>OZ026524.1:86516552-86921552 GCA_964019695.1 Loripinus fragilis
ACAAATGCATGTTATGTTTGCATATTAATTTAACCCTTAGCGCCAATCACAACTGCAGCAGACGACAAATTTTGCGACATCTTTACCAATTTTCGAAAAAAATAAGGTATGATATTTCATTAGAATCATCTGCCAGCAGACGATTCTCATGAAATATCATGCCTTATTAATTATTTCTGAAAAAGTGGCAAAATTTGAAATTGTCTTCTGCTGTAAATTATAGGTGGCACTTTAAGGGTTAATGATTGTCAACAGTATTTAAGTCATGTCTTCTAGAGGGGAATAGAGGAAATAAGAAGTTTAAGGGGACAGCAACGCTAATGATAAGTATGTTTTATCAGAAAGAGCTCTATGAACCATGAATTTTGATACAAGTATCATCAAAAGCAGTTGAAAAATGGGGAAGTTTATGGGCATTTAAAGAATTCAATTTGGCCAACATATAGCCGCCATTTTGAATATTTAATTAGTTTTCAGAATTTTTTCAACTGCTTAATTTTTAGTAATCAATACTATCACAGCATCTGTGTTTCAGCGGATATGCAGCTTTATACATAAGGAAAATGTTTTATTAAAGATAATTGCAAGTAATTCATTGCTTTGTCTTTTATTTTGATTACGAATATTTAATTAGGCTGTGTGACGCCACTAAGCCTAAAATATGTCCGCTTCCATTACAGTCCATTTGCAATGATTCAAACGCCCACAACTTCTACGTCTTTCAACTGATTTAGATGAAACTGGTATCAAAATTCATCATGGTTTATTAAGATCTCTCATATAAAACATAGTAATCATCAGGGTTGCCATCCCCTTTTAAGCTTACAATTCTGCTGCTTGACCTACCATTAATTCATTTAAGCTGAATTTAATTTTCCACTCTTATCAATTGGACCAGTCCATTTTAAATTTAAGAGTTGTTAGGTGGCATTTTTCATATTTATTCAAATTTAAGTGGAACCTTCCGTAAGCAAACTGTGGAGACCCTGACCAGATGCTGTATTCTGTGGCATCTGATCTGAGTCTGCACCGGTTGCCTATGTCTCACAAAAAGGATGCTAGGCTAAATATGGGATAACCCAGACAGTAACTAAGGGCCCTTAGTTAGCATAGCATTTTTTCTCGGAAATAGAGAATCTTGCGATGATTACTGAGGCGAGGGCATCAGTGTCAAATGAACACATCTTTAGTAATGGGCTGGCCCATTCTTTCCCTGGGGAAAACCCTGACTTGGGGGGGGGGGGGGGGGGGGGTGAATTCCAGCCTGTTACACCGGATCAGAACTGACAGAATGTTGGTCCTGATCTAAATCAAATCGTTTGACACTCTGATAGTGTTCCTGCAAAAAAAATTTTGAAAAAGTTAATTTTGAAAGAAGTCAGCAGATGACTACAAAAAACATGAAAAATTTACCCTGCATGATATGCAGAGTTAATTGTATTTTCACCGATGAAGGTACACTTTATGATTCTGTGTCATAAACTGGCAGACATATTGTGACGTCATCAAATTGCAGAAACGTGACTAGCTATCTCGTGACGTTAGGGGATAAGTGGGCTTTTTCTTTTGCATTCTGTGTAATACCTCTAATGCTCAAATCACGTTTCAAGATATTTTTTACACCTCTGATAACTTTATAATATGATTATACTTTGGTATAAAATTATAGAAAAGTAGTGTTGTTATGTTTGGGCTTAACATTGTTCAACAATTTTTTAGTCATGTTAAAAATAATTTTCACTTCTCCAAAGACTAGTGTCATCTGGTGATAACCTTTGCAAACAGTTTAGACCCAGATCAGGCCCAACAAAATTTTGGGCCTGATCAGGATCCAAACTATTTGACACTGTGATGGTATTCCTGAAAGAATTTTTCGAAAAAATTGATTTTGAAAAAAAATCAGCAGACGACTATTAGCATGCAAAATTACCCATTAGACAGAGTTAACAAATTTACTTATTATTGCTTTCAACATTTTTTCAATCATATCATGATGATAAGGTCAGTTAATATCTTTTCACCGTTCCATAGTTTATTGGGCATGCTACTCTTAAGCCTCACACCAGTACATGTACTTAGTGTATGCAAACTTTCATCAGTAACTAACAACCACCCAACTTGACTCAGTGGTAGGGAGAGAATCATCTGTATGTCTTAGAAAGTGTGTGGCTTACTAAGACAGGGGTTTGAACTCACAGCCCCTCTATTGCAGTCCATAGAAGCCAGACTATCAATCAGACTCACTACCAACTGCGCTACATGAACTGGCCAGAAAAAAGTGAGAGAAAAATAATCACATCATATCAACCAGTCTGTATAGGGGTCAACATTTCAACAAGGCTAGCCTCAGGTCATTGGCTGAAGTTAAATCCTCCCAGTTTTACATAACTCTTTGCATGCTGGGTAATTTTTATTGCTTTTGCTGAAATCTGCTGACTTTTCAAAATTTACTTTTTCAAAATTTCCTTTAGGAACGCTAGCAGATTATCAAACTGTTTGGATCCTGATCTGGGTCCATACTGTTTGCATAGGTTATCAGCGGAGGACAAAAGTCACGCAAGCAAGGAAAGAGATATAGGCTCATGATGGCTTATTATATTGTCATGATTTCCCAATACATGTGACTGACTTCTGATGAGGAACTTAATCAACCCATAATGCGTCAGTCACGTCAGCATCAGACGACATATTTTTGTGATACCTATCTTGACTTTAAGGGATTTCTAAGGCTTGAAATTCCACGTGAATTGTCTTCCAGCAGAGGATTCACGTGAAGTATCAAGCCTTGTTTGTTATTCAAGAAAAGTGACAAAATTTTAAAATGGCGTCTGCTGCCGATTCTAGGCTGGGCTTTATGAGTTTAAGTATCAATGGCAATTATAGAGACTATAATTACTTATAGATATAATCACCTTACACAAATAGCTTTATTATCCTCCAGTGTCCATAAACCTTTTCCCGCCATTCACAAAAATTTGCCATTTGCTCATACACTTTGGAAAACCATATTGCAAACAATAAGGACCCAAATCAGACTGCTTCCCATTAGGAGCATTCTGATCAGGGTTTATATTGTTTGCTAATGTGATCCAAAGCAGTTTTTTGGTTACCGCTTTCCTACCATTCAGGACAATTGTGCCCATATATGGTAAAAAATAACGCCCATATATGGTAAAACCCCTTTTAAAATCTTTTTCTCCAGAAGCAGAAGGATGTTGATCATGGGACTTGGTATGTGGCATTGGGACTACCAAGTTTGTTCAAAAGATGATCCTAGGTTGACCGTGACCTACTTAATGCCAAGGGCAATTTTGCTTCCTAATGCATTTGATTTTTTTTAAAAAGTTAATTTTTTGAAAGCTGTTATTTGAAGCACGAGTCATTAAACTAGTACGAGATGACAATTAATCAAATGCAGAAAAAAGCGAATAAATAGTCCCAGGGCAGACTGCTCCCCTAGGACTAATTTGTTTGCGCATGTTTTTCCTATCTGCATAATGTGGTTCTGGCTATCTAACTCTGTTAGTGTTGTCTGCTGATGACATTTGTAGACCCAGATCAGACTGGACATAGCATTGCGCATTGATAAGTGTTTGACACATACTCTGGTTCCTTAACTCTTTGCCTACTAGTGTCGTCTGCTGATAACCTCTGCTAACAGTTTGGACCCAGATCAGGCCCGACAAAATGTCAGGCCTGATCTGGTTCCAAACTGTTTGACACTCTGATGGTATTCCTTAAAGAATTTTTCGAAAAAGTTGATTTTGAAAAAAATCAGCAGACGGCAAAAAAGCATGCCAAACATCATAAAGACCATGGCAACAGTGACGTCTTTATCACCACATTATCACCACATCTGTTTCAGTGAAAGTATTTAGTAACCCTTTTTCTGCCTTTCATGTCGTCTGCTCTCTCATCTGCTTTCTATATTGCAAATAATATGGACCCAGATCAGACTGCTCAGGGTTCATAGTATTTGCATTCATGATTATAGCAGTCTTAAAACCTTCAGTCGTACACAGCAAAAGACATTTTCACTGGCAGTATAAGGGCTTAATATGATCAATAATGTATTAATATGCTTGCTATCAACTTCATATCTGATAACCATCTTTCTGTTTTTCCTGGTTCTGGAAAGAAGGGGTCAAAAACAAGTGAGTATGACCAGGAAATGCCACAATCAAAGACCATGGCAACCAACAACAGCATGATAAAGACCATGGCAACCAATGACAGCATGACAAAGACCATGGCAACCAATGACAGCATAAGAAAGACCATGGCAACCAATGACAGCGTGGGGACACTGACAAACACAGACACAAACCTGAAAGAGAAAATACAATTTACTCTTTACCTACTAGTGTCATCTGCTGATAACCCCCGGAAACAGTTTGGACCCAGACATTTTTCAGTCCTGATCAGGATCCAAAATGTAAGACAGGAATTTTCCCAAATTTTGATTGTAAAAAGAACAGCAAACAACAAAAAAGCATGCAAAATTCCCCAGTATGCAAAGAGTAAAAGTAAAGCAACCAGCTCTCTCTTCCTCGGTGAGATGATTGCCAAACTAGAAAGGACACGGAGATTTGTACAGAGAACGGTACCAGAACCAACTCAAGACAGTAAACAAAAAGCATTTTATATATATTCTACTGTAAAACACTATTTGGGGGGTATTTTTATTTGGGGCAATTGGCGGTATAAACAAAAATCGCCAAAAATGAGACCGTGAAATATGGTTTTGAATTCAGTTACACAACAAGCAATAAATGGACAAATGTTTGTATTTGAAAAGATTAACAAACTTTTGAACAGTGGAGTATTATTTGATCAAGAAACGGGCAAAATTAAACTAGGCTAATATGTTGGTCTTTTAGAATAGCCAAATTTTGAAGCCTAGCCAAGAATTTTATGTGTTTTAAAATAAGGGGATAACTGTATTCAAAATTTTTATTTTGGGAGATATCGTCGGAAATACAGTCCGAAATTTAGTTTTTCCGAATGTATATTCGACAATATACCTCCCCAAATGAAAATTGAATAACCCCATTCTAATGCACGTCTGCAGTTTCATCTCAAATTTGAGTGTTGCAAGCTGCATAATACGCATGTCATCCTATGAAATGTGATGCAAATTACTTAAAACTGTTTCCTACAGTATATCGCAGGATAAACTGTCACAAATTTTAGACGTTATCCAATCAAAAGTTGCGTTACAAAAGCAAGTTCATTAGAATATACTGTTTTGTGTCTATTTCAGAGATGTGTTTACCACTGATGTATTTGGGTTCCTGGTGTTTGAAGCAATAAACAATGGAGAATCAATCCTTATTGCCCACAAAAATAAAGAGACCTGTAACCTCACTATGAGAAGGTAACTTATACCATGCTAAATCACATCGGGTACTGTCCTGCCAGCCAAGAGTGACTGTGACGTCATGTTTTGTTAACAAAGTTATTAGTGACTTATAATCGATAGATCACTTGTGTATTAATCCTATCTGCTGGATAGGATTAATACACAAGTGATCTATGGATTTGCGCGAGCTTAAGTGAAGTGTACACCTTAGTGTTTTACTTAGCAATTGTAAACAATGTATTAAGTCACTGTCACTCTTGGCTGGCACAACAGTAGGTCCTGAATGCAATTTTTAGCTCACCTGAGCTGAAGACTCAAGGTGAGCTATTGTGTTCGGTCTTCGCATGTTGACCGTCATGCATCATGCATCCTCAGTAAACTTTATCTTTCAATGAGATCTCCTCCTGAATCACTGGTCCAAAGTTAAAATAATTTCACAGAAAGGTTCCTTATATATACCAAAATTGCACAAAGGGTTCCACTAAAAAAGGAAATATCTTAAAATAATCATTCCTGAACCAATGGCCTAAATTCAAAACAATTTCACAGAAATGTTTCTCATAATGCCCTCAAATGGTTCCACTTCGCAGAAAAAATGGCCCCCAGAGCTAAAAATAAAAACATCTTTAAACCACATCTTCTCCTGAACCACTGGTCCAAATTTTGAATTTTCACCCATGCACAGCAATGATAGATTCTGCCACACTGATTATATTATTTCCTTCTTTTAGGCTTCATCTCAGTGTGTGTGCATTACGAGAACTCTTCAAGACTTTATCATTCCACCGAGACAGAGGGCTCAGTGAAGAAGATATGCAGTATCTCGATGATTTACAAAGTAAGTTACATGTATATCTTAGTGTTTACAAAAGAGGATTTAGAATTTTGAAACAGTTATGGGCAAATTGCTCTTATTGTCACTGGCGTTGCTTTGACATAACATTCACATGTATAAATGTTATTAAACCTTTGTATACTGGAAGCCTCTAAATGTGTACTTTGACAAACCATGAAGACCCAGATGAAATGCAGCATCATGCTGCATTTCATCAGAGTCTGCACACTGTTTGCTAAGATTAAAAGCAACCTTCAGGGACAGAAATACATCATAATAAAGAAAAGTCTACCTGTAACCCCTCAAAGTATGTATGGGAAAATCCATTAGAATACAAGGGATTAAACATGTGGTCATATCACCAAAAATACATGATGTTTTCCTCTGAAAATAAGGAAGCTTATCATGAATATATATTTTGTTTGATCAAATAATGTTGCATTTGGGAGTGATATAACTCCATGTATTAAAATCGGTAAACCACTACTAGTGGTTTACTACAGATTTTGGTAATGTTATGTAATGGCATCTATAACTTATTGCATACGTATAAATGACAAATATTTAACATATTCATGCCAAAAAAGAAGCAGATTTCAAAGGTATTTAACCCTTTACTCCTTAATAGCGCCTTTTGACGCCTTTGAAATATCACGTATTTGAAAATATTATGGAAAATGGAGCATTTGCTCTTTTGGAGCAAATGCTCAATTTTCCATAATATTTTTGAAAGAATTCAAATATTTTGGAAAGAATTCAAAACTTAACTTAAATTTTTCTGGAATTATTTCAATATTGTCTAAACTCGTTTAATAAATTCAATAAAACACGAGTACTCATGTAAGATCCTCTCTATATTTTTCAGGAAATGTAGCAAACATGTCAGATCTCCGTCAGCTGTTTCTCTGGCTGATTCGTCAGTTCAAGTCTGGTTACCATAGTAACCTCTTTCTTCGAGATGTGATAGTGACGAACCACTACTTCTTGTTGTTGTTCGAGGAGTGGATCGGCAAGAGTTATGCCAGCAGGCGGAATATTGACATGCTGGATCATGTCAAACAGTAAGTTTATGATAGGCAGGGAAAGCATATTCCTGATGACTCAAATCTCAGCTCACAGGGATTTTGTGTTCTCAGGGGCCGCAATTTGGCCCCATTCCCAATGGAATTTAGGTGACTTTTTCCCAGTTTTGAAAACAAATTCCCAATCTTCAAAAAAAAATTTTTTTTTTTTTTTTTTTTGAAGATTGGGATTTTCATTCAGTCACCACACACACAAGCTACATCATAATCACACTAGTAAATGTATACATCGATTTGGTGGTATTTATGTGTATTGCCGGTACTTCATAGACCGGAAGTGGTAGATATTGGTGTTAATACTATATAGAAAAACCTGTCATATGCCTAAAGGACTATAGAATTAGTTCATTTTTAAGTATTTGGCATGCACACGGCGATTTATGTAAGCATTTAGGAATAGATTCGAGTACCGATCATCCAGATAGGTACTCATATCTATTCCTAAATGCTTACATAAATCGTTATGCACATACTGAATACTTAAAAATGATCAAATTCTATGGTCCTTTAGGCATATGACATGTTTTTCTATATAGTATTAACACCAATATCTACCACTTCCGGTCTTTGAAGTACCGGCAATACGCGTAAATACCACCAAATCGATGTATACATTTACCAGTGTGATAATATGGTGATAATCTACAACCATTGCATCTTATTTCTCCTTCAATTTGATGGCAAAAGTATGTGAAATGTCTAAATAATTGTATTGTTTTTATTGACCAAAAATGTCATAATTTTGTACTATAACAAATTTACCAATTTAGGGGTTAACTGCGCTAATTTTTCCAAACTGAGAGGCCCTAGGGCCCCTTCCCAAAATTTCAAAACAAATCCCTGGCTTAAAGTATTTCGGCATAAGTAAATATTTTCTTACCCGTAATTTTAAGTATATGTTTTGGGTACTCAAAGAACCATCTTATTGAGACGGTTCTTTTGAGTACACACAACATATGTTTTGGTTGGAGCATTCTGCAATACTTTTGGCCTGCATTAAGCAATAATTGGTCTTTTTGAGTGTGGCCGTTTTACACAGGTTTTACTGTAAATGAGTTGCACGCTATCATGCAGGATATTTTTATGCACTCATCCTCCCCAATCTTTATCAAATAAACCTTGCATGATTTGAGTCATTAGCATGTATTTAGAAAAAATTTTAAGTGAAAAACAGTGTGGATTCTGATCAAAACTGTGTAAATCCAGACCATCCAGCTCCTCAGAAGATTTATAAAAAAGGATAAATCTGGGTTCAGCAGGACAAGGGTTAATTGTCTTGTTTTATGGGCTGCTGTGAGTCTGATTGGTTTTAGTAGTAATTATGGAACTAAATCATGGGAGTAAATAGATGGAAGTCACGGAAAAAAATTCTCAGCTAAATAACATAGATTATATTATACTGATCTTTGGTTGCTAGAATCTAAGAAAAGAAACCTTGCTTAGGCCAGAATTTTTTTATAAGTTGATAAATTTACAGGATTTTTTTTTCAGATTTATGGTCAGGGGGACAAAAAAAAGAGAAGAAAGCTCTGAAAATGACCACAAAGCTCTGAAAATAACCAGATGACTGGTCATTTTCAGAGCTTTTTTTTTAAAATACCTCCAGAAATAACAGTGAAACTAGTAAAGTAAACCAACAGTCTGTATTAAATCTTTAAATATTCATAATTTTCCTAAAAATCTAGACAGGACAAAATCACTTCTAACAGTGTCACTCTCAAAAAAACCTAAGACAGAACCTCAAAAATATTTTTTTCAACGAAACAAATACTATTTAGAGTCGGCGGATAAAATAAAAAAATAATTTTAGAATGTTTTTTTCTTCTACTTTCCAGAAAATTACAGTAGGACGGTTTGTAAATCAACTAATAAAAAAATTCTGGCCTCTGAACCTGAGGGTGAAGTCTGATCTGGGTCTATTGTGTTAACAATATAGGCTAGACTGGCTCCAGTCCTTAAAAAAATTTCATCAATTTGTCATAGCATATACTTGTAGCTAGTCTTACTCTGATGGCTCTGTTTTAAAACAGAGCCATCAGAGTAAGACTAGCTACAAGTATATGATATGACAAATTGATGAAAAATTGTTTTAAGGACTGGAGCCAGTCTAAATATAGGCTACCTAAGTACAAAGCAGATGAAAGAGCAGACGACAATTGTCGTAAATGGCGGGAAAAGGATTAAAAAATGTCACAGTATTTACCTCAAATTCTGAGACAGAATGATGGGCATGAAGAAACAGTTTTAACCCAGAACAGACCACTTGTGAAGAAGGGGTTTCATAGATCCAGATAAAGAAATTTTATGAGCATAAAATTGTAATTATTTTCTTACTCATCAATTTAAACATGTGTTTTGGGTGCTCAAAAGAACCATCTCATTGAGGCGGTTCTTTTGAGTACCCACAACATACGTTATGGATGAAAAAAAGAAAATAGTTTCCCAATACACACTCTTATCTGGAGGTCAGGGGGTTTGATCAGGGTTTCTCCAGCCGGATATTTTACACCCTGCCATTAAGTCCATAGATTCAGATAAACAAAACCTACTCTCTATATTTCAGGTTTGCTACAGAAACAGTAATGCAGCAATATGGACATTTGCTGCAGAATTTCGCACGCAACGACCACCATGTGAATAATTGCCTGTTTACCATGATGCACCATGTGGCCGGAGACTGCCAACAACCAGACTCTCTTCTGCAAGTGAACATTCTCAAGACGTTCATAGAGATCTGGGACAGAGAGTTCCCTATCACTAGGGTAGGTAGTCCTTGCTTCATTTAACTTTTACCCTTTCCTTCATGAATATTCATGCTAGGCTCCGCCCACTATGAATAACTTACTATAGATGTATAAATAAACTTTCACATTTGTACATAGAACAAAGAAATTACTTGTCAGGTGTAGGATCGGATATATCATATTTCCATAAGCAAATGGAGTAGACCCAGATCATGCAGCTCTTACAAGAGCTGCCTGATCTGGGTCTGCTCTGTTTTCAAAAGCGTTAGAAGGCATCTCTAAAATTAGTGCTTGTTAACCTTTTTCTGGTCACTTTTTTCCCCATGAAAATATCTGCTTTTTACGTCCCCTCAGCTCTGCTGCATATAACCAAATGCACTTTGGACTAGAGCAAACAATATGAACCTGTGATCAGAATGATCTGGGGGTCCATACTGTTTGTAATATAGACTACGTAAGAACTTAAGCAGACAAAAAAAGCAGATGAGAAAATTGTGACTGGCAGGCTAAGGGTTAACCCATTATTGACTGGAAACTCATAAATGGGTTATTTGGCTAGACACATTGTTGACTGTAAACTCGTTTTTTTTTTTTTTGACAAACAGTGAAGACCCAGATGAAATGCTGCAGCATGCAGTCTGGGTCTACACTGTTTCTAAGGGAAAAGAAATCTCCAGCTGGAGATAAATGATATGATTTCGAAAATCGAATTGGTGACCTCTATAACGGTCAAACATCTAAATTTTCATCAATTAAGGGAGCAGTCTGATCTGGGTCCGTATGGTTTGCAATATAGCCTACCAAATTACATAAGGAGACAAGAAAGCAGAAGACAGCTGTCTTGAATGGCGAGATAAGGGTTGAAACTATATCCTCGGGGAAATTGTTTGTGTTTTTATGTCATCTGCTTTTTTTTCAAAATCAACTTTTTCGAAAAATTCTTTCAGGAATACTATCAGAGTGTCAAACATCTTGGGTCCAGATCAGGCCCGACGTTCTGTCAGGCCTGATCTGGGTCCAAACTGTTTGCACTTATCAGCAAACACCACTAGGAGGCAAAGATTTAATAGCAAACACCACTAGGAGGCAAAGATTTAATAGCAAACACCACTAGGAGGCAAAGATTTAATAACAGTTTGGTTGACTCCATTGCACAAACAACTAAAATTGCAACTCATGCAGAGTTCTATGAACAACATGTATATAACAGTTTGGTGATTTTCCACTGAATGACTCCCCAAGCCATTGATGAGCTGAGGGTCATCCAGTGAATCATATACTTTAGGAAATAATTGATAGAAATCACACCGGGTAGGTGGCAACTGAAAACGTCAATATTATCGAGGAAAATAGATAAAAAATCTTTAAAAACAGAGTTTTCGATTGTCTTTGTCACCAGACTGGAGACAAATGGCAATCAAAAACACTGTTTCTAGTCATTTTTGATCCATGTTTGTCGCTTGTTAAGAGCGTTTTCAATTGCTGCCTACACGGTGTGGAAATGGTTAATCTTTTTTATACCCACCTGGTTTTTGATGCAATGAATTTGAGATGGTTAGATCACTTTACTTTGCAGTGGCTCAGTAGTAGAGTGCTTGGCTCGGGAGAGAGGGGCCGCGGGTTCGAGCCTCACCGGCGTCACTGCAATATGTCCTTGAGCAAGAACATTAATCCCAGCTTAGTACTGGTTCAACCCAAGAAGACCCGTCCCTTTATAACTGAAAGATTGTTGATGGGACGTAAAGAATCAAATCAAACAAAAACAAACAAAATGAAAAGGCTGCCTTCTGTAGCATTTCATCTGCATCAGGCCTGGAGGTTATAAAACTTTTTTATGCTCAACTCAACTGAGCATGAAATTTATACTGCTCATAAACATTTAAAAGCAGAATAAATACATTATATGAGAGCTTAAAAGCAAGAAATTCCTATTTTTTCAGCGTTTTAGTTTTTATGAGCAGTTGAAGTTTTATGCTCAGTTGAGCATGAAAAAAGTTTTATAATCTCGGAGCCAAACCTCTTGATAAGAGTGTGTATTTGAAAATTATTTTTCTTATTTCTCTAGCAAAACATATGTTGTGGAAACTCTTTTGAGTACATGTTTTAACTGGTGGTAACATGGGTGAAAGTTTTCAGGATTAATCCTGAATCCAGGATTTTGAGGCTGACTTTCCATAGAAAGTCAGCCTCAAAATGCTGAATTAGGGAGATAATAATAGCTTCTCTGTTTAATTTTCAGATTATCTAAACACAATCAACCATTTAAACATGAAATCATTCATTTTTGTAGGCATCCTGCATGTTTCAAAATTTTAATTTTTAAAGTTCAGGATTTTAGAAATTTCGAACTTTCACCCTTGTGGTTAAGAAAATAATTACAAGACCTATGGGAGCTGGAATTAATCCGAACATTTTCCTGCTAGTGTTGTCGGTCAATAAAAGTTGATTTTACCTTGTAATTCTGTTGTTTTGCAAAGATGAATTAAAACTCAATTAAAAACAAGTGAGCAATTATCTCTGGGATTGAGATTTGTTGAGTGATTCCAATCCAAAACGTGAGCGTTTAATTTCCCAATAACACCCACTTATAGTGTTTAGTGCTGTTTCATTAATAAACAAGATACTGATTTCTGAATTTTACTCACTAATGGTTCCATGCAATCCCATACCAGGTAGGCGGCAACCCTGGGTGCAGTTCTTTTAAAACAAACTTGTGTTTCTGCCCAAAATGATGCTGTCTGTCCTGATTTGGATTCAAACTGTTTGACACTCTGATAGTGTTTCTGAAAAAATTACCCAGGAAAAATTACCCAGCAAGCAAAGCACTATGCATTTATATAGGGTGAATTCTAATTTGAGCTGCGACATGTGATGTCCAACAATATGGTTTTTGATCAAGCAGCAAAGGCTCAGACCAGCCTGCGCATGAGCACAGTCTGATCAGAGCCATTGCTAGTTGTTTGAATATTCTAAGACTGTTAAGCTACTGACCGAACATCATTTGGAGTTTCTAACCTTAACAGGAGGCTGCACAGGCTCATCTGAGTCTACACATGTCAAAATGCCACATTGTTGGAAATCACATGTCACAGCTCATTTACAGAAAGTAGTTATGAATCTATAAAAATCTGGCCTTTAGTTAAGAGTGGGTACCAAAAAAAATAATTTTATTGTTTCTTAACCAAAACATCTGTTGTGGGTACTCAAAAGGACCGCCTCAATGAGACGGTTCTTTTGAGCACCCAAAACATATGTTCAAACTGATGGATTAGAAAATATTTACAATTTTACGCTCAAAAATTTTGTTTATTCAAACCTGTGAAAATATCAAATACCCCCTTAATTTTTTTGTATGAAAAACTGTGAGCAGCTTTTGCATTGATCGGTATGCTTCTAAGGGAACAGACTGACCTGGGTCAATATTGTTTGCAATATAGACTACCTATTCTTGCACATCAGATCATGATTTCCATTTTTTTACAAGATGAGATTTACAAACAGCCACACGCTGGCCACACGTCGATCCGTGACATCATTGTAATGTTTTAATGTCGTCACCATGTCACACGCATCTCAGCATATTCAGGATTTTCTGATGGTCTTTTTATATTGTTTTTTTTTCCCAATAAAATGAGGTATTTAGTGGTGAGCAAGAAAAAGAATCCATGATTTGTGTGAGGGTTGGATAGAAAAAAACGTCCCATATGATCACTGTTTGTCATCAGTGGCAAGCCTCGTGATGACAAACGGCAATCCTGGGGACGGATTTTTCCATCCAACCCTCACACTCATGATAGATTCTTATAAGAACATACATAAGCAGACAAAATGAGCAGAGGACAAAAGTTGTGATTGGTGGGCTATGGGTTAACCCTTAAAGCACCAATCATGACTGCAGCAGACAACAAATTTTGCGCCACCTTTCCCAATTTTCAACAAAAATAAGGTATGATATTACATGAGAATCATCTGCTAGCAGACGATTCTCATGAAATATCATGTCTTATCTGTTATTTTTGAAAAAGCGGCAAAATTTGCAATTGTCGTCTACTGCAAATTATTGGTGGTTAAATGTTTTTGTATTGGTTTCCACAGGAGATGAACGATCTCATGGAGTATGTGATTCACAGATTTCTCTCCACCGCCGAAGATAATCCGTTATCATGTGCAATACAGCTATTTATGGGCATGGGGGAGGAGTCAAATGGAGAAACAGGGTATGTCAATTTCAAGCTCTTATGGGAGGGCAGTGGCTCAGTGGTAGGGTGCTTGACTCGAGACCAAGGGGCCCCGGGTTCGAGCCTCACTGGCGTCACTACTTTGTGGTCCTTGAGCAAGACACATTTATCCTAGCTTAGTACTGGTTCAACACAGGTAGGCCTGTCCCTGTCTCAATGAAAGATTGTTGATGGGATGTAAAGAATCAAACCAAACAAACAAAATCTAGAAACTGAAAATGAGGGGATTTTTCCCCCTCTATCTACAAAATAGGGGTGATTTTCATTACAGCACATAAGCGTCTTTATTTGTACCTATTAACCCTTTAACTGTTATGCAAGAGACATTTATTCTGTTGATGAACTTAATGATTCTCTAAATTACAAACAGTATGAACTGAACCCAGGAGCAGCCTGATCAGGGTTCATATGGGCCTCAACGTGAGAAAACCTGTCTTACGGGGTTTACAAACAATACAGGAGCAAACCAGCATGCACATCCGCGCAGCCTGATCAGCGCCTTTGTTATTCACTTTTCGAAAAGTATCATATCTAGATTTGCTACTAGCGAAATTTCAATTTTCTAGCTAGTCTCTGTAGCTGAAGAGACTATTTTGAAACTCGCTTTGTCGTAAATCCCGAAAACAGGTTTTCTCGCGATGAGGCCCATACAAAATATTTGATTAAGATTTTTCCTTAGTCTAGTTCACTCACCTAGATCTATCTGGTAATGGCTAATACAGGCAGTCAAAATTTTGACTGAGATTTTGCGAAAATCTCAGATATCCTGGATCCAGGGGAAAGAACTCTAAAATGAAAAATGGTGTGGATAATGATAAATAAAATGATAAGATACAAAAAATATCTACAAAATTAGAGTTGGGAATATTTTCCACATAATATACTTTGCTTCAGTGGTTATGTGCAAGTTGGAACCTCATAAGCGTTTCTAGCAAAATTATCTAAAGTGAAAAAATATCCAATTGTTCCTGCAGTAGTATGTATCAATGGTTGACTGTCACCAGGTATTTCCTTTCCAAACACCGAGAACTGTTGTGGCTTTCCCCCTACCACTAGACAGTTAGTGTCTTAGGAGCAGAATTGCTTAAGTCTGACATCTATGTCCAGTTAGTCAATAAAATAAAAATCATATTCACAAGGGCATAGCCAGAACGCTGAAAAAGTTACGCACATCAAAGGGAGACTACTGGATCAAGTAATGATTCTCTTCAATTGCATCTCTTTTCAAAATGTGAACTTCTCTTAAAGGAAAGAATTTGCTCCCAGAGGGAGCAAATTCTTTCCTTTATGAGCAGTTCCTTATAGTATGGAAAATCACTTTTATCACATTAAGTGACCTCCCTTGAATGTTACTATTTTTATTACACACATGAGTAAGCTGCTTAATGGTTGCTACGCCAGTGATTCATGATAATAATTGTGAAACTTCACTGGTGTTTTGGTCATGGTCTGAAGATATGCATGTAGTTTGGATATAACCCTCAGATTATTTTTTGTCACTTTTTTCGCAAGTTGAACTTAGTCATGTATCTTTGATCTATTTTTAGAACAAGTGGGGAGGAGTGTGATTGGTCTGAGGAAGAAGAAGATAAGTTAATCATGTGGTATAATCAGCTGGAAGGTGAAAGGAGCATTATTGAGAAACTCTCCGACAAGTTCGGCAAACATGATATGAAGAAATCAAAATTGGAGGTAGGTTACTTCAAGGGCTCTTTCATGTGGCGAGAAAACTTGATTTTGTTAGATGTGCGCAGTCTGATCAGCACCTTTGTTATTCGCTCTCTGGAAAGAATTATAGCTGAATTCGTAATACATTTGTGAGGCCCTAGAAGTGTTTTTAGGGATACAGTGATATTGGCCAAAAACTTAAAGGGATCTGGGATATTTTTGTAAATATTTAAATGGATAGGGGATACTTGGATCTATTTTAGGGATATGGGGATACAATGCTTTCTGAATTTTGAGGATATTTGCCATATTTATTTTAGAGAAAAGGGAAATTTTTTATAATAATTAAAGGGATATGCAATACTGGGACCCCCCTTCCAGGGCCTCATTTGTATTGGTTACTCTAAGGGTTATTTTATGTGACTGTATGTGTTCCTTGTAGTGAGAAAACCTGATTTTGTTGCAACCAAACAACAAAGGTGCTTTTGCACCTTTGTTATCTGCCATCTGGAAAGTATTGAAACCCTGAAGACAGATTTTCTAACATTTAGACCCATTTTGGAAGTGGTATTCAGTATTGGAGCCAAAAGCAGACTTACAAATGAGCCGTTACATGAGATTTCCAACAAATGTGGTATGTGCGACCAGCAAAGGCTCAGATCAGCCTGCGCATATGCGCAGTCTGATCAGAGCCTTTGCTAGTTGCTTGAATATTCTATGAATATTAAGCTACTGACTGAACACAATTTGAAGATTCTAAGTTTAAAAGGAGGCTGCACAGGCTTGTCAAGATACAATATTGTTGGAAATCACATGTCGCGGCTCAAAAGACTTATTTCCTTTTAATTCTTAACTCATTGCATGCTGTGTAATTTTATATGCTTTTGTTGTCATCTGCTGATTCACACGCAGCAAGGCCAGGTTTTCTCGCGTCACAGCCAATATCGGGGAGCGCAGTGGCTCAGTGGTAGAGTGTTTGACTCGAGACTGAGTGGCCGCCGATTTGAGCCTCACGGCGTCACTGCGTTGTGTCCTTGAACCCAGGAAGACTCGTCCCTACATAACTGAAAGATTGTTGATGGGACGTTAAGAATCAAATCAAACAAACAAACAAACAAAACCAACCAATATCGACTAAAAGGCTTTTTTATATGGGTTGTAATAGTAATCTAAGTAGGGTGTACGTGTGGAGTTTGACAACATATCAGTTTCACTTGTCACGTTTTAACTGTATTATTTCAAGGTGTGGCCAGAACTTGACCAATTACCAATTTAACTCTTACCTTGCTAGCACTTGGCGACTTTTGTTGTCTGCTGATTACCTTTGCAAACAGTTTGGATCGAGATAAGGACCGAAAGTACAGTAAGTCAATCCTGATCTGGATCCAAACCATTTGACACTCTGACAGCGTTCCTGAAAGAATTTCTTTCATTTAAAAAAAGAAGTCAGCAGATGACAAATAGTAGAAAAACTAATAACCTTTGCAAACAGTTTCGACACCGATCAGAAATGACAGAAAGTCAGTACTGTGTGGATCCAAACCGTTTGACACTCCCAAAGTGTTCCTGAGAGACCTTTTTTGAAAAAGTTAATTTTGAAAAAAAAGTTGGCAGATGACAAAATAATAGAAAAATTAATAACCTTTGCAAACAGTTTGGACACCAATCAGAACCAACAGAAAGTCCATCCTGTGTGGATCCAAACCGCTTGATACTCTGATAGTGTTCCTGGGAGACTTTTTTGAAAAAAGTTATTTTTGAAAAAAAAGTTGGCAGACGACACAAAAAAAAACCTGAAAAATTACCCAGCATGCAAAGAGTTAGCAGTATAACTTCAAGGTGAACAGGGCCAGTTATCACTTTCTCTCATCAGTTTTTAAAAGTAAACAGGGTATGGTGCGATCTTGACCAGTTTATATCATTTTTTCATGATCATATTTTAATAAGTCAAGGTGAACAGGGTGTGGTGAGAACTTGGCCAAATACTAGGTTATCTCATTATATCTTAAAATAAAACAGGGTGTGGTGCGATCTTGACCAGTTTATATCATGTTTTGTTTGTTTGTTTGTTTTGTTGCTTTACGTCCCAAGTCAACACCTATGGTCATGGCGGGACGGTCAGTTCACCTAACCACACTTTTCCTGGGCAAGCTTGAACAAGCAGTTAATCAGTACTTGATGCACATACTTTCACTTGTAACTGACAACAACCCATCTTGAATGATTCAGCGGAATGAACAGGGTGTGATGAGATCTTGACCCACCATAAATTCTCACCATCATATTTTAACAGTAAACAGGGTATAATGAGATCCGGACAAGTTGTCAATTTCTCAGACATCATGTTTTGTTGCATTTTGAATGTCTTACCACAATAAAATTATTTTTATCCCCCGACGAAGTCGGTGGGATATAGTTTTGGTGTCGTCCGTGCGTCCGTCCGGAACCATATCTCAGTACCTATTGGTCAGATTTGATTCATTATTGGTAAAAATGATAAGTACCATGAACTCTCAATATCCTATAAGTTTGGTCAAAATCGACCCCTTAACACTTGAGTTATTGCCCTTGTTTTAGTATAGGCAATTATAAGGCAAAACCTATATTAGCTTTTTTGTGTGATGATCTTCACATTTCATCAAAGCTGTTATATTTAACAACTTCTCACTATTAGACAATGTGTAGATAAGCATGGCAGTGTCAAAGTTTTACCCCACCCCCTTTGACCCCACCTAAAGGGTCAAAGGTCAAATATTTAAATTTCGCAATAACTAAGGCAATTGTTAATATTTTTTGCTGAAATTTTGCATACAGGCAGAGCAGCAATAGATATGAAACATATCAAACGGGATTTCAGTTTGAAGTCCTGGGTCCGAGCCTGTTGGGTGGACTTAGGGGGTGGGGCTGAGGTCAAAATTAAACTTTTTCAGAATATGGTCATGTTGCATATCAAATTAAAGCTGACGACACTGGCAGCAACATGGTAGCAAATATTTTTCCCACAGACACACCCTCGACCCAGGGGGTGGGGTCAAAAGGTCAAACTATATATTTTTCTGAAAGTAGTCATGTTGCATATCAAATTAAAGCTGACGACGCTGGCAGCAACATGGTAGCAAATATTTTGCCCACAGACACACCCTTGACCCAGGGGATGGGGTCAAAAGGTCAAATTACAATGTATATATTTTTCTGAAAGTAGTCATGTTGCATATCAAATTAAAGGGAATTGAGCACAGAGCAGCAAATATGCTGTCATTACACACACCAACGACCCCTGGGGTGGGGTCAAAAGGTCATTTTCTTTTTCTTTTCTAAAAGTGGTCATGTTGCATATCAAATGAAAGTGGAAGAAGTGTAGACCTACATGCAAGGTAACACTTTGAATTTACACACACCCATGACCTCTGGGGTTGGGTTTAAAGGTCAGATATTGAAATTGTGCAGATGTAAGTATATTTTTTATTAAATTAAGCACTAAAGCATACTTGACAGGTGTTAGTTATGATCTGAATGATACTGAAGGTGAACTAAGTGTTAGATAAATTGGATTTATGTTTTGTGATTTACATGTTTCTCTCAAATAACCCTTTGTCGGGGGATATAAATTCGTCGAACTTGTCTTGTTAATTGAGCGCTCTTATCTAGGGGCCTGATAATAAATGGACCACTTATTGAGAAAGAAAGTCTAAATATAGACTACATGTATATATGGTGGATTAGATGGTAAATGACAACAAAGTCACAACATACACACAAACGTATTTAATATGAAAATATCGAAAAAAAAAAAGTTTTCCATGGAAAACACAATGCGCTGCACCTTTAATAGAAACCAGACATGACTGGACTCTTGAACTGAATGTCCTTCAGCTTCACATAAAAACTTGTTTTGCTGAGGAAACAGTTATCAAATTTCTTAATGAAAACTTGTTTGTGTTCGAGATTAGCTATATTATTTTCTATCTTTGGTAATATTAATTTCGAACAGTTTAAGAAAAGCATGGTAACGTGACACTTTTATATTTCATAACCATTCAGAAAAACAATTTTATTGTAATGGAAGACAAACATCTCTTGGAGGACACGAGCGCAATACAGCTGCCTCATATTAAAATTTCCGCCCAATTGCGAGAAAACATGCCTTCGGGGTCTGCGACCAGGTAATGCTCAAACCAGCCTGCTCAGTAACAGAGAATACCTAAAACGTTAAAATTTTGCATGTAGCAAGTTTAAATATCATAGTCCCCAGAAAGCCAACACGAAGATGCTGATCAGTATGTCAGGCTGGTCAGCATCTTTGATATTCACATGCAACAAAATTTGAACAAATTCCGGTTTTCTCGCGGTGAGGCCCATGATCTATAGCTTGTTTACGAAGTCTCGTTTTCTGAACGCCGAGCCCAAGATGAGACACTTTTTCAACCAAAATATGATGATATATTTTTGCCGTCTTCTTGAAAACATATGTTGTGTGCACTCAGTGGAAGTGTCTCTCTGAGACGCTTTCAGGGAGTGCCCACAACGTATGTTTTATTGAAGAAATAAGAAAATGGCACTGTCCAGACACCTCCTATCTGGGGCTTGATGTTAAATTGTATATAGGGGAGAATAACTGGAACTGGCACGTGACAATTTATTTCTCAATACATAGGTGGCAAGATCCTCTATATAAACAACCTATGAAGTACTTGGGTGTGCTCCAAGGAGACTTGCACTTGCTTTTGTAACCTGACGACTGATTGGATAATGTTAGAAATTTGCAACAGTATAGTAAAATCTGTGTAAAACTGCGACTCAAAACTAGACAAAGCAAAGATACTAATGACAAATGGTAGCTTAATGAAGGTCGAAAGTATTGCAGAATGCATTCTGCAATTCTTTTGACCTGCATTAAGTGATAATTGGTCTTGAAAAACAATTTTCCCGTCATTTTGATAGTAGCTGGTTTACACAGGTTTTACTGTATATTCGTGATTTAATGTCAGAAATAGTTTGACGTCATTAATTTTGTTACATTTTGCTGAATAACATGCTGCTTGCAGTGCCCTAATTTGAGATGAATCAAAAACTTAACCTGAAAACAAGCCTAGAAGTATGATAGAATTGGGATAATCATATTCAAACTCTTTTGGGGAGGTATATTGTCGGATATACAGAAGGAAATAACGTGTTACAGCTCTACTTCTGCTTGGCCGTAAATCTTAATTTCTGACCATTTATCCGCCTCACCAAATGAAAACTTTGAAAACAGTTTTCCCCTTCGGGGTACGTGCATTAAGGGGCAAATTTGGCCCCCTCTGGAGCCAAAAACTGAAAGTTACTTTTTACCAATTTCATCTTATTGGTTTATTTGAAGAATAGCCCAAGTGTAAAATTCTAGCATTTATTTTACTTTTACTGGTTGCTATGGTAACTAAAATGGCTGACAAAATAGGCTTAAAATAGAGAAATTGCAATTTTTGGTCAAATTTAAGGCTTTTCGAGACCTATTTGTTTAAGAATTAGATAGTGAATACCAAAAGAAACCTTTTAATATTGTGTGTGCCTTAATAATTCTCATAAACTGTTAAAATATCTTTATGGTATTTGCTTGTGCTCTATATTAATTAAAAACTGTGTTACATGTCTCAAATTTGCTCCAAAATGGTCATTTTCCTATTTTCAGCCCTTTTTGGCGGTCAATTTTGTTACCATACAACCCGTAAAAGTAGAATAAAAACCAGACTTTTGCACTTGGGATATTGATCAAATAAACTAATAAAAAGAAACTAGTGAAAAGTAACTTTTGTTTTTTGGACTCATAGGGGGGCCAAAATAGCCTCTTAATGCACATAGCTCTTTCTTATATGATAGTTGTTGTTATGCTTGTTATTTATTTTACAGATTGTGAATCATTTGTATAAGCTGGGATGGTTGTCCTCGAAAGAATTGGAAGGATTTGTTGCCACTCATTCAGAGACAGACTGTAACACACCATTACAGGTAAGCATAGGGCCAACCTTAAATTATTATTATTCGGTTATTGGGGCCAACCTTAAATAATAGTTGGTTTTCATTACAAAGTCTTACATAAAGGGGAATTGTTTGGTAATTGGCCTTTTGTTTTATTCAAGGCAGACATGAGGCCAAATAAAAAATTAAGCTTTTTTCGGGTAACAGGTCTGAAAATTTTAGATAGGATAGGCACACATTTTAAAAAAAAAATATTTTTTTTTTCACTGAATTTTTTTTTCATGCATTTTGAAAGGCAAAATTTAGACCTAGCCCCACTTGATTTGCCAGCATGGGCCTTTAAAGGACATTTTTTTAGCATATACAATAAGTACCAAATTTCTTATGTGTACTGTATGAGCCACCACAGAACCAACTAAATGAGTATGCAAGCACAGGTTCAGAGTCTTCACTGCTTGCTCATTGGGTATCTAAGGATCCAAGATTTCTCATTGCTGACAGCTAAGATTCTGATCAAACTGAGCTAATACCTAGGCTGATCTTAGTCTTCCTGTGACAGACAGCCACATTGTTGATTTTCCTCATATCACATCACATATTCAGACCTTCAGTTAAGAGTGCTTACCAAAAAATTAATTTTCTTATTTCTCAACCAAAACATATATTGTGGGTACTCAAAAGAACCGTCTCAATGAGACGATTCTTTTGAGCACCCCAAAAATATGTTAAAAGTCATGGGTAAGAAAATATTAACAATTTTACGCTCATTTTTTTGTTTCATCTAAACCTGTGATATTGATTTTTTCCAGGGGTTAGTAGCAGCAAGCAAAGAGAAAGCTGAAGCTGATCTCTCTATTCTTGGTGTACTCAGTGGCCTCCCAGAGGAGGATGTGATTCCTTATTGTGTTAAACAGCTAGTCAGCCTCAAGGAAGAGAGACAACTCCAGTTTATACAGAGAAACTTGTTAGAAGTGGCCTACGTCAAACTTGGTAAAATATACTCCGTTAACTCTGCATGCTGGGTAATTTGGCATGCTTTTTTGTCGTCTGCTAATTTTTTTAAAAATAAACTTTTCATGTATACCATCAGGTGTCAAACAGTTTAGATCCAGATCAGGCCCGACAATTTGTCGGGCCTGTACGGGGTCCAAACTGATTGCAAAGGTGATCAACAGATGACAAAAATCTGGCCATCTACCAAGCTTGTTCAAATTATGGTGCTAAAGAATGGGGTAAAAAATGTCCCTGCCGCAGGGGTCACATGGTTTACGTAGGCTTATATAGGGCAAATATAAACAAAAAGTTCATGTTGAAATCAGAAGGTGAAGTGCCTTGATATTGAGTATATATAATGTAACATCACCTAGTGGACCTCTACCAAGTTTGTTATTATTATGGCTCTATCCTGAAGGTCACACAATTTATATAGGCTTATATAGGGGAAAAACAACAACAAAACCTTGTCTGTAATCACAGTTAGGGCTCTCATGTTTACACGTGTGAACGGTAGCATTTTGTTTTTAATACAATAAATGTTTACAAAAATGGCCTAACGTTTAAACAAACTTAAACTTCAAAAAAGCAGTATGATAATTGCATGTAAACAAAATCGTTTTGATTTCTGGAATTTGTGTAGACTTTTGCAAAATTTTGTAAATGTGGAAGCCCTAATCACAGGGCATGAGTCTTGATATTTCAAATTATGACCCTGAAGCCAAAAATGGCCGGTCTTGAGTGTCAAATGATTTGCTTAGGCTTCAAAAAATCTTACATGTAACCACAGGGCCTAGAGCCTCGATATTTGAGCCAGTGCATGAGATTTCCAACAATATGGTATGTGCAACCAGCAAAGCCTCAGATCAGCCTGCGCATACGCCCAGTCTGACCAGAGCCTTTGCTAGTCGCTTGAGTATTCTATGATTGTTAAGCTATTGACTGAACACCATTTGAAGTTTCTAAGCTTAAAAGGAGGCTGCAGAGGCTCCTCTAAGTCTACACTTTTCAAAATGTCAAATTGTTGGAAATCTCATGCCGCAGCTCATTTGATATGTAGCATTACCTAGTAGTCTTCTTCCTAATTTGTTCACTGGGTCACATGATTTACATAGATGATCTTACATGAACGCTCCCCTTGTTGCAGATATAGAAGGTCTTACATGAGTGCTCATGTTTTATGGAATTTATCAAACAAGTTGGGGAAAAGAGATAAAATGCGAGGCTTGCCGAGCATTTTATCTTTTTTTCGTAACAAGTTTAATAAATTAGATAATACAGGTGCATGAATGTTAGATTCTATTTATCACATGACATTAAAATTAATTAAATTTTTGGACTGAAAATGTCAATATTTTTACATCTTTTATGCAATGTTATAATAGGGGTCATTACGTAATGTTACGTAACGTTACAAAATCTGTAATCCACTAGTTGCTTATCTATTTTATTGCATGGCGTTATATCACTCCAAGATGCAATGTCATGTGATTATCATCATATATTCCATTAAAATTACAAAATTAATGTACTTTGAAATCCTGTAATTGGTGTGCATAGCTGTAAATTTTGCATTATATACGTGTCAATGTTATGGCTGTCTTTACATTACGTAATGAAATATATGTATCGATTTTAATGCATGGCGTTATATCACTCCCAGATGTGACATCATCTGATAAAAAGCTTTAATAGCTGTTGTTTTTCTTCAATTCAGATGAAGATTATATAGAGAAGAAGTATATAGAGGAACCACTAGTCAAATACTATATAGGTAAGTTGGTTGGTTTATTGTGTCACTCCACCTGGAGACATATATTTGGCTATCCCTTAACCCTTTACTCCATAATAACCCTTTTTCCAGGAAAAGGTGTGGTTAGGTGAACTGACCGTCCAGACATGACCATAGCTCTTGACTGGGACATTAAGCATCAAACCAAACACAACTAGTTTAACACATAGAGATTTTTCTATGGCAATTTCCATATCATACCCTTGATCAAAACAAGACACCTGATATTTTTCTCTGACAAATTTAAAAGTATCCTTCATATGTATTGTGGGACAAAGAAATTCCCCTGAGGACCAGAATAATTTGTCAGAAACGATGTTCTGCTGAGTTTCCAACGAAATTATTTTGGTCCGAGGGTGGGATTTCTTTGTTCTACAACAATTATTAATACATTATGATGGATATTCTTCTCGCTTACTTTGTGATTTTTAAGGTTTTATACATGTATGTATTATATCCACTTTGCATAAAAAATAAGATTTATTTGTGTTTGTTCTAATCACCAACGTATTTTCCTGTTGCAGGAATGGGTGTAACTATAGTTTAGCCAAACAAAATGGAAGTAGCATTTCAACATTGGTTTCATTTCTATTGTGGTTTGAAAAACACATCAGTATGAGCATCTATTGACAGACGTCCTGGTGCCAAACAGCATCAATAACATGCCTCATATTGTTGATGCATTTTAGGGACGTCAGAGTTCTCTGCGCTTAATGCAGGTCAAAAGTATTGCAGAATGCTCCAAAGGGAGCATTCTGCAATACTTTCAACCTTCATTAAGCTACCATTTGTCATTAAGACCTTTGTTTTATCTATTTTTTGAGTGGCCGTTTTACACAAGTTTTACGGTATATATATGGGAAAATCCATCAGAATACAAAGGAAAGGGAGCGCAGTGGCTCAATGGTAGAGTGCTTGACTCGAGACCGAGTGG
Source organism: Loripinus fragilis (assembly GCA_964019695.1). Taxonomy (NCBI): domain Eukaryota; kingdom Metazoa; phylum Mollusca; class Bivalvia; order Lucinida; family Lucinidae; genus Loripinus; species Loripinus fragilis. The sequence goes on from OZ026524.1 coordinate 86,542,156, forward strand.
CTGCGTGTTCGAGCCTCACCAGAGTCACAGCGTAGGGTCCTTGAGCAAGACTTAGCTTAGTACTGGTGCAACCCAGGAAGACCCGTCCCTTTATAACTTAAAGATTGTTGATGGGACGTAAAGGATCAAAGTGTTAAATGACTCTTTATTTACAGGAAAGAGGACTGCAGTACCGCTATTATTCTACAACGATGAGGAGGATAGGTATAATGAGAACGTGTATTTTATCGCAATCCTCGAACAACTCGGGTGCTTGATGGAGGAGGATACAGGGCTCTTGTATCCAAGGATACCAAATGAATGGTCCGTTGTTGAGCTTGTTGACAAGGCAAGGATGTTGGGCGAGATTAAGACAGGTTTGTTGATTAGATTATGAGAATGAATCACGGGTGTGAGATAGAAAAATCCGTCGAAGGATCACCCTTTGGCATCATGAGGCATGGTAAACTGCCCTGTAATATACCTTGTTTTCCAAAATAATGGGAATTCTGATAAAATGAGTTTTAATATATCTAAAGCACTTAAAATATATTTTATGTGGGATAAAAAATGCCGGTTGACAGGTACTATAAATAGAATGTATTACAGGGGTCATAACTCCCCAAAACAAGGGACAGAATGCTGAGCTGTTTAAAACTCCCCAGTGCTGATGATAAGTTTGAGTGGTAATGCATACAAGACTGCATTAAGAAATAAATTACCGAAAAGAAATAAGCATAATGACCGGTTTTCAACACCGGTTGGTGTTTTCATGCATTTTATGTACATTTCACAGATATACTATCAGTGTTTTCTTTAAGAGCCGGCAAAAACAGTCACCTACTTTGTATTCTCTGTGGGCTACTTTGAAGATTGGTCCATTAGGTTGTACCATAAAACAATAAATTTGGCCAGTTTCCTGGCAATGTTTGCCGGCTACTCCAAATCTCAGAGAAATCCCTGTATAAAAATGAGACTTGATTTATTACCCTGTGTCAACAATTGTACTTGCCTCACTATGATAACATGGGTGAAAGCTCAAAATTTCCAAAATCCTGAACCTTAGAAACTCAAAAGTTTAAAACTTGTAGGATACCTACAAAGACAAATCATTTCAAGTTTAAATGATGAATTGTGTTTAGAGAAGTTATTATTATCTCCCTAATTCAGGATTTTGAGGCTGACTTTCTGTGGAAAGTCAGCCAATCCTAAACTTCAGGATTAATCCTGAAAACTTTCACCCATGTGATAGGATGTTTAACAATAAACTAAAGCTGTTTATTAGATGCACTTTTAACAATTACACAGGACAGCTTATATTAATTATTGACATCAGAAAACATATGGGGTGGGGGTACCTGTAGAGTTACCTCCACCATGCTCTTGAAACAGCAATGTATTGTGCAAAGTTGCAACAGCCTTATAACAATCTCTATGCTATATTTCACCAGAAATACTGAAGTGAATCAAATAAAGCACATTAAATGCTGGCAATGAGAAGAGCATAATACTTTTGTCCTGCATTAAGCGATAATTGCTCTTGAAAACCAATTTTCTGTCTTTATGAGAGTGGCTGTTTTACACAGGTTTTACTGTAGTTGTATATATTTTCAGATTCTGTGAAGTTTGATATAAGCAATGTGAGTAAAGAAGTTGACATTACCTACAGTACAATGAAATCAGATCTCACCAGCTTACCTGCGGCCATGTTCTCGAAACAGTAAGTTCATTATACATGTATTGAGCACTTTTTATACACCGCTACATGATAGAGGTGTGGTATTATATGGGCCTCGACGCGAGAAAACCTGTTTTGGGGGGTTTGCGAACAACAACAGGCACAGACCAGCCTGCGCATCCGCGCAGTCTGATCAGCGCCTTTGTCATTTGCTTTTGGGAAAAATCATATCTAGATAGTCTGTGTAGCTGAGCCTCGCTTTTTCAAAAACCCCAAAGACAGGTTTTGTCGCGTCAAGGCCAATATTATACCTTTTGGTGTCCGTCTATCCCTCACTGCTCACCATTTCTGATTGATAACTTAGTATTTATTAAATTTTTGCATATATATTGTTATCCCCCGCCAAAGGCGGAGGGATATTGGTTTGGCGTTGTCTGTGCATCCTCAGCCATAACTAAGTACCCAATAAAGGTTTTTGGTTTGGTTTGATTCTTTAAGTCCCTGTCAACGGCTATGGTCATGTTGGGATGGTCAGTTAACCTTACCACTTTTTTCCTGGGCAAGCTTGACTAAGCAGTTAACCAGTATTTCATGCACATACTTTCGCTTGTAACTGACAACACCCGTCTTGAATCAGGTGAATGGAGGAGAAAGACTCTAGAAATGATTTTTTTCTCCATGAAAGTATGGGACCGGGTGGGGATTGAACTCGTGACCCCTGGATCTGCAGTCAGACATGTTACCAACTGCGCTATGGGGCCTAGTACCCAATGAACGAAATTTCATGAAACTTAGACTGGATATATATGACCTTGGTGTGGTTATGCACTTGGTGTGGTTATGCACGTGAAGTTTCATCAGTCATAAAGGAGTAATTATGGCCCTTTGATAGCCTAAATTTCAATGAATTGTTCCATTCGCAGCCAATGGATGAACTTTCATGAAACTTATACTAAGTGAAATTTGCATGTGAAGTTTTGTGAAGATGGCATTAGTTTAAGAAGAGTTATTGCCCTTTGATCACCTTAATATTCAATGAATTTGTCGGATGAAATTTATAATGATACTTATACTGAAAATACGTGACCCTGGTGTGGTAATGCACAGTAAGTTTCGTTAGGATATCTTTAGTAATAGAGAAGTTATTGCCCTTTTGATTTCCTATTGTCAATGAATTGTTCCGTCCTCAGCCATAACTTAGTAAGAAAACATTGGAATTTCATGTAACTTATACGGAGTACATATATGACCATGATGGATGATGCATGTGGAATTTCATGAAGACGTCATCAGTTGTAGAGGAGTTCTTGCCCATTGATTGCATTAATATCAACAAATTTTGTCCATTCAGAGCCATAATGGAATTTCATGACATTTATAGTTATAATATATCTGGCAACAGTGTGTTTATGGACATCAAAGTTTGTCACAATGGTTTCAGATATACAGCAGGAGTTATTGCCCTTTGATTTCCCAACTTTCAATGAATTGGCCCCTTGGTTAGGAATACATCAATTTTTCATGAAACTTTTGAACTGAATATGAAATTTTGATCCCGTGAATATTAAGTGTTTGACAATATCCATTCGCAAAAATGAGGAGTTATTGCTCCTTGGTTGTTAAATTATGATACGTAATTTTGACGGGGGATATTAATTTGTTTGACAGTATCAATACGCTTTATTTGCTAACGGCGATCAGAATTGTTTTTTATTGTATACACACACTTCATAAAATTTGGTCTTTTTTTTAAAACAGAGAATCTGTTTTATTGAATCTGTTCCTGAGTGTGTTTTAAGCTCACTGAGCTGAAGGCTATTTGGTGAGCTTATAGTTTACTAATGATTCCAGTGTCTGTCCATCAACATTTTCATTTGATATAACAATGTATTATGATCATAAGTTAGTACCAAAAAAAAATAAATCTTTTTATCACCAAAAAGTAAAGACATTTTGTTAAAAATTATTCATTTCTACAGGACTTAAGAGTTAAGAGAGCGTAACGAAAATTTAATTTTCTTATTTCTCAACCAAAACATATGTTGTAGGTACTCAAAAGAACCGCCTCATTGAGACGGTTATTTTGAGCACCCAAAACATATGTTAAATTTGAAGGGTAAAGAAATGTTTACAATTTTACGCTGAAATTTTTTGTTTATCTAAACCTGTGATTTCTAACCGATAAAGTACCTTCAACACCCATATTTATTTTTCAGGCCAAAGAAAGGTAACATCGTTGCAGGGACAACATGGATGAATTTCATCGGCAAATATAACGCCAACATTGAAGTGAATAGTCTCAAAGTATGTGAAATGGACACCTCACAATAATGGCGGAGTGTCCTCAGTTAGTCTCAGTTTCGTTTATTCAGGAAAAAGTTAAAGTTGTTTTGTTTTGCTTTAGGAACTCATCGATTAGGTCATTCTCTGTGAGAAATGAAACCTACAAGATTTTTTTTATCGCTTATCCCGCCAATAATTTTTGTCCTGAAAATGTCGTCTGCTGCATATATTACAATGGCGTAGCCAGAATGCTGAAAAAGTTACATCAAAGGGAGACTACTGGAACAAGCAGTGATTCCCTTTCAAAATTCTCTTAAAGGAAATAATTTGCTCCCAAAGAGAGCAAATTCTTTCATTTAAGAGCAGTTCCTTATGGTATGGAAATCACTTACCACATTTGGTGACCTCCTTTGAATGTGTACACTATTTTCATTACGCACATGTGTAACTGCATAATGGGAGCTACGCCAATGTATCCATATGCTCATCATACTAGATTTAATCATGGAAGCAAACACTATGAACCTTGATCAGACTGCTCCTATTGTTTGCAATATAGACTACCGAAGAAAATGAACAGACGAGAAAGCAGAAGACAAAAGTGGCGGGAGAAGGGTCAACTCTGATTCTGCCAATATTATTTGTGTCCTAGAAATATCTTATTCTTATTAGGTCTGCTGTATATATTCAAAAGCACTCTTACTACTTATGTCACGGAACAGTATGAACCCTGATCAGACTGCTCCTACGCTTAGTGAGCAGTCAGATTTGGGTCCATATTGTTTACAATGTAGTCAACCAAAATAAATCAGCAGACATTTTTTTTGAATAGTCGGAAAAGGGTTAAATTTTGTGAGCAAAATTTAGCTTGTATTGATACTTTTCAAATTACTGTAAATTCGGAAATTTTCATGAGGGTTTTATTTTGCCAGCATATGCAAAGTTTCATGAAAATAAAATCCTCGCGAAATTTCAAAATCACTCTGTTGATTACTGATATAGGTAAATCATGCACTAGTCGCAAACTTTTAGCGCTGCAAGAATGTCTTTTAATGCTATAGGCACAAATAAAATTCTCGCGAAAAATTTAAGGTATTCCTATTACATTCAGTGCAGTTATGGCCACTGAGTGGCACTCTAAATGCAATACCTCTTCCCGCCATTCATTCACGATAATTGTCGTCTGCTTGCTAAACTGATCAGTTTTATTCGGCAGCCTACATTTGGTAGCAAACACTATGGACCCAGATCAGGCTGCTCCTATAGAACAGGAGCAGTCTGATCTGGGTTCATAGCGTTTGCTTTCATGATAGAAGTAGTCTGTAGTGCATTTGAATATAAGCAGCAGATATTTTCAGGACATGTAAATATTATTAGCAGGAAAAGGGTTAAATTGGACGAATAAGTTGTGAAAAAAAAATGAAAACCAGTCTTAAGCGGCCACTCAAAAAATAGATAAAACAAAGGTTTTTAAGACAAATGGTAGCTTTTAAAATGAAGGTCAAAAGTATTGTAGAATGCTTACTTGGAGCATTCTGCAATACTTTTGACCAACATTAGACGATAATTGGTCTTGAAACCAATTTGTGGTCTTTTTGAGAGTGGCCACTTAAGACAGGTTTTACTGTATAGAGCAGAAATTAACATTGTTAGATAAAAAAAGGACAACACAGATGTTACAAGTTAGCAATTAAACTGTTTCAGTATTAAATATGTATATATTTATATATGTGAGGATATAGATAAAAAACAGTCTTTGCACGCTGGTTATTTTTGCATGCATTTTTCCCGGCTGCATATTTTATTTTTAGATAGATTAAGTTAACTGTACAGTAAAACCTGAGTAAAATGGCCACCCTCAAAAATGGTTTTCAAGACCGATTATCACTTATTGTTGTTGTGTTTAATGTCTCACCAACAACTAAGGTCATATGGAGACAGGGCCACGGCTTAAAGTCTCATCCGACAGATTGGTGAAGTCGCTGATTATTGCTTAATGCAGGTCAAAGGTATTGAAGATTCTGCAATACTTTCGACCTTCATTGAGCTACCATTTGTCATGAAAACCTTTGTTTTGTCTATTTTTGAGTGGCCGTTTTACACAGGTTTTACTGCACATTGTTTTATGTGTATGTGAATACTTTTTCTTTATCTGGAGCACAGATTATGCATTGTTTTTATTGACATTGTTTTTATTGACATTGGTCCAGATAAGCAATTTTTTAAGGGTAAAATTGTGATTGTTTTCTTATTCATTAGTTTAAACAGGTTTTAGGTCCTCGAAAGAAGGGGTTCATTGAGACAGTTCTTTCGAGTACCCACAGCATGTGTTTTGATCGAGAAATAACAATTTTTATAATTAAACATTCTTATCTGGAGGCCTGATTGATATGGCCTTTTATTGTACTCTATGTTCTGTTCAACTGGCATTGAATTAAGCATACAGTAAAACCGGTCTTAAGTGGTCAATTAAAACGAATACCAAAAATGTGTTTTCAAGACCAAATATTGCTTAATGTAGGTCATTAGTATTGCAGAAAGCTCCAAGAGAGCATTCAGCAATACTTTCGACCTTCATTAAGCTACTATTTGTCTTTAAGACCTTTGTTTTGTCTATTTTTGGGTGGCGGCTTGAGACAGGTTTTACTGTACATTATTTAAGTTATTGCAATCAGCGGCAGTTTGTCCCTTATTGCAGTTTGCCGAAGAAATTATGATGTGACAATAAGGGTCATAAATGTCATATATAAATAGAAAGGCCAGCTCTTCTTGTTTTCAAGATATTTTATAATACAGTAAAACTTGTCTTAAGAGGCCACTTAAAAATAGATAAAACAACGGTCTTAACGGAAAATAGAAGCTTAATTAAGTTCGAAAGTATTGAAGAATGCTCTCAATACTTTTGACTTGCATTAAGCTACCACACGGCTTTAAGACCTTTGTTTTGACTATTTTTGAGTGACTGCTTAAGACAGGTTTCACTGTGCAGTAAAACCTGTGTAAAGCGGCCACTCAAAAATAGACAAAACAAAGATTTTAAAGACAGATGGTAGCTTAATGAAGGTCGAAAGTATTGCAGAATGCTCCATTGGAGCATTCTGCAATACTTTTGACCTTCATTTAGCGATAATTGGTATTGAAAACCAGTTTTGGGTGTTGTTTTTGAGTGGCTGCTTAAGACAGGTTTTATTGTACAAGGGCCCTGTCATAAGAAAAACAGAATTTGTTGCTTGCAAACAACAAAGACATTGACCAGCCTGCGCATTCATGCAGTCTGATCAATGCCATTATCATTTGCTTATTGGAAAGTTTAATATCTAAGCTCGTTGTGAAAAAGCGATAAAATGCTCGGCAAGCCTTGCATTGTATCTTTTTACCTCAACTTGTTAAACAGGAGCACTCGTGTAATCCTATATGTATTGGATATAACATGGTCATTTGGTGAAATCGTTGGGATGTTAAAGTTCAGGCCCCTATTATGGGCATCATATTCAATAGCTAGTTCATTTATTAAAACCCATTAGGTCAAAGAAGGATTCTGTGATACTGAAAACTATGATTACTTTATGATAGAAGTTATGAGCACTATTCATATACACTGCTCAAAATATTTAAAGGAACACTGCGGGTTTTGCCATTGATCACAAACAAATGCACTCAAAGTCCCACTCATAGCAAGAGTTGGATCAATGAGGCGAAAACATGTTTGTTCAGTGATAAGTTTGGTAACCAATCAAGGTTGATGTTTCTTGATAAAAATGAAGTCATCCCTTTCCAGAAATATCCATGGAACGCTTTATGTAAAAATGGATTTTTTTTTAAAAAATACCCATTTATTCAAAACCAAATTTAAAGACTTTTTTCAATCAAACATCACAGCACAATCATTTCTGTGCGCTCAATAGCCTTTTATAGTTGTAGAAATCATTAGGATAGGCTATTTAAATATTCCGAAGATTCTACAGAGTTACAGAAAAAATCGCCATTTTCAAGAAAATTAAAACTTACAAAATTTGAGCCATGAACTTGAGCAGCGATTGTTTTGTCAAAAAAACTTTTTGATCCAATACTTTGACTCTCTTTGCAAAGATATCAAAAGAAACTGAGTTTTTACCTTATTGACCAGTGAAATGTATGGCTTGTCTATAGGGCAGGGGTTAACATTATCACCTATGGAATATAATCAGGTGTTCCTTTAAATATTTTGAGCAGTGTAGTTGTTCATGAAGTTGAGGAACTATTGTTAGCTAAACCCCAGACACTCACAAGGGGGGTATAGGTTTTGTCTGAAAACTATAATTACTTTATGATAGAAGTTATGAGCACTATTCATATAGTTGTTCATGTAGTTAAGGAACTATTGTTCGCTAACCTGAATCATTCTCAAGGGGAGTATAGGTTTTGTCTGCAAACTATAATTACTTTATGATAGAAGTTATGAGCACTATTCATATAGTTGTTCATGTAGTTGTGGAACTTTTGTTAGCTAGCCTGAGACATTCACAAGGGGGGTATAGATTTTGTCTGATAACTATAATTGAGCCAGTGCATGAGATTCCCAACAATGTGGTATGTGAGACCAGCAAAGGCTCAGACCAGCCTGCGCATACGCGCAGTCTGATCATAGCCTTTGCTAGTCGCTTGAGTATTCTATGAATGTTAAGCTACTGACTGAACACAATTTGGTGTCTAAGCTTGAAAGAAGGCTGCAGAGGCTCGGCCGAGTCTACACTTGTAAAAATGTAAAAATTGTTGGAACTCTCACGCCGCGGCTCAATTACTTTATGATAGAAGTTATGAGCACTATTCATATAGTTGTTCATGTAGTTGTGAAACTATTGTTAGCTAACCTGAGTCACTCACAAGAGGAGTATAGGTTTTGTCTGAAAACTATAATTACTTTATGATAGAAGTTATGAGCACTATTCATATAGTTGTTCATGTAGTTAAGGAACTATTGTTAGCTAACCGGAGACACTCACAAGGGGAGTATAGGTTTTGTCTGGACAAATATTTCATAAATCTGCAGGCCAGTGACATCCATACTGGCACAGGGATATATTTTTAAGCTCACCTGAGCCATTGGCTCATGGTGAGCTATTGTGATCATTGGATGCCTGTCGCGCATCATCCATCACATTGATATTTGGTATGTAGCATCATCAACTGGACTTTTACAAAGTTTGTTTAAATCATGGCCCTGGGGCCAAAAATGACCACTGCAGGTGTCACCAAGGAAGTGACCAGCTTTCAACAGATACCTATATATAAGCTTTAAACAAAACTCAGGTGAGCAATTCAGGGGCCACTTGGCCCTCTTGTTTTTTTTTTATTGCTCTTCTTCTTTTCAGATAATTTTGATATTATATGGGCCTTGTAATAAGCATAGGTTTAGATAAACAAAATTTTTGAGCGTAAAACATTTAAATATTTCTTAATCCATCAGTTTTAACATATTTTTTGGGTGCTCAAAAGAACCATCTCATTGAGACAGTTCTTTTGAGTACCCACAACATATGTTTTGGTTGAGAAATGAGAAAATTAATATTTTGGTACGCACTCTTAACTAAAGACCTGCATAAAAAAACTGATTTTGTTGTATGCGAACAGGATAGGCGCAGACCAGTCTGTGCATCATTCTCTAATTGGAAATTTAAAATATCTAAACTCGATACAGGCAAAATTTCCACATTCCAGCTTGTTTCTGTAGATGGCCAGGCCCCGAGGTTATAAAACTTTTTTCATACTCAACTCAGCTGAGCACGAAATTTATCCAGCAAACACTTCATTCTTACATGATAAATACAACATCTGAGAGACTTAAAGCAAGAAACTTCTTTACTTTTCGGTATTTTAGATTTTATGAGCAGTTAAAATTTCGTGCTCAGTTGAGCATGAAAAAGTTTTATAACCTCCGGCCAGGTTGGTGGCAGTCTTACTCAGTCTGAAACCCCTGAAGACAGGTTTGATCGCGATGAGGCCCATATTAGCACAAATTGTACAATAGCAGAGATGGCAACCTTTCAGATTTTTGCAGAATCATACTCGTTTTAAAGTCTGATTTCTGCAATATGATTTTGGACATCAAATGATTTGTCACTGTTGTGATATAAATGATACCTGAGACGAGTTCAACGATGCGAGCGCTCTCGAGGTGCTCGTACTGATGCCAGGCTTTACACATTATGAATAAAGATAGGTACCAGAAAAAACGGGCGCCCGGGAACGCTCACATTGTTGAACTGGCCTCTGTTCACCGACTAGAGTTGTTTCCCTTGGACTGGATAGTTGTTTTTTAAAAAAAAACAAACAAATCTAAACATCCACCACGACCCAAGTAATGACCCTCGATTCATTCAATGCATTTACCGTTACAGTCATGCCTCAAAGCGTTTTGTGGAAGTATAGCAGGTAAAAATTGTGAGTTCCGAGAGCCAACAAGTATAACAAATCAACATGGCTTCTCCGGCAAAAAAATTTCGAGTGATGCAGAATTTCAACACATAATATTCAAAAAATTTATGGCCAGAAGGCTGGAGAATGTTATTTAACCCTTGTCTAACCATTATTTTTTTGTCTTGAAAATACCGTCTTCTTTTTAAGCCTGCTGCATTTACTAAAGTTCACTTCACACTATAGAAGCAAACACTATGAACCCAGATCAGACTGCACCCTTGGAATCAGTCTCCTTTTATGCTATAGACTACCTAAGAACATATGCAAACAAGAGGAGCAGACAAGTCCGCTAAGGTTTAAGGTAAAGTTTCAGAACATGTCCCAAAGGTTCCTTAAAGGTGTCTTATCATATTACTGATAAACAGTGTTTAAGGTTGGCATCTCTGCGATTGTGATAAGGACTTGTTAGGCAATTGTTACAAAGAACCTATACTGTTATGGCATGCATGGTTAATTTTTCCTAATTTGTTGCATCATTTACATTTGCAAAAAATACTTTCAGGAATAGTGTCAGATTGTCATTTTGATTTGATCAGGCCTGACAAATTGTCAGGCATGATCTGGATCTAAACTGTTTGCAAAGATTATATGCAGACAACCCTAGCAGGCAGAGTTAATTTCCTGGGCAAAAAGTAGTGGCTCATTTAACTTTGCATGCTGGGTAATTTTTCCTGCTTTGTTGATGTCTGCTGATTTTTTTCAAGATCACCTATTTGGAAATATTTTTTGAGGAATACCATACGAGTGCCAAACAGTTTGGATCCAGATCAGGTCCGACAAAACGTCGGACCTGATCTGGGTCCAAACTGTTTGCAAAAGTTATCAGCAGATGGCACTAGTTAGAGTTAATCTTTCAATAATTTGGGAAAATGCCAGCTGTATTACTATATTGGTAGAGGTCCTTTATGTATATTACTATATTGTACACTAATTGTGAATAAAAGTATGTTACTGTTCGATCTTGTTTTTTGTTTATTTCCATTCACAGATTTTTCAAAGCCCATGCAAACTTTGTTTAGGGGGGGGGGGGGGATACCATTTTCTCATCCATACGTGTGTGCATCTGCACTATGTTTCTCCCCCCTTCCCCAATACCTTGAAACTTTGTTTAGGGGGGGGGGGGATAACATTTTCTCATCCATGTGTGTGTGTGTCCATCTGCACCATGTTCCCCCCTCCCCCAATACCTTGAAACCTCTTGTGCAATTCTAAAAATATTTCACACACATGTTTAGCGTAAAAATACAATGCGAGTAGTGATGGTTTCAGTCACAAATGCTTCTTGGTCAATGTCATAGCAGGTGGTTACTGGTAATCAAGATCAGACAGCTCCTTGAGGATTGGGCGGACCTGGGTTGACGCTATATCAGATGAGCTCTGTCCAAATATTTTGGGTTATTATAATATTAGTAGTTTATGGCAATTGGCCTAACTTCCAGGTTATTCTATGTTCACTTTAGGTTTTGAGGTAGATGTTGCTGCTACAGCATGGGAGAATGTTTTCAGGATCAATCCTGAATTCAGGATTTTGAGGCTAATTTTGAGATTACCTAAACACATTTAACCACTTAAAAATGAAAGTATCAATTTTTGTAGGCATCCTACAAGTTTAAAAATTTGAATTTCTAAAGTTCAGGAGTTTGGAAATTTTGAACTTTCACCCATGCTACAGAGCAGTCCCATGGGTGAAAGTTCAAAATTTCCAAAATCCTGAACGTTTGAAATTCAAATTTTAAAACTAGCAATATGACTACAAAAATGGATAATTTAAAGTTAAAATGACTAATTGTGCTTAGATTATCTGAAAACAATTCAAAGAAGCTATTATAATCTTAATTCAGCATTTTGAAGCCAACTTTCTATGGAAAGTCGGCCTCAAAATCCTCAATTCAGGATTAATCCTGAAAACTTTCACCCATGCAGTCCCTTTATAACACACAGATTTAGATATAGATTTGTTACACAGTCATGTGGCTCCCCAATTTTTTTGTTAACGGAACTTTACAATGGGATGGGCATTTTCCAATAATTCCTCTGTAAAATACTGGGCTCCATAACACAGTTGGTAGCAAGTCCGACGGCAGATCCAGGGATTGTGAGTTCGAGCCCAGCCTGGTCCCATACTTTCATGGAGATTGATCATGAAATAATTTCCATGGTCAATTCAAGAAGGGTTGTTGTCAGTTACAAGTGAAAGTATGTGCACGAAATACTGATTAAATGCTTAGCCAAGCTTGGGAGCGCAGTGGTTGAGTGCTTGACTCAAGACCAAGGGGCCGTGTGAGTTGCGTCCTTGAGCAGTACACAGTCCTAGCTTAGTACTGGTTCAACCCAGGAAGACCCATCCCTACATAACTGAAAGATTGTTGATGGGACGTAAAGAATCAAATCAAACAAACATTGCCCAGGAAAAAAGTGTGGTTAGCTGAATTGACAGTCTCGACATGACCATATTTGACTGGGACGTAAAACCTAAAGAAAACAAACAAAAACTAAATATCCTCTGTAGAATCCTCTGTCCCTTTACAACGCAATTCACTTGAGCACAGTCAAGTCCTATGGACCCAAAACGTAGCATTATTGAAGGACTTCCCTGTAATAATTTGGACAAGCCTGCCAGTGAACAATTATGAACAGTATGATAAACAGTAGCAGTATTACAGTGGAAACTTCATGCAAACAATTTCATCTGGATCTACACTGTTTGCAAAGTTGTCGTTTAGAAAGGATGGACCAATTTTTATGTCACCACACCAAGAGAGAAGGGGGATACTACATGTATTTTGAACTCTTTTCTTGCAAGCGGCGAATTTTGTCGTCTGCTGATAACATTTGCAAACAGATTAGACCCAGATCAGGACCGACAGAATGTTGGTCCTGATCTGGATCCAAACTGTTTGACACTCGAATAGTGTTCCAGAAAGAATTTTTTGAAAAGGTTAATTTTGCAAAAAGTCACAGACGACATCAAAAGCATGAAAAATTACCCAGCATGCAAAGAGTTTATGTGTATGCCATTGGTATTCGAAAGAATAAAACCTGGGGACATGGTCAATAGCTGATTAGATCAGAATTAGGTCACCTTGACAATTTCCAAGGTCACTGCACATGACTTAGAATTCCATAATATTAAAACAGAAAAAGAGCATTATATCTCCTATAATGACAGATTTAAAGGATTTGCTATAGATATACGAGGACTGTTTGCAATCGGAACTGCCTCAGACAATTCCATGGAATCTGACCTCGGATGTACATCGAGGATCTACTTTGATAATGTGACGGTGACATTATATAACGTGATGCTGATGTCACAGAAACCATGCCTACACAATAACGAGTGTGATTGCAGCAAAACTAACGCCTTATGGTTATAAATGAAGTTATGTTTTTTCAATATAAAGATATTGTATTGAAAAAATACATAAACTTCATTTATTTGCAGATTTAACTTTTCAGGTAATCAGAAAAAATGATTTAAATAGGGCTGAACCCACATGCTACATAACTGATTTTTCTTGCGCCAGTTCCAATGGAGCTTTTTCGTACATAGTACTACACGTAATTCTCCTTATGTACACCCGAGGCTTGATTAGATTCTCGAATTGTGCCGGACTCCCGATTGTGCATTCCCTTTATATAGTGACCTATATTACAGTGACTGGAAACTCAATTTTTCAGCCATGTCACATGACTCGCACTTTGTGCCCCATTTATCATACAAACAAAATGGCAATTCAGCCTTGAAAAGCTGGTGCATCCATTTGAACATTTCAGGGAGTTTATATGGCTTAATCAGGGCTAAGTCCCTGGCTCAGAATTTGTTGGCTTCAGCCAAATGGAAAAAATTGGAGCCAAATGAAATTGAATTAAGCCAAGGCTTTAGCCAGAAAGTAGTATCAAGAAGTTGTTCTTTGTTTAACTCTTTGCCAGCCAGCGGGTAAATTTTGTCATCTGCTGATAACCTTTGCAAACATTTTGGACCCAGATCAGGCCGACAAAATGTCGGGCCTGATCTGGATCCAAACTGTTTGACACCCTAATAGTATTGAAAAACATCGATCATTCAAAGAGTTAAATATGGCACAATAATAAAGTAAGATAGAATAATTGAAACAGTACTGGAAAATCCAAAAACTGATCAAAATACACTTTTCAAAGATAAGAACTTTTAGCCAATGACTTATATTTGTAGCCACTCAACATTTTTAGTAGCAAATGGCTACAATGGCTTATGGCAGGGTGAGCCCTGGCTTAATGCAACTGGCTAAATGCTATAATTTGGCAATAACAATCCGAAATCTGAAATGCCTGTATAAGTCCTGTTTCTACAATGTTAAAATTAATTCTATGGAATTATGTCCGTGTAGGTGTCGGCTATTTTTATGAAAGAGACGAAATTCATCGAATATGGCTACAATAACATGTTCACTTCAGCGCATGAAGCTTCAAATATGGCTATGTCTCTGTTTATTAATTTGCATACATAATGATGCCATTATTAATTTTACAAAATCATTTTACTATACAGTAGAGCCTGTCTTAAAGCAGCCACTCAAAGAAAATATCTCCTCCCCCAAAAGGTTTTCAAGACCAATAATCGCTTAATACAGGTCAAAAGTATAGCGGAATGCTCTCAATACTTTTGACCTGCATTAAGCTTTTAAGACCTTTGATTTGTCTATTTTTGAGTGGCCGCTTAAGACCGGTTTCATTCCTTTTGTAAAATGGTCACTTTATAACACAATTTACTTATAACAATAACACGGTAAGTCTTATGTACCCCAAACATAGCAATTTACATTGATGACTAGATAAGAACTGTTTCAGTTTTTAAAAAATATGGTTCATAGAAACCAAGCTATGTTGGCTTTTCAAGGACTTCTGAAAGCCTATCCTCCAATTTTCAAGGTCTTCTGAACGCATATCATCCATTTTTTAAGGACTTCTGAAAGCATGTCCTCCAGTTTTCAAGGACTACTGAAAGCATTACCTCCATTTTTTAAGGACTTCTGAAAGCATGTCCTCCAGCTTTCAAGGATTTCTAAAAGCATAACCTCCAGTTTTCAAGGACTTACTTAAAGCATATTCTCCAGTTTTTAAGGTTTTCTTAAAGCGCCAGGTCCTGAGGGAGATAATAAGAACCGAGGGCGAAGCTAGAGACCTAGCGAACATAAATGTATTGAAAAACAATGTTTGATCATTATTATTTCATAAATTCAACAATTTATTTACCTGCACTTACGTAAAGCTCTAGATTTATTTTTACACAGTTTTTACAGTCAAAAGGTGGTTTTGTTTGATTTGATTCTTTACGTCCCATTCAACAATTTTTCAGTTAAGTTTTGACGGGTCTTCCTGGGTTGAACCAGTATCAAGCAAGGATTAATGTGTCTTGCTTAGGG
This sequence comes from Loripinus fragilis, assembly GCA_964019695.1. Classification (NCBI taxonomy): domain Eukaryota; kingdom Metazoa; phylum Mollusca; class Bivalvia; order Lucinida; family Lucinidae; genus Loripinus; species Loripinus fragilis. The sequence continues at coordinate 86,557,957 of OZ026524.1, forward strand.
ACACAATGCAGTGACGTCAGTGAGGCTTGAACCCTCAACCCCTTGGTCTTGAGTCAAGCACTCTACCACTGAGCCACTGCGCTCCCAAGTCAAAAGGAGGATGGATGTTTTCATTCATATTAGTGTTAAGCCATATATTAGAGCAATAAATGGATTAGCTGTCGTAAAATGTAGTGGCCAGGAACGAGTGTATTTAAGGTACCAAATCCATATATTAACAGCACTTGAATTGCCTTGTTAATACATGGGTTTGTGCCCATTCAAACAGGAGTGTTAAAGTGTGCAGCACAGGTTTTATGCCATGTCGAAATGTGACACAAAAGATCGGACCATCTAAATTGGGAAAATTTGATGCGGTCTAAAAGAACTGGTTGCCATTTGAACTGGGTTAAAAACCATAAAGGAGATTAGTAAGTGTATTTAGCATTTGTTGCTTTCATTGCCCTTCATAGAATCTTATGAAAATTTGCATAAAATGTGAATGAAAACATGTTTTCAGTCACATTTTATTCAAATTTTCATGTAATGGTAACTTAGCTATTTTTGTTAGGATTTTCATGAAATTTTCACAAAGATGTAGAGCTAAGAAAGAACTTCTAGCGATAAGGCGTATATTTTCCCTAGTTGAAATGATTACAAACACCAAATTTTCAAATTGCCCTAATGTTTTTGAAATTGGTGTAGTTCAGCAGTAAAATATGCATAGTAAGCAACAAAATACGTTTCAAAGCGATTCACCATCTACAATACCGTGAAAACGTGCACTTTCTACTCCCACCCCTCATTTTACGTCTTTATACTGGGTGCCGTTTAGACCAGGCTTTGAGTTAATGCATTGCTAGTTATAAAAAAGTGAAAGTGCTAAGATGTTAAGGATAGAACTGCTCTTATTTTCCCAAACCTTACTGTATTCCTTCTGCGCATGCGTACGAAATACACCTAAAATTGTGACGTTTGTAATTGGAAAGATTAAAATAGTGTCTTTCAGTTTATTTTTAGATGCTTTGCCCCTCTAGACCCAAGATGCCCTTTGGACAACGACATGTCGCTATAAACATTAACAACATAGTAAAGGGCATTTTGGGTCTAGGGGGGCAAAGCATCCAAAAATAAACTGAAAGACACCAATTTCATCTTTCTAATGACAAACGACACAGTTTTAGGCGTATTTCGTACGCATGCGCAGAAGGAATACGGTAAAGTTTTGGAAATAAAGAGCACTCCTATCCTTAACATTTTAGCACTTTTACTTTTTTAAAACTAGCAATGCATTTACTCAAAGTTTGGCCTTAACGGCACCCAGTATAAAGACGTAAAATGAGGGGTGGGAGTAGAAAGTGCACGTTTTCACGGTATTGTAAATGGTGAATCACTTTGAAACGTATTTTGTTGCCTGCTGTGCATATTTTACTGCCAAACTACACCGATTTTAAAAACATTAGGGCAATTTGAAAATTTGGTGTTTGTCATCATGTCAACTAGGGAAAATATACGCCTTATCGCTAGAAGTTCTTGGGAATTTATACACCATTTTGGGAAGTTTTTACTCATTTTTGAATTGGAAAGGGGCCAATATTCGCCCGAAATCAGGCCTAGGACAATCTCTGATATATGTATTAAATATGAAGAAAAAAAACTTGTGTGAGGTGAGAATAAACCAACAGAAATACAAGCCCATATTTTATACATTTTATGTATATTTTTATCACTCAACAGCACATTGCATGAACACATCAGGCAACATAAAAACATTGACAAAATGATAGCTTTGAAAGCAAAATGGCTATACCGGATTCTGAAATCTAGGATATGTTTCTTTTCCCTGCTGAAGGGCAGTCTGATTTTTCAGATAGCATGAAAAAGAAAATACTTTTACAGGCCTCAGATAAGAGTATGTAACTGAAAATTATTTTTCTTATTTCTTAGCCAAAACATATGTTGTGGGTACTCAAAAGAACCGTCTCAATTGAGCACCCAAAACACATGTTTAAACTGATGGATAAGAAAACAATGACAATTTTATGCAAATTTTTTTTTGCTTAACTGGCCCTATGCTTTCAATTGTTTTTATACAAAATGTTGCAAAAGGCTATGAAGTTAAGAACAGACAGATTAAATGAGGCAGCACATGAGATTTTGGTACTTCATCACATTTTCGAGCAACTAAGGGTCTTTGAGCCTGTGCCAATGTGCAGATTTGCTACAGCCTTTTTTTTGCTTGCATACACAAAGTAGATACTGTAAATTCAAATAGCGATAAAAGACATATTTGCATATTTGCGATGTTAAAATATTGCGACTAGGGTATGATCTACCTATATCAGTAAACAAAAGTGATTGCCGGAAATTGCGAGGATTTTATTTTTCACGAAACATATATATGGGAAGTTACGCGAAAATAAAAACCTCTCGAAAATTTCCGAATTTTAGGTAAAATGATGGTTGCTTAGGCCAAGAAAAAATACTTGTGTTTCTGATGACCCTTGAAAAAATACACACCCAATCGTTCGGTCGGAAAAAGTTTTTTTCTACAGAGAGATCCATTTAATTGGAAATTTCTAAGAACAAGCTGCTGCCACATAAACAAATGATCAATTGTCCGCATGTTAATCTTTTTTTTATTTTAATTTAAATCTCGCAAAAATTTTATTTTTCTTAGTAACGAGTAGCGAGGTGCCGCCATCTTGAAAAAATAGTGTATTGTGACTGTTCACATGATAGTCATGGTGGCCAGTATTAATACATACCGAAACGGACCAAAATGCTCAAAGAACGGAAATTTAAAGATTGGGAAAAAAGTATTTGGGTCAGGGTATGGCTGACAGGGTAGGTCGGGTCATCAGAAACACAGGTATTTTTTTCTTGGCCTTAGGCTAAAAGTTAGGCCTCGGTCCTGACTAGGTAGCTAAACGAGTGAGTGATTAAAAAGTTGTTTTATGCATACGTGATAAGTCCCAAACTCTTGCATGCTGTGTCACATATTTTAAACAGAGGTTTAGATAAACAAAAATGTTCAGCGTACAATTGTAAATATTTTCTTACCCATCAATTTTAACATATGTTTTGGGTGCTCAAAAGAACCGTCTCATTGAGACGGTTCTTTTGAGTACCCACAACATGTTTTAGTAGAGAAATAAGAAAATTAAATTTTCGTTACGCACTCTTAACAAAACTCCTGTTAAATCAGTTAAATCATAATTATATCCACTATACCCAGTTTCTTTGATAATTAGTGTTGCACCTAACAGCTGAGGTTACGGCTTATTTCTTATATCATAGCAATCAGACATTTTCCTCCAACAAATGAGCCACGACAGATTTCCAACAATGTGGTGTGTGCCACCAGCAAAGCCTCAGATCAGCCTGTGCATACGTGCACTCTGATCAGAGCATTTGCTAGTCACTTAAATATTCTATGAGTATTAAGCTACTGACTGCACATCATTTATAATTTCGAATCCTAAAAGGAGGTTGCACATGCTCTTCTGAGTCTACACTTGTCAAAATGCCACATTGTTGGAAATCTCGTGTCACGGCTCAAATATTTCTTCCGAACATATGATAATTCATTGTTCGTAGCTCCATTGTCAATGTTTACTCTTTGCATGCTGGGTAATTTTTCATGCTTTTCTTGTCGTCTGTCGACTTTTTTCAAAATAAACTTTTTCTAAAAAATTCTCTAAAAAAAGTTCGGATCTAGATCAATACAGACTTTCTGTCTATCCTGTTTCTGGGTCCAATCTGTTTGTAAAGGTTATCAGCAGATGACAAGTCCCCGCTAGCAGTAAAAGAGTTAAAGGGCACCACAGGCCCCAGCATAATTAAAAATTAATTTTTCTTATTTCTCAACCAAAATATGTGTTGTGGGTACTCAAAAGAAATGTCTCAATGAGATGGTTCTTTTGAGCACCAAAAACATATGTTCAAATGGATGAGTAAGAAAATATTTATGTTTTTACGCTCAATTTTTTTTTCTTCATCTGGAGCTACGGCAAGTTTCATTTATCAGCTTGTTTCACTTTTCCTTCTGCTATCCATTGTTTCTTCTTCTCTTTCTTAAGATCACCAAGAAAAGATTCCAAATCATCCAACGACTGCCGCTTTCCTCCAGATTTCTCATCTTTTGTGTTTTTCTTCTTTTTAGGAGACGAACTGCTAGACGAAGATTCCGAGCTCTTCGACCGTTTATGCTTTTTCTTCAACTTTTCCATGCTTACAACACCCGCTCGTGTAACACGTGGTGTTGAACCAGATGATCCTGACGAAGAGGTTGACCTTGACCTTCTGGTGTTCAACCTCGAACTTGAACTCTTTTTAGATTTTGTATCTCTTTGTAAGCTTCCTTTTGCCTTTTCTTTCTTTTTTGCATCTTCAAATGCTTCATTATGAAACCAGAAAACTTTTGGTTCAAATTTCTTTCCAGGCTTTTTAGCACTTCTAACAATATCGGGAAGCTCCTGCTTCTTATCTCTATGTCCACTATCTCTTCTATGCCTCTCTCTGGATCTATCTCTGTCTCTGGATCTATCTCTCGATCTTCTTCTATCAGACTGGTCTTTCTTGTGACTTTGTTCTCTTTTATCTTTATCATATGTGCTGTCATCTTGTTTTTTACCACCAGATTTATTTTCTTTCTTGCTGCTTCTTTCCCCACTTGAATACCTTTTCTCTCTTGAAACTTCTTGTTCATGAGATTTTTGCCTCCTATCTTTAGATCGTGACCTTGACCTTGACTTATCAGAACTGGAAGATTCTGAATCCCATCTGGAACGCAGATTGAGCTTTGCTGTTTTTACTAGATTCTCACTCTTTGAACTGACAGGTATTTTTTCTGACTGCTTTTTCAAGTCTTCTGGAATTTTGGTACTGTCACTGTCTTTTGTAATCTCCTGAGTATTTTCATCAGCTGGAATTTTCTTTGACGTTTTTGATTTACTTTCTTTTGGCTCTGGCGGGTGATAAAGTCTAGGAGGAGACAAAAGTTGCGACCATTTCTTTTCCATAGCCTGTTTTTCATGGGGTTTCATCTTCCTATGTGGTGGTGGGGATTCAGGAATAGACGGTATTTTCAAAAGTGAAGCAATCTCATGTGCTTTATTAATTACTAGAGGCATATTGAGATCAGAACTGGACGGCGGTTCTTCCCATCGATTTCTTTTCGGTTCAGGACTGTCCCATTTACTTGGGATTGCAGGAACTGGGACCGGATCAGCTTTTTCTGGTTCCTTACTATATCTTCTTTTATTCTTTTTAGCAGACTCGGACTGGTCCTGCTGTGATTTCGCAGATCTTCTTCTATTTTCAGGTGACCTTGACCTTGATGCAAAAGATCTATTTCTTGATCTTGAACGGGACCTCGAATGCCTCTCGATTCTCTTTGACATGTACCCTCTTTTGTCATTTGGTGATCTCCGCTTTCTTGAATCCGATCTGGATGCGGATCTAGATCGGGATCTTGACTGTGTTCTAAATTTTGATTGGCTCTTCAATGTTTCATTATATCTATGATGTGGTGAACGGGATCCAGAATTATCTACCTTTCTTTCCTTCAGGCTGTCTTGTGACTCTTGCTTTCTATACTTTTGGTCTGTTGACTTGTAAACTTTTCTATCTGGTGACCTTGATGGAGACCTATACTTTTTATGTACAGGTGAATGAACCACATATCGCCGGTTCCTTTCAGGTTGTGGAGATCTGTTTCTACTTGAGGTTATATCTCTTCTGAGAGGGGATTGTGAGTACCTTCGTCTGTTGCCTTCATCCCGAGATGACTCTCCAGTATTCCGCTGAACCGTCCTTTGATAAGATTGTTGGTAAGAGCTGTCTGGAGATCTTGGTGCACTTCTCTGCTGATTGCTCTTAACAGCTCTTGGACGTATTTCAATACTTCTATACACTGGCATATCCTCATCTGCATCTTTGCTTGTCCTATTCCCAGTGAACCTGTCTGAATCTATGTATTGTCTCCTATCTCTATTATCATATGCAGTGTCTTCTCTGAACCTCTCATTCTCTCTTTCTCTTGAAATATCTCTACTTCTTCTGGTGTCTGGCTCTCTTCTATAATCTTCTCTATTATCAGGTCTGGATGATCTTGAATAGGGGCTATCTTCTCTATGCCTGGACCTTGAGTAGTCTGAAGTAGGAGACTGTCTCCGTTGGTATCTTGTCTCATCACCTCTACCATCCCACTGATTATTTTCATTTGAAACCTTCTTAGAAGAGTCTCTATGTTTTACCTGTATTGTCCTATAATCAGTTTGTTCCCATTCTTTATCCTCCCTAGAAAGAGCTCTATTATTTCTTTCATCTGCCCGATTTGGCTTATCATACCCTTCAGTCCTGCGTTCTGAAACCTCACCTTTAACAGGCATATAATTTTCTGGATTATGATCTTTTTCATGTGAATGCTGTTTCAGTTTTACTGCTCTTGGAACGTAAGTTTCAAACAATTTAAGCCTGTTTTGTTCAAAAGCCTTTTCATCTTTAGTTTCCATCTGAAACATGTCCGATTCTAATTTTTCATTTTTATCATACCTTGGTTCAGGCTCTTTTTTAAACTCAGGTGGTCTTATATTTCTTACTAATTCTGGTGATTGGAACCTCTTTTCATATAAAGAGCCACTTCTGTCATAATCCCCTGTCACCTCCATTGCCTGTCTCTCATCATATCGATATGAATCCCTTTCTGATCTGTGCCCAATTTCATCTCTGCCAGAATGTATATCTTTCGGATAAAATTCATTTCTTTCTTGACTAGAGGTACCGCTATTGTATCTTCTATCAGTTGCTAAACTCTCATTTCGTTCTGGTCTTATCTGTTTTGCAATAAACTCATCTCTCTCCGACCTTTTGTCTCTTTCAATAAACTCATCCCTTTCCGGTCTTCTACCCTTATCAATAAACTCATCCCTTTCCAATCTTCTACCTCTATCAAAGAACTCCTCTCTCTCTGCTCTACCTTTATCACTAAATTCATCACCTCTACCATCTCTGTATCTTTCTGATCCAAATTGTCTTTCGTCATTCTTGTCAAATGACTCTCGCCTGACAAAGCGCTCCCTTGAATGATCTCTTCTTTCTGCTTGTTCTTCTCTTATAATCTCTCTGGAATCATAGCGATTTCTCTCTGTAAATATATCACTCCTATCCCTTCCAGCCATTCTGGATGGAAATCGATCGTCTCTTACATCAGAATCACTTCTTCTAATATGGTCATATCTGGGTATTTCTGGAGAGCTTGGTCTTCTAGAACCAGCAGTTTCCCTAACTTCCTCGTAAGACTTGTGTCCAACGACTGAGGTTTCCTTTTTGCTTACTGAAATAATTCTTCTCTCTGGCTTCCTCTCAGGTGACCTTGAGTGATCCCTGCCAAAGTATATTGGTGGACTTTTGTTCCATTCTTTGGGTTTTTCTCTGATCTTTGATTTGTCACTACTTGTCTCCCAAGACTTCTCAAAACTTCTTGATCTTCTCATTTGTTCATCCATGGAGTGACTACCATGCTCTTTATGCGGCATTTTTGTATCTAAATCCTCTTTGATGGGTCTTTGATCAGTATAAAGCATACTTTCATTTGGCTTAGACTCCCCATATAAATCTGGGGACTTTTCATCCCTTACTTGTCTGATGATGTTACCGTACTCACTGCCAGCAGATAAATCATCTTCTCTGACACTAGTCACTAGTGTTCCAATTTTCTCCACCCTTCCAGTATGATCTAAACCAGGAATCCATTCTTCATCTCGAATGTAAGTCTCGATCTTAACACTGTTATCCAAGAATGGTATTTTATCACTCTCTGGCAAGTCTTGATTAACTCTACTAACAACAACACCTATTGGTCTTACTTCTTGTTTAACAAGATCAACCTGCTTACTGTCTAGTTTATAACCAGATGACTGATCTGAAGTCTTAGATTTTTCAAATGACCTTTTGTCTCTATACTTTGGTGACCTTGATAGCGTCCTTTTGTCCCTATATTTTGGTGACCTTGATCGTGACCTTTTGAACTGACCACTGCTATCAGACCTCCTTTTGTTATCAGGTGATTTCTTGATAGATGCTCTGATATTTTCAGGTTCTGGATGTCTTCTATGATGTCCTGGAGACCTCGATCTCGATGTTTTTGACCTTGATCTCCCACTCTGTTTAGATGACCTTGACCTCGATATGGTTGACCTTGATGAACTTGAGGAGGAAGATGAGGAGGATGAAGATGAAGAACTTGACCTTTTCCGACGGTGAGTTGGTGATTTCTTCCTCTTTCTGAAAAAATACAGGCAAAACTTCAATGAGCACCTTTGGGACAATAAGGCCAAAAAGAAATACTTGTGTTTATGGGAACCCAACTCTACTAAATTTACTGGTGATACCTACAATTTTTTTCATTTTTATACAAAGGTGGGCAATCAAAGCAGCTTTACACTGCTAATTTCTTATATGTTTTAATCCATTTAAAATGGCGTTCCAGTTCTAGTTTTCCCAAGTTTGATGGTCCAAATGCTTTTCCCCCCTTATTCAACAGGCCCCAGGCCCCAACTTCAGAAAGGTAAGAAAATCCCTGGTATTCACTGGACAGTCTTTTACCATTTTAAAAGTGACTTAATATCCTATAATAATAGTAAGTGAGTATGATCAGGAAATACCACAATCACAAACTGCAGACAACCCCGTGGCACCGCGAGGAAGAGCCGCTCAACCATCACGAGACACCAGGAAGACAAATTAAGCAAAGCAATCAGCTCTCTCTTCCCCATCAAAATGATTGCAATACTAGAATGGACATAAAGTAACGTACAACAAAACATAGAACAATTACAGACTCCCACAATGGGAATAAATCTAATATTTGTCAGGGCTAGATGGCAAATATCAATTGGTAGAGTAAAAACTCGAAAGTTCAAATTGTGAGTTCAAAACACTCACTAATTCATATAAATTTGGGACTAAATAGATTTAGAGAATAGGGACTATTTATAAACTATTTTATCATTTCTTCCTATCAAATATTACATGAGCCGTGACATGTGATTTCCAACAATGTGGCACTTTGACATGTGCAGACTTAGATGAGCCTGTGCAGCCTCCTTTTAAGCTTAAAAACTGAAAATGATGTTCGGTCAGTAGCTTAACACTCATAGAATATTCAAGGGACTAGCAAAGCCTCTGATCAGGCTGCGCATATGCTCAGGCTGATCTGATCTTTGCTAGTTGCACATACCAAATTGTTGGAATTCTCATGTCGTGGCTCATTTTTGTGTTTTGGCCGAGTATAAGAAACGTCTCCTCAAGACGTTTCTTTTATACATCCAAAACACATATTTGATAGGAAAAAAATGCTAAAACATTATTGTTTTTTTTGTTTTTTTTTTGGGGGGGGGGGGGGGGGGGGGTATATACACATTCATGTCTCCCTACCCATAATTCGAACAACTGTTAATTCGAAATAAAACTTCAAGTCCAGAGGACTCTGAATTTTTATGAGATTTGACTGTTTGTTGGGTTTTACCTTGTGTCGGTTTTCTCCTCTTTGATCAATTTCTTCAGCGTTTCTGCTGTTTTCTTAAAAGGTAGCGGGGAACCAGATCTCTCCTTGGCTTTACTTCTCTCATCTTTCTTTGATGTTTCCTGCAAGAAAGAAAGGTAAAGGTCGTAAAAATCCCAAACATTTTTATCTTTACCAGGTAATATTACGCACTTAAAAGTTCTTACAGTGGCTTTTTTATTATTATTTGGTTACATTCTTTAAGTCCCAGTCAACAATTTTTCAGTCACTTGGGGATGGGTCTTCCTGTGTTTAACCATTAATAGACAGCCGTTAAAGTGTCTTGCTCAAGGACATGACACAGTGACTCCGCCGCCTTTGACGCTCCAAACAGCAACCCTTTAATCCCCAGTCTTGCGCTCTCCGAGCCACTGAGCTCAGCATTATGGTAGCTTGTAGAAGTTTTAAGAAAACCAAAGTGCACAATACAGTAAGTTCTTGTTAACTTGGTCAACAGAAAGCAGATTTTTTTTTAAAATTAATATTCGTTAAAAAAGTCCCGAAACACAATTTTTTTGTATTTACTGTTTAATCGCTTTTTTAAATTGAAATTTTGCCAACATTCTAACTGAACTTTCTCTAAGAATTAACAATAGGTGACAATGGCTGGCATTTTTGCAAACAGTTTGGATCCTGATCGGGCCCGACAAAGTTGGGCCTGATCTGGATCCAAACCCTTTGACATTGACACTCTGATATATAGATTTTTTTTAAAAAAAAGTTAATTTTGAAGAAAAAAAATCAGTAGACAACAAAAAGATCATGAAAATTTTTCCAGCAATGCAAAGCATGAACACAACATTGAGCATACACAAGGGGATTTGTTTGATTTGATTCTTTACGTCTCCTCAACCATCTTTCAGTAAAACAGGGACAGGTCTTCCTGGGTTGAACCAGTACTAAGCAAGGATAAATGTGTCTTGCTCAAGGACCACAATGCAGTGCTCCGGTGAGGCTCGAACCTGTGGCCCCTCGGTCTCGAGTCAAGCACTCTTCCACTGAGCCACTGTGCTCCCCAAAGGCAAGGGGAACAAACCTAAGAGAATAACTCACCTGCTTATATCGGACGTATCTAATTGATTCTTTGGCTTCCTGAGAGTCAGGCTGTAGATCTAGAGCTTGTTGATAGCATTTCTCTGCATCGAGCCACTCCTCTTGTTCTTCGTGTCTGAAATACACCACACGTTTAGATAAGCAAAATATTTGAGCGTAAAATTGCAAATAATTTCTTACCCATCATTTATAACATATGTTTTGGGTGCTCAAAAGAACCGTCTCATCGAGACGGTTTTTTTGAGTACCAACAACATATGTTTTGGATGAGAAATAAGAAAATTATTTTTTTCGTTACGCTCTCTTAACTAAAGGCCTGTATATACCAATAATAATTAACTTTTTGCCTACTGGGTAATTTTGTATGCTTTTTTGTCGTCTGCTGATTAGTTTTTCAAAATCGTTTCTTTCGAAATATTCTTTCAAAAATACCATCGGAGTGTCAAACAGTTTGGATCCAGATCAGGCCCGACATTTTGTCGGGCCTGATCTGGGTCCAAACTGTTTGCAAAGGCTATAAGCAGACTACACTAGTAGGCAAAGAGTTAAAATGCTTTTCAGTTAATTTGACACAAAAATCTGAGGTGCAGTTTTGTTTTGAAGTTTTGTGATTTAGTTGTCAAGAGGTATTTATGTATTTAGATTTTGTTTTCCACAGGTTTGCTCATATCATTAACTGAAAGCAGAAAATATGGTTGATTCTATATTGGCATTGGTGCACAGGACTGAGGATGATTCAGGACAAATGATAGACAATCCACACTGTGGTCATACCACTACGGCAATTTGGGTCTCGTTACTTATTTCGGTGTTAAGGTAACTTTCTCATCATGTTCAATTTCCTCATTTAATCACAGATAACTGCCCCAAATGCTTGGGTATCGATCGATTTTTGTTCATCAAATTCACATTGTATCTTTTAGCTTTAAAACTTTAACGTTTCATGTCTAGGAATGAAATAACTTATTACGGTTTCGTCATCATGGATAATTAATTAATGACAAAACTGTATAATTATGACTAAACCGTAATTGACAATTTTTTAACATATCTGTAAAAAAGCACATTTAAAATCTGATTTTTATCTCCGTTTTGGCAAGACAACACAGAGGTTGTTAACTAGAGAATGCAATCTCGAAGCAAATATATTCGAAAGTTCTCATTTTTGTCAGCCTTTATTTGAAGGTTATTTTACTATAACACCTGAGTGGGAGACAAGACCCAAATTGCTGTAGTGATATGATTACAGTGATCCAGATGAGTAACATTCTGACAGTTGAAATTTGCTGCCACAAGCTGGCTTATAACCATGAAAATGGGGCAAAGTAGATTTCAGTCCCTTTAAAAAATAATTTATAAGTGAATCAGGTTATAAATGGACAATTTTGTGGTCATTTTATAAACATATCTTGATATAAAAGGGACAGTATTAAGAAGAAATTATACGAATATGACCATTTTATGGTCATTTTCCTATAATCCCTTTGTAAAATTACATAGTAAAAAATTTGGGAGTCACAACATGACCGTGTTAAAATGAGGTGTGTTTAAAATGGATTGAACTGTATGTAGCGAATATTTTTGAATAAGACTACAAAAAATCAGAATAAACATTCTACTTACAGGTTAGGATACCATTTACCCATCCCGGCAAGTTCTACCAAATGTTCTAATAATAAAGAGGCATTGAGGGTTTCCTTATTTCACAGTTTCTTGCAAGATTCACCAACCATCAGAAGTTGCCAGTAAAAAGCGAAATATTTTTCAAGAATTTAAATTTTTGTATACTTTCTTTTCTGAAATATAGAATAAACATGTGTGAACGTGTGTGAAATGGCAATGTGTTTGTGTTTAAAGTTTAAAATGTTCTTAAAAAGGTTATCCTTGGAAGCAAAGAATGCACCAAAGAACTGGAAGTGTAGAGTGCACATAATTTAACACTTTTTTCATGTCATTTCAAGTTCTCCAAGGATAAATGGTATTCTAAATAAAAAAGCTAATATATCACTTATACAAAACAAAATCAAATAAAAATGTCGGGTTAAAATGAAACTGAAATATTACTTACCCCTTGCCTTTAGCTAACAATGTTTCATGTGTGTATTTTATAGCATTGGCATGTTTGGGGTTTATCTTGCGGGCTTCACTAAAATCATCTAGGGCTCTTGTATAACTCTCATTATTGGCATAGCTGTAAAAAAGTTAATAAAATTCACTCAATAATATAACATTCTCTTGTTTAATTAAAATACATTACATTCTAACAATAATTGTGGATATCTAAAGATTCCTTAATGGCTTGTTTGGATATTGGCAATTTAATTGGTGGCAAGTTAAATAAAAACATACACAATCTCAGATTTGTTGGATGATACTAAGCTGTGGCCCAGTCTCCATATGACTTAAGCTATTGGTGGAACATTAAATACAAACATACACAATCAAGTTTTTATTCCAACTTACAGGGCTCCTCTTGCGACTAAGGCCTCCACATTGGTGCCATCAATCTGTAAGGCTTTATTCAACTGCTGCATCGCTTCAGTCTGTCGACCTTCCTTGAAGAATGCTATACCTTGCGCAACACTGAAAATAGTGAGGAAAATAACAGCAGTTAGGCCAACAACACCCAAAAGTTGTTTTTCTTTTTTTGGTTTCTTTTTTCCCTGCTAGCCCATATTGTTTCCAAGTTATCCCTGTAAAAAACCTCTGTCTGAACAACTTAAACTAAGGCCTCCTTCCCAATTTGCTATTTTCATGTCCCAAATCCAACTGTTTTTAGAGTTTCATGTCCCAAATCCGACTGTTTTTAGAGTTTTTCATGTCCCAAATCAGACTGTTTTTAGAGAATGGGTCTGAACACCTACTATGAGTAAAGTAGAGCCTGATCAGGAACTACTATTTTTGTTTCTTCAGTAAATACTTTATTTAGGATGGCTAAGACATGATCATCAGCTAAAATAGCAATTTGAAAATTCAGTAGACAGAATGTTAACTCTTCACATGGGTCCGGATAAAGATAATTTGTGCACCTAAAATTGCATTTATTTCCTTACCCATCAACTCAAACATGTATTTTGGGTGTATAAAAGAACCGTCTCATTGAGACAGTTCTTTTGAGTACCCACAACATATTTTTGGTTGAGAAATAAGAAAATTAATTTTCCAGTATGCACTCTTATCTGGAGGCCTGCCGAGTCTTCAATTGCTAATTGCGACTATATTTTGTTTACTGAATCATCTGCTAGTACATTTACAATGTCTCTGTACTAAAAAGTATATAGGAGTAGTCTGATCTGGGTCCACACTACAGTTTGTCTGTATGCTGAAATTAGTCCTTGAAGTGAGCATTTACATGCAGCAGACGACTTCATCAGACAACATATTCAGATGCATTTTTTGTTAGCATGGAAAGGGTCTAGAAAAACTCAAAGGGGCAAAGTACCTTGTCTGTATGCCAAAATTAGTCCTTGACATGAACATTTACACGCAGCAGACGACTTCGGCAGACGACATATTCAGATGCATTTCTTTCTATAGCAGGCGAAGGGTTAAGAAAACCCCATAGTTTTTCTGTATGCTTAAATAAGTCCTTGACATGAGCATTTACATGCAACAGACGACTTAAGCAGACGACATATTCAGATGCATTTTCTGTAGCAGGCGAAGGGTGTCAGAAAACCTCATAAAGGGACATTGTACCTTTGATAAGCCCATTTTTGTGACTGGTGTTTCTTCAGGCTGTCAGCATATTCTTTTTCCGGGATCTTGAACCTACAATACAACATACATAATAATTATCTCTGTAACTCCTTGCATGCTGGGAAATTTTCCACGATAATTTTGTCATCTGATTTATTTCAAACTTAACTTTTTCCCATAAACCTAAATTTCCAACAGTGTATCCGACGCTATACCAGTAACCTTCCCAAATGAATAATTTGAATACAGTTAGTTTGAATGGTGGAAAGATCACACAAAAAATGCCCAAGACCAAGGAAAGAAGAATAACTGTTTAACAGAATACATGTGTTATCTCTCTTTTGCAAATGAGCTTTTTTGGACAAGAATATTGCCAAATTTGAAATTATCTCAAAGACAAAAAAATGATCTCAGTTTATGCAGTCAGTGCTCTGCCATCTTGTTTTGGAACAGGTCATGTGACTGTTCTGACCACACCACCATGTAATATGCCAGATTACCCCAGCACAGATGTTCCAGTGAACTTGATTTCTGGTCTGCCATTTCGCAGTAAAACGAGTAGAAAGAAGAGCTAAATAAAGTCCTCCAAAATAGAAAACAAACTTTGCGACTTATTTCTTCATTTTTAGGGCCATAGTTTTCACTACCTGTAAGTATTTTCAAGCCGAAAGAGCTTTGTTGGCAAATTAATAATACTCAAACTTACCTATGTAGTCCTCTCATCAGAGAAGCTTCATTGTTCTGCTTCAGATTTCCTAGTAAGTGTGGTACGTTCCCTGGATTACTAAACCCCAGAATTGAGTTAAGCAGTTCATCAAATGTAAGGCCTCTTATATGTAATTTTCTTCTGCAATAAAAGAAATTTTTCGAAATATAGTCTACCATTATCATCTAAAATCTGTAGAACTAAACAGAAAATTTGAAAAAGATTCAGTTTAATTGAGGCTGTTCTTAAGAATAATCCAAAGATGCAACAGAAGCAATATTCTGCCATTCATGCTGCCAGATAAGAGTGCATAAGTGAAAACTATATTTCTATTTCCAAACCCAAACATATGTTGTGAGTACTCAAAAGAACAGTTTCAAATATTTATTGAAATCCAAAGTTTGCCTTCTGTATTTTGCTTCATCTTGTTTTATATTTGTGTAAAGTTTCACTGTATTATTTTGAACAGTTTTAGGTATTTATTGGTTTAGGACAGCCTAATTGTGAAATATTTCAATAATAAATCTTACCAGTTCTTAGCATTTCTTTAAGCTTCACAGATAAACTTCATTCAGGAACACCAACCTGTAATTTTTTCCTGTTTCCTATGCTGCCAAGCAAAAGTGGCACTTTTTTATACACTACAAACTAAAGTTGTGATTTTAATCTGTATTTCTCACCTATACTGCACTGGAAAATCTTCTTCCTGTATCAAACCCTGAAACATTAGAAATATCAATCAACATGTGGTTGTGTTAGAAAGTATAAAAAATTAAACAAGATTGGTAACAGTCACATGAAAAATGTGACATTCAAGACCCGAAGATACATTAAGACACCAAATTTGGGTGTCCTACCTCAAATAACATAGGACACAACAGATGGTGCCTATACTGTATGCCATTCTTTGGGGGAATAAAATTAAAAATCTAATTAAGTACTTGTGCTTTGGTTTGGAAATTCCTAAAAATAGAGAATACTAGATGTCTTTTGATATCAAGCTTACCAGACAATTCTTTGAGAATGCTTGTTGAATCCAGACCTGGGGCTAAATACATTGAAACGTATTCAAATACATTACAATTACTTTCACTGATCAATGATTACAATTACATTACAATTACAGGACCTGAAGAAATGTAATGATTACAATTACAATTACTTTAGAAATGTTATCAAATAATTACTGATTACTTTGAAATTTTCATATAAATTATAATGCTATATATAGTACTCACTTTTAAAGTTATAAAGAGAATAGGGTCTTTGCAGTTTTATACATATAGTATATACAGGGCCTTTTCCAGCTATTTGGGGAAGAGGCCCCTGGCTTGAATTGGAAAAAATATGCGGCATTTTGGGAATTTTTTAGAAGTGTTAAACAGTAAAAAAACGCTCAACACGTGCATGATTTATTCATGTGTATATGAGAGAGTTATATCATACAAATGTAACCAATTTTACTGGGGTTGTATTATAATATAACCAGCTGATTTGCTTTTGATACTTTTGTAAGATCAATTTTTTTGCTGTTGAACAATTTCAGAAGTTTCAATTTCAATAGCATCATCATCTAACCTTAGAGCGTTACTTGCTGTTCTTGATTTAGATGGCGGATCTACAAAGGCAAAGAAAAAGACCTGTGTTTCTGATGAACCTTGAAAAAAAAGTTGTCGGTCAGAAAAAGTTTTTTTTTATTTTTTCATATCCCACAGAGCGGTCCTTTTTATAGGAAATTTCTTAGAGCAAGCTGTGGCCACATAACAAATGATCAATCATCCGCTTGCTAATCATTTTTTTACTAAAATTTATTTTAAATCTCTCCCAATAAAGATTATTCTTGAAAATTACAATTAAGCGAGAGGCGCCCCCATCTTGAAAATATAGTATTGTGACTGTTTGCATGATAGTCGTGATAGCCTCGCCCGTCATGTCGGTATTTCTACATACCGAAACAGACCGAATCGCGCGAAAAACGCCAAATTTTTTAGCTTCAAATTGGGAATTTTATTGGGGAAATTGGGTAAACAGAAGGATATTTTGGATTGGGAATGGGGCCAAATATCGTATCCTGGTGATAGGAAGAAAAGGCTCTGATATATATAATGCAATGTCCTATACTGCTGTTTCTTAAATAAATGAAAAATAACTGGCTTACGAAGTTTTATTCACATTCTTATAAAAGTTAAAAAAATATATAGTACATAATGCTCAGTTCATACCACTGTGTTTTCATTTTTTGATTCATCATACATCAGATCTGACTACATACTTTATATATAGATGACGAGCATGCCACATAATAAGATATAGTAAAATGGAAATTGCTTGGTACCTCATTATTTTGCTTGGTCAGCTATTTTTAAATTGTTAACAGATTTTACTTTTAATAATCGTAAGTTTTTCAAAAGTGTCATATTTGAGGGAACATGCATAATTCAAAATGGCTTTAAACTGGTGCTACCATTGCACAAACATTGATTGAGAAATTTTAGTGAGATGCTTGTAACTAATTAAAATTTGGCCATTCCACAAAAAAAAATGTATCAACCAAGCTTGTACACATATACAGGTAGCTATTCAGAGGGCCATAAGTCCTATTTCACATGCCCTAGCCATATTCTATAACAAAAGATTTTAACACCTTTTGGACGTCTTCTTTTTATGGTATGAATTTGAGAATTTACCAGTCAAATCAGCTAAGTATGCCAACAAATGAAAGGAGAAATGCTGTCAGAGTGAATTTTAACAGAAAAAATACCTCATACCATGTTACAAAATCTATTGAAGCATTTCAAAAATTATTTTGATTGAATAATGCATGTTAATCTCAAACATCAGAATAAAATTGATGTTGATTCTGAAAATAACCAAATCTTTTAAAGTTTGCTTTTATTAATTTATTGTCCACATTAGACAATATTTTTTTATGTATTAATATATCCACAGTGTACCTTTTCTCAATCATCTGAATTAAAATAATACCACAAGTCATCACTTATCAGTTAGTTTCTAGTGGTGAGCAAATTTTCTTTAGTAAATAACCAAATGTATTTAAAAAGTATTTGAAAGTAATTATAATTACAGCTAAAATATTTTCAGTAATGATTACAATTACATTACATGTATTTGAGCCAAACCATGATTACAATTACATATGATTACTTTGAAAATTGTATTTAATTACAGATAATAATTACAATTACTGATTATGATTACCCCAGGTCTGGTTGAATCGCGTTTCAACCTGCTTTCTTGAAGCTGAGCCTGGTAAACTTTATATAGATGCAAACCCAGTATTCTATAAATCAGTTTACAATTTGGTTCACTCTTAAAACTCGCAATTATGATGTAATTATCGATTTTTGTGTTGATTCAACTGTGTTGCTTCAACGCCATTCAAAAAGTGCAACGTCATGATGACCTGTTAAAGATACATGTCATGATATAGGCAATGTTTATCCAGTCAACTTGCAACAATGCAGTTAATATGAGAGGTAAGTGATAATTCTGAAATCAGGACCAGGTGCCTATTAAATTTGGGAATACAACAACATTTGAATTGAGAAAACACACAGTCTAAATTACTGCTAAATGGAACTTTGTTTGTTTGTTTTGTTGCTTTACGTCCCAAGTCAACAGCTATGGTCATGGCGGGACGGCCAGTTCACCTAACCACACTTTTTTCCTGGGCAAGCTTGAACAAGCAGTTAACCAATACTTTGTGTACTTGTAACTGACAACAATCCTTCTTGAATGATTCAGTGGAAGGGAAGATAATGACCGTAGAAGTTATTTCATAATCAATCTCCACGAAAGTATGGGACCGAGCCTGGATCTTACTTGCGACCCCTAGATCTGCAATCAGACTCGCATCTGTTGCCAGACACATTACCGACTGTGCTACGCTGCCCGGTCTAAATGGAATTAGACTCTAATTTAAATTGATTAAAAAACCATAACAAACTTTCAATGTAAAGCTGCAACATGTTTCATCGGCCTTTTTTAGCTACTCATAACAACTGGCATAAATAAAGGAATGAAACCCTTTTCTATTTTGGTCAGACTTTCAAAAAAAAATCAAAATGCAGAACTAAGAAATAATTAACTTAAAGGTAATTTACCATTTTGGCAATGTTTTGCTCATCTATAAATTGGGTAATTATTTTTTTTATTAATACCTGAATTGAGAGTTCTGTCATAAGTGTGTAATTATTTTTTTCTACTTATTTCTTTAACCAAAACATATGTTGTGGGTATTCCAAGTTTAAGAACTGTCTGCGTGACACAGTTCTTTTGAGTACCCAAATCGTATGTTAAAACTGATGGGAAAGAAAAAAATTACAATTTTATCAGGGTTTTCTCTTGACTTTGCATTTGGGGGACATCATGTCCCCCTGGGTTTAGAATTTAGTAATCATTTCAAATTTTATGGGGACATTGAATTATGGTCTTTGGAGTTAGAGTATTAGATCTTAACTGTAAAAAAAAAAGCTGAAAGTTTCAGAAAACCAACCAATCATCGCAGAAACCACATACAAAGGACTCAGAGCCTGATAATTCAGGGCCTGCCTAATCAGTCCTGCTCGATGACTGACACTTCTACGTGTCAGATACATCAGACTTTTTAAGAACACTTTTTAAAACCAATATCGGCATCATCTGTTGGGCCATGTTTTCAAATCTTGGACTATAATAATGATAACAACTGAGGATGCCAAATGCGATTGCTATGGATGCAGTATATAACTCCCCAACAGTTGTGTCCCCTTAGCTGCCTAACGGTATTTCTTCCTAAAAGATATTAGAGGAGACAAAATATCAGGGAGTTTAATGCAATATACATATTGCGATTGGGACGTTTTTGATTAAACTAGCTAAAATTATCTGTGGGAAATCTTTGATACGTTTTGAAAGTGCAATTTCACTTTTGAAGAAGCTTACGAGAGATTTTATAAAAATTGGGTCATCAAGGACGCACTGATTAATTTTTGGGGGTCATTTTGATTGAAAATGTGCCAAAACGCAGGATTTTGTGCGTCAGGGAAAACCCTGTTGTATGCTGAAAAATTTTGTTCATTTAAATCTGTGCTGCTCTAAGATCTTTCAAGGTCTGTGCTAGTATTTATTGGATAAAACTCTGTTTACCAGGGTAGGCTTATTAGTCCTGTCTTCTTCGGTATCTCTATCAATGAGGGTTACAATGATTCTCTCTGTCTCTGGGTTCACATTAACAACAAGACCTAGAAGAAACAGTGAAAACAATTTAATTCTGTATCTCTATCAATGAGGGTTACAATGATTCTCTCTGTCTCTGGGTTCACATTAACAACAAGACCTAGAAGAAACAGTGAAAATAATTTAATTCTGTATCTCTATTAATGAGGGTTACAATGATTCTCTCCTTCTCTGGGTTCACATTAACAACATGACCTAAAAGAAACAGTGAAAATAATTAAATTCTGTATCTCTATTAATGAGGGTTACAATGATTCTCTCCTTTTCTGGGTTCACATTAACAACATGACCTAAAAGAAACAGTGAAAACAATTTAATTATTTATCTCTATCAATGAGGGTTACAATAATTCTCTCTGTCTCCGGGTTCACATTAACAACAACACCTAGAAGAAACAGTGAAAACAATTTAATTCTGTGTCTCTATCAATGAGGGTTACAATAATTCTCTCTGTCTCTGGGTTCACATTAACATCAAGACCTAGAGGAACAGTGAAAACAATTTAATTCTGTATCTCTGTCAATGAGGGTTACAATAATTCTCTCTGTCTCCGGGTTCACATTAACAACAACACCTAGAAGAAACAGTGAAAACAATTCAATTCTGTATCTCTATCAATGAGGGTTACAATAATTCTCTCTGTCTCTGGGTTCACATTAACAACAAGACCTAGAAGAAACGGTGAAAACAATTTCATTCTGTATCTCTATCAATGAGGGTTACAATTATTCTCTCTGTCTCTGGGTTCACATTAACAACAAGACCTAGAAGAAACAGTGAAAACAATTCAATTCTGTATCTCTATCAATGAGGGTTACAATAATTCTCTCTGTCTCCGGGTTCACATTAACAACAAGACCTAGAAGAAACAGTGAAAAGAATTCAATTCTGTATCTCTATCAATGAGGGTTACTTCTCTGGGTTCACATTAACAACAAGACCTAGAAGAAACAGTGAAAACAGTTTAATTCTGTATCTCTATCAATGAGGGTTACAATAATTCTCTCTGTCTCCGGGTTCACATTAACAACAAGACCTAGAAGAAACAGTGAAAACAATTTCATTCTGTATCTCTATCAATGAGGGTTACAATTATTCTCTCTGTCTCCGGGTTCACATTAACAACAAGACCTAGAAGAAACAGTGAAAACAATTCAATTCTGTATCTCTATCAATGAGGGTTACAATAATTCTCTCTGTCTCTGGGTTCACATTAACAACAAGACCTAGAGGATACAGTGAAAACAATTCAATTCTGTATCTCTATCAATGAGGGTTACAATAATTCTCTCTGTCTCTGGGTTCACATTAACAACAAGACCTAGAAGAAACGGTGAAAACAATTTCATTCTGTATCTCTATCAATGAGGGTTACAATTATTCTCTCTGTCTCTGGGTTCACATTAACAACAAGACCTAGAAGAAACAGTGAAAATAATTTAATTCTGTATCTCTATTAATGAGGGTTACAATGATTCTCTCCTTCTCTGGGTTCACATTAACAACATGACCTAAAAGAAACAGTGAAAATAATTAAATTCTGTATCTCTATTAATGAGGGTTACAATGATTCTCTCCTTTTCTGGGTTCACATTAACAACATGACCTAAAAGAAACAGTGAAAACAATTTAATTATTTATCTCTATCAATGAGGGTTACAATAATTCTCTCTGTCTCCGGGTTCACATTAACAACAACACCTAGAAGAAACAGTGAAAACAATTTAATTCTGTGTCTCTATCAATGAGGGTTACAATAATTCTCTCTGTCTCTGGGTTCACATTAACATCAAGACCTAGAGGAACAGTGAAAACAATTTAATTCTGTATCTCTGTCAATGAGGGTTACAATAATTCTCTCTGTCTCCGGGTTCACATTAACAACAACACCTAGAAGAAACAGTGAAAACAATTCAATTCTGTATCTCTATCAATGAGGGTTACAATAATTCTCTCTGTCTCTGGGTTCACATTAACAACAAGACCTAGAAGAAACGGTGAAAACAATTTCATTCTGTATCTCTATCAATGAGGGTTACAATTATTCTCTCTGTCTCTGGGTTCACATTAACAACAAGACCTAGAAGAAACAGTGAAAACAATTCAATTCTGTATCTCTATCAATGAGGGTTACAATAATTCTCTCTGTCTCCGGGTTCACATTAACAACAAGACCTAGAAGAAACAGTGAAAAGAATTCAATTCTGTATCTCTATCAATGAGGGTTACTTCTCTGGGTTCACATTAACAACAAGACCTAGAAGAAACAGTGAAAACAGTTTAATTCTGTATCTCTATCAATGAGGGTTACAATAATTCTCTCTGTCTCCGGGTTCACATTAACAACAAGACCTAGAAGAAACAGTGAAAACAATTTCATTCTGTATCTCTATCAATGAGGGTTACAATTATTCTCTCTGTCTCCGGGTTCACATTAACAACAAGACCTAGAAGAAACAGTGAAAACAATTCAATTCTGTATCTCTATCAATGAGGGTTACAATAATTCTCTCTGTCTCTGGGTTCACATTAACAACAAGACCTAGAGGATACAGTGAAAACAATTCAATTCTGTATCTCTATCAATGAGGGTTACAATAATTCTCTCTGTCTCTGGGTTCAAATTAACAACAAGACCTAGAAGAAACAGTGAAAACAATTCAATTCTGTATCTCTATCAATGAGGGTTACAATAATTCTCTCTGTCTCTGGGTTCACATTAACAACAAGACCTAGAAGAAACAGTGAAAACAATTCAATTCTGTATCTCTATCAATGAGGGTTACAATTATTCTCTCTGTCTCTGGGTTCACATTAACAACAAGACCTAGAAGAAACAGTGAAAACAATTCAATTCTGTATCTCTATCAATGAGGGTTACAATAATTCTCTCTGTCTCTGGGTTCACATTAACAACAAGACCTAGAAGAAACAGTGAAAAGAATTTCATTCTGTATCTCTATCAATGAGGGTTACAATAATTCTCTCTGTCTCTCGGTTCACATTAACAACAAGACCTAGAAGAAACAGTGAAAACAATTTCATTCTGTATCTCTATCGATGAGGGTTACAATAATTCTCTCTGTCTCTGGGTTCACATTAACAACAAGACCTAGAAGAAACAGTGAAAACAATTTCATTCTGTATCTCTATCAATGAGGGTTACAATTATTCTCTCTGTCTCCGGGTTCACATTAACAACAAGACCTAGAAGAAACAGTGAAAACGATTCAATTCTGTATCTCTATCAATGAGGGTTACAATAATTATGTCTCCGGATTCAAATTAACAACAAGACCTAGAAGAAACAGTGAAAAGAATTTCATTCTGTATCTCTATCAATGAGGGTTACAATTATTCTCTCTGTCTCTGGGTTCACATTAACAACAAGACCTAGAAGAAACAGTGAAAACAATTCAATTCTGTATCTCTATCAATGAGGGTTACAATAATTCTCTCTGTCTCTGGGTTCACATTAACAACAAGACCTAGAAGAAACAGTGAAAACAATTCAATTCTGTATCTCTATCAATGAGGGTTACAATAATTCTCTCTGTCTCCGGGTTCACATTAACAACAAGACCTAGAAGAAACAGTGAAAACAATTCAATTCTGTATCTCTATCGATGAGGGTTACAATAATTCTCTCTGTCTCTGGGTTCACATTAACAACAAGACCTAGAAGAAACAGTGAAAACAATTCAATTCTGTATCTCTATCAATGAGGGTTACAATAATTCTCTCTGTCTCCGGGATCACATTAACAACAAGACCTAGAAGAAACAGTGAAAAGAATTTCATTCTGTATCTCTATCAATGAGGGTTACAATAATTCTCTCTGTCTCTGGGTTCACATTAACAACAAGACCTAGAAGAAACAGTGAAAACAATTCAATTCTGTATCTCTATCAATGAGGGTTACAATAATTCTCTCTGTCTCTGGGTTCACATTAACAACAAGACCTAGAAGAAACAGTGAAAACAATTCAATTCTGTATCTCTATCGATGAGGGTTACAATAATTCTCTCTGTCTCTGGGTTCACATTAACAACAAGACCTAGAAGAAACAGTGAAAACAATTCAATTCTGTATCTCTATCTATGAGGGTTACAATAATTCTCTCTGTCTCCGGGATCACATTAACAACAAGACCTAGAAGAAACAGTGAAAAGAATTTCATTCTGTATCTCTATCAATGAGGGTTACAATAATTCTCTCTGTCTCTGGGTTCACATTAACAACAAGACCTAGAAGAAACAGTGAAAACAGTTTAATTCTGTATCTCTATCAATGAGGGTTACAATAATTCTCTCTGTCTCCGGGTTCACATTAACAACAAGACCTAGAAGAAACAGTGAAAACAATTTAATTCTGTATCTCTATCAATGAGGGTTACAATAATTCTCTCTGTCTCTGGGTTCACATTAACAACAAGACCTAGAAGAAACAGTGAAAACAGTTTAATTCTGTATCTCTATCAATGAGGGTTACAATAATTCTCTCTGTCTCCGGGATCACATTAACAACAAGACCTAGAAGAAACAGTGAAAAGAATTTCATTCTGTATCTCTATCAATGAGGGTTACAATAATTCTCTCTGTCTCTGGGTTCACATTAACAACAAGACCTAGAAGAAACAGTGAAAACAATTCAATTCTGTATCTCTATCAATGAGGGTTACAATAATTCTCTCTGTCTCTGGGTTCACATTAACAACAAGACCTAGAAGAAACAGTGAAAACAATTTAATTCTGTATCTTTACCAATGAGGGTAACAATGATTCTCTCCATCTCCGGGTTCACATTAACAACAAGACCTAAAATAAACAGTGAAAACAATTTAATTCTGTATCTCTATCAATGAGGGTTACAATAATTCTCTCTGTCTCCGGGTTCACATTAACAACAAGGCCTCGAAGAAACAGTGAAAACAATTTAATTCTGTATCTCTATCAATGAGGGTTACAATGATTCTCTCTGTCTCCGGGTTCACATTAACAACAAGACCTAGAAGAAACAGTGAAAACAATTCAATTCTGTATCTCTATCAATGAGGGTTACAATAATTCTCTCTGTCTCTGGGTTCACATTAACAACAAGACCTAGAAGAAACAGTAAAAACAATTTAATTCTGTATCTCTATCAATGAGGGTTACAATGATTCTCTCTGTCTCTGGGTTCACATTAACAACAAGACCTAGAAGAAACAGTGAAAACAATTTAATTCTGTATCTCTATCAATGAGGGTTACAATGATTCTCTCTGTCTCCGGGTTCACATTAACAACAAGACCTAGAAGAAACAGTGAAAACAATTTAATTCTGTATCTCTATCAATGAGGGTTACAATGATTCTCTCTGTCTCTGGGTTCACATTAACAACAAGACCTAGAAGAAACAGTGAAAACAATTTAATTCTGTATCTCTATCGATGAGGGTTACAATGATTCTCTCCGTCTCTGAGTTCACATTAACAACAAGACCTTGAAGAAACAGCGACACCATTATAATTTTAGCATTACATCTTTTTTATTATCAGGTGTCCAAACATGTCAGTTGTTTGAAAATGATCTAATGGCTACCCGCAAGAGGTCAAAAGAAACAAATCCCTATTTCATAGCGTGGATTTGATCTGCTGAGCATTTTGATTTCTGACGATATTTATTGAAAGGGAGGTAATTTGAAAAAATATGATTTTCAACTAAAAACTGTACCAAAATGGTGAACAGGACATTCAGTTTCAAACCGGTTTTCACTTTTTGGCTTTAAGATCTAAACATTTGACAGAAAAATAAAACTTTAAGCAGGAATCTATTCTTCTATTGCAAAATAAGCTGTTTTAGCAAGGGGACTTACAATCGGACTTAACATTATGTGAAATGTCAACCGGTTAATGTCATCGTACTCGTAAACGTTTGTCAGCATATGTTTTTGACATTATGAAATTAAAAATCCTATTTATTCTTATTTATGAATCCCCAAAGTATATTGCTAAACTTTTTTTCCTCAGTATAGAAATTTACCTCTGATGTTGTCCTTGACCTGGTACCCTTCTACTGGATTCTGATTCTGGAACAGTCTAGGGATCTCTTTCACCGGTATAAATGCCTTAAATATATACAAAGATGGATCCATTACCTTGTGACAGGCATCTAGATGTGTAATTAAAAATAAAAATCTTATTTCTCAACCAAAAAATATATTGTGGGTACTCAAAAGAACTGTCTCAAGGAGGCAATACTTTTGAGCGTATGATTTAACTGATGGTTAAGAAAATATTAACATTTTTACACTCAATTTTTTTCTCTATCTAGACCTATAGATATTATGGGGCTCTGCAAGTAGTTCTCTATTTATGACAGCTATGGCTCCTATCTACTTGCTAAGCTACATAGACTTAGCTAAGGAATTTGTTCATTTTTCTAATTAGCGATATATTCAGGGATCAAGCTAGGGGGCGACTAGGGCGAAATAGTCGCCCAAGGAGCCGAAATTTCGCCCTAAATGGGACCCAGGGAGAAGTGGGAGTCTCCCTAAAAAAAAAAAACTTTTTTTTTTTTTTTAGGGAGACTCATTTTCATTCTGTCACACACAAATGCAAGCTGTGGTGACAATATCAGACAATCTACTACCACTGCATCGTGTTTCTCCTTCCATTAAATGGCAATAGTATGTGTAATGCCTAATTTGCTTCTAAATTGACAGAAAATGCCGTAATTTTGCGCTATATATAACTTCTCCCTATCTGACTGTCACTTCTCCCTAAATTTCCTGCAGGGAGAAGTCACTTCTCCCTAAAATGCTGGGCCAGCTTGGTCCCTGTATATTATTAACTGGAAAAAATAGAATTGTAACTTAATTTTCAGTAAATAAGCCTTTGGGGAGTATGAAATTTTTAGCAAGTGCATTTGCAGTTATTTACTGTAGGAATAAAGTGAAAAATCTGATCTCTGCATTTAATCACCTTTTGATATTTATAGCTATATACATGTAATAAATATCATTATCACATATTCCGGCGGCTATTTACCATGATAACCCTAAGTCTGCATATGCGATAAGCTCTTTCCTGCCAACTGATTATCAGTCTGCCATGATGATAACCGGAAGTTGTGCATTTTAAACTTAGTGATATTCATTCCCGGCACGAGACGTTGATCATTAGATGACATCAGATGTAAACAAGTGGCATGACGTAACACAAAGTTTACATCAATCCTATGTTTTACTTACATTTTTGTACATCAAAAGCGTTAAAATAGTGAATTGGAATATGTGATAAACAGATTATAACAAAGGGTTTTGGTTACTGCCCTCAGTATCAACCCTCGACCATTATCAGCACTCGAGCTAAAGCTCTCGGGCTAATAATGGGGCCAGGGGTTGATACTGGGGGCAATAGCCAAAACGCTATCAGATGATCTCTAATTATCGAACAAGCAGGTCTTACCGAAATCCTAAGATTGTCTATATCTCGTGACTTGCCATCGTCAAGGGATAGTATGGTCATCACGAGGCCGCTCTCCATGATTTGAGTTATCACTCCAACGACACAATCTCCCTTTTCTAGGCTCTGAAATATATTACCCATAAAAGATATGTCACATAATGTGCCTTGACAAGTTAACCCTTTGCCTACTGAGTCATTTTCCATGCTTTTTTGCCGTCTGCAGATTTTTTTTTTCAAAATTAACTTTTTCGAAAAATCCTTTCAGGAATACCATCAGAGTGTCAAACAGTTTGGATCCTGATCAGGCCAGACATTTTGTTGGGCCTGATCTGGATCCAAAATATTTGTTAAGGTTATCAGCAGACAATTGTTTGTTTGTTTTGTTGCTTTACATCCCAAGTCAACAGCTATGGTCATGGCGGGACGGTCAGTTCACCTAACGGCAAGCTTGAACAAGTGGTTAACCAGTACTAAGTGCACATACTTTCTCTTGTAACTGACAACAGCCCTTCTTGAAGGATTCAGCAGAAGGGAGGAGAATGACTGTAGAAATTATATCATGATCAATCTCCACGTAAGTATGGAACCAGGCCAGCATCGAGCTCGCGACCGCTGGACCTGCAGTCAGACTCGCATCTGTTGCCAGACACGTTACTGACTGGGCTAGGGGGCCCGATAAATTGGGAAAGCCAAAGCACTGTTAGACTATATGGATGTGCAGGCAGGTCTTGACATACAACAATCAGGTTTTCTCAAATCGATGCCCATATCTAAAGTGACTATGAACAATTATCCAAGAGGACAATATAAGGATCATTCCTGCAAAGTTGGTCAAAATCCATCTAGAAGTTTAGGAGGAGATGTCCTTTGAAGCAATTGACAATGCACAATGTAGGACTGACGACGGACATCTGACAATCACTAAAGCTCACCTTGAGCCTAAAATTAACTGCTTAAATTACATGTGATAGTTTTAGCATCATCATTGGGCTTTTTGATGGAGAAGTATAACCTACTGATGGGGAAACTTTTTTCATGCCCAACTCAAATGAGCATGAAATTAATCCTGCTCATAAATGTTAAAATGCCAACAATTGTTGCCATTTTAACATTTATTAGCATGATAAACACAACATCTGAGAGGCTTAAAGCCAGAAACTTCTTTATTTGTCTATATTCTAGTTTTTGTGAGCAGTTGAAATTTCCTGCTCAGTTGAGTTGAGCATGAAAAAAGTTTTTATAACCTTAGGGCTTGAGGTGTTCATTTCAAAGGGGCAACTGCCAAGACCTTCGTAGCCATGTAAAATAAAATATTTCTGTTTCAAATTTTTTACATTTAATGTGGATGTAAACTTTCTACACTAAAGCCACAAAATGTTGCAGCTGATAACATCCCCGATTTAAGAAACCAAATATGACTTGATATACAGCCCAGTACAACACTATGTTTGGGGTCCACAGGAATGATCAATGTAATTAGCAAATCATGTTAGAAAGGGAGAGTTTTAGAAAGGAATTTCATGGTCATTTTCCTATAATTGCTTTATAAAATTCCATGGTAAAAATATAGGGGAGCCACACGACCATATTTTTTAATCCAAATCTGTGGTGTGTTATAAAGGGACTGCACTGTGTCTACTACAAGAGGAAAACTTACATTGTAGAAGTGAGCCCGGCAAATTTGTTCTGATATTCCCATAAAGGTTTCCAGGGGAGGCAACTTGGCATAACAGTCTGTAAATATAGAAACAATGAAGAGATTCTGTCATAACAAAACAATGGTCTTTGATATTGTGACAAATACTACTGATTGTAGTTACTGGTAAATCACTTGATACTGTGACAAATATTTATAGTAAAATCACTTGCTGTAGTGCAAAATATTATATAGTAAAATCACTTGATACTGTGACAAATATTATAAATACATCACTAGATATTAAGACAAAAAAATGAAGTTCCATCAATTGATACTGTGACAAATATTATACATGTACTATTATCACTTCATGACTTGAAGTTGGTAGTGCAAAATATAAAAGTAAATTCACTTGAACAAATGACAAAATTGTAGTTAATTCACTTGATAGAGTGACAATATTGAAGTTAAGTAAATCACTTGATACAGTGACAATATTGTAGTTAATTCACTTGATAGAGTGACAATATTGAAGTTAAGTAAATCACTTGATACAGTGACAATATTGTAGTTAATTCACTTGATAGAGTGACAATATTGAAGTTAAGTAAATCACTTGATACAGTGACAATATTGTAGTTAATTCACTTGATAGTGACAATATTGAAGTTAAGTAAATCACTTGATACAGTGACAATATTGTAGTTAATTCACTTGATAGTGACAATATTGAAGTTAAGTAAATCACTTGATACAGTGACAATATTGTAGTTAATTCACTTGATAGAGTGACAATATTGAAGTTAAGTAAATCACTTGATACAGTGACAATATTGTAGTTAATTCACTTGATAGAGTGACAATATTGAAGTTAAGTAAATCACTTGATACAGTGACAATATTGTAGTTAATTCACTTGATAGAGTGACAATATTGAAGTTAAGTAAATCACTTGATACAGTGACAATATTGTAGTTAATTCACTTGATAGAGTGACAATATTGAAGTTAAGTAAATCACTTGATACAGTGACAATATTGTAGTTAAATCACTTGATAGTGACAATATAATATAGTTAAATCACTTGACAGGCCCCCAGATAAGAGTGTTTAACTGAAAATTATTTTTCTTATTTCTCAACCAAAACATATGCTATGGGTACTCAAAAGAACCGTTTCGATGAGACTGTTCTTTTGAGCACCCAAAACACATGTGTAAACTGATGGATAAGAAAATAATCACAATTTTACGCAAATCATTTTTGCTTAACTGGCCCTATGACTTGATACTATGACAAATATTGTAGTTCTTGCATCTGAGCAGTCTGATCAGCTGTTTTGCTATTTGCTATCTTGAAAGTATAGTAGTTAAACTTGCTCTATGCAAATTTTTAATGTTCTACATTTTGTAGCTAGTCTCTGTAGCTGAGCAGATTGATTTGAGCCTTACTAGCATTGAGCTGTGAACCAGTACTAAGCAAGGATTAATGTGTCTTGCTCAAGGACACAACACAGTGACCTCGGTGAGGTTCGAACTCCCAACCCCTAATCTAGAGTCAAGCACTCTACCACTGGGCCTTTGCACTCCCTTGCTTGACAATGTGATAAGTACTGAAATCTCATGTGCTGGCTCATTTGGGCCTAGACGCGGGGAAACCCGTCTTCGGGGTTTCTGACAAAGCCAGATTCAAACCAGCCTGCTCAGCTACAGAAACTAGCTAGAAAGTTGAAAATTCACATGTAGCATGTTTGGATATAATACATTTCAAAAAGCGGAAAACAAAGGCGCTGATCAGACTGCGCGGATGCGCAGGCTGGTCTGCCCCTTTGTTGTTCGCAGACCCCCGAAGACAGGTTTTCTCGCGTCGAGGCCCATTAAAAGTTTCAGAAAAGAATAAAAATGTCACCATCTTCAAGATGTTCCTCTAATTTCTCTTGCTCCTCTGTTTCTATCGGCTTAAACAAGATGTCTGCCTTCGTCGATATAAACCGTCTTATGTTCTGTATAAAAACTGGGTCACTGAAATAAAATACAATTATGTGTTACTCGGCAATTGGGTCACTGTCTAGCCAAGCCGCCAACTGATTCATATCTCTGAGACCGGGACATTGCATACAAGATAGTGATAGCAATCAAAAAGCTGAATAATACAAGCTCCATACAAAGGTGTGTTTCAGAGCTGTTAAGTTTAGTCTTTACCATGCTGAATATTTTTTGTGTACTACACTCTTCCCCAACTTTTATTCAATCAACTTTCATGATTTCAGTTATAAGCATGTATTCACAAGCAGGGTAGAAAACAGTGTGGACCCTGATCAGCAGGCTACTCAGAAGCCAGATGATCTGAATCTACACTATTTTTAAAACAAGACATATCCCAGTTCAGCATGATTAGGGTTTGCATGGTATCTCTGGAAATCCATTTATGCCTAATGAAATGTCCCACTTTTATCAACTGGACATGTCATGGATAAGGGTAATCTTCATTTTTATTTTCAAGGAAATTAAAATTTGACATTTCAATTGAATCATCATCTGCTGGCTGATCTAGCCTTAGTCAGTTTCTGATAGCAGGAACAAATTTTGAACAAAAAAAATTGTTGGTGTTTTAATGGTTGAATGAAACATTCAAATAGCATGTTTACTTACTCAATTTCAGGATGTTGTGTTTTATGTCTCTGTAGGTTACCATAGATACCATCAGGAACAGCCTGCTGCTCAAGATGTAGATGTCGCACCAGGTCAGGGCCGTGTAGCTCTACAGCTCGTCCAAGAAGACTCAAGTCCATTTTTCTACAATCTTCTCTTCAAAGGAATGTGTTTGCTCTGAAACAGCACTCTTTAACTATACTGGGTAATTTTACATGATTTTTTGTCATCTGCTGATTTTTTCAAAATAAACTTTTTCGGATAATTCTTTCAGGAATACCATCAGAGTGCCAAATAGTTTGGATCCAGATCAGGCCCAACATTATGTCATTGTGGGTAAAATTACATGCTTTTACCATGTGTGTCGTCTGCTGATTTTTTTTCAAAATCAACTTTTTCGAAAAATTCTTTCAGGAGTACAATTTGAGTGTAAAACAATTTGGATCCAGATCAGGCCCGACAAAAATGTTGGGCCTGATCTGGGTCTAAAATGTTTGCAGAAGTTATCAGCAGATGACACTAGTAGACATAGAGTTAAGTTTCAAGAAAGTGATATGGAAAAATGAGCATTTTACTGCCTGCTGAAACTCAGTGAGTATTTTACTCCGAGGTTTAAGATACACTGAGTATTTTACTCCTAGTTTTAAGATACAATGAGTATTTTACTCCCCTATAACCCCCAACTCTGCCATCTATACATTTTTATACACTTTAGCCAGTTTTTTTTTGCAACATTTCAGAGCTGCTGGATAGCCAGAAAAAATCTGTTTTAAAAAAGTATTATCCACGATTGCAGAGATGCCTTTAATTTCCCAAAAGCTGAAAACATAGCTTTTGCTTTGATTTGATTTGCACAATGTGATTGGTCAAAAGGGATAAAATGTTACATCTTATGACATACTAATACCAGACAAATCATAGCTGTGAGGCCAAGGGTCACGATAGTGAACAGTCCTGGGAAATGCGCAATCTAAATTTTAACGGAGATGCACGACCAAAAACTTCCCATATAAAAGGGAATCTAAAACAGCAGTTTTTGAATGAATTGTTACAGCCTCGGCTTCCGGCTGCAGTTCATTGATTGTGCATTTCCGTGACTGCTGATACCAATATGGCTAGGTTTCCAGCAACAAGGCCCTCTTCACTAAGAAAAATAACAATCCACAAATAAAAGATCACAAATAAATGTTTTACCATCTGAAACTCCTTCAAAGATCAAGGATGAAAATGATGTAAAAATAGTTGGAAAAAATTACATGATTCTGTCAGCAGAGGACTGGATTCTGTAAATATTTTGGGAAATTTCCATCTGTTTTCCGTTGTAGGTTCTCTCTTTGTGGTCTGAAAGAAACACCGACCCCATCGTCAAAAACAAGGCGAAATGATAGGTTTGTATGAATGTCCCATCGCGCAGAGCTGCAACAAAACGATTTCAATTCTTTTGACATAATTGTCAGTTCTGGACATTGACATGCACTCCAAGGCATGCATGAGCAATAATTTAGATCGTTTTGTATGTTTGATTTGATTCTTTACGTCCCATCAACAATGTTTCATTTAAACAGGGACGGGTCTTCCTGGGTTGAACCAGTACTAAGCTAGGATAAGTGTGTCTTGCTCAAGGACCACAACGCAGTGATGCCGGTGAGGCTCGAACCCGCGGCCCCTCGGTCTCAAGTCAAGCACTCTACCACTGCGCTCCCTAATTTAGATCGTGGTATTCAGAGATTTCCCAGACCTGGTGAATCGCAACTCTTGGTAGGACAAGATCTGCTGACACCTTTAACAGGAAAATGATGATGATCTGGTGCTAAATGGTAAAAATTCACAGTTCAGATGTAAATAATCAGAGCTTAGAACAAATCTACATGGACAAGCTCTAGAAGTTCAAAATGGAAGCATGCAGTGTGCAAGATTACATACAATGATAGGGCTAAACGACCAGGATCCATGACATTTGTTCGAAAACCATTTCGTCGAAACAGGTTTGGTCGAATGTGACATTTGGTCGATACAACATTTGGTCGACTACGTCATTTGGTCGAATATGACAATTGGTCGAAAAATCGCAGAAATTTGGTCAATACTGACTTGTACAGAAAAAATTGTTTGCATGTTTGGTCGAAAACCTTTTCGTCAAAACATGTTTGGTCGAATGCGACATTTGGTCGATACGATGTTTCGTTGACTACGTCATTTGGTCAAATATGACAAATGGTGGAAATTTGTCGAAATTTGGTCGAAAACTGACTTGTACAGAAAAAATGTTTACATGTTTTTTTATATCTCCAACTAAAGTTTCGATTCTCACAGCGCCAATATGTTACACATGTGTACCAGTAGCTGCGTTTCTTTGTCTTTTGTGTATTGGAAGCCCTTAATTTATATGCCATTTTTTCGGGCCCACCTATTACCAATAAAAATGATGGTATATCCATTTTGAATAACTAAGCATCACACAATAACCAGTCCGACAACAGATAGAAAGAATGAACATTCAATGATCTCACAAATTTTGATGCTGAAAATTTTAGACTGTCCATTATAATGAATACCATTATTCAATTATTAACTCTGAAGCACCACAATATTCCACCTTTTATAAAATTATTCAAGCGGGCCTTGTCAAGCAGGTCTAAGAAACACATAAAAGGACAGAATATCTGTCAAACGATAGAATATCTGTCATTTCACAGATCTGGTTATCTGTCAAACGACAGATATATGCTGTTTGAAATGTTACAGTATCAAATAATTAAAATTGTACAATTCGAAAAAACCGCATACTGGTACATGTTGAAAACTCGTCTTATTAATTGCAACTACCTTTTAGAGAAGACCAGGGGCGTCTAGAATAGTGCATTTTCTGCGGTAATAAAGGAATACTCACCCTCCCTTTTTTCCTTGTATTCTGGTCTTGAAAACACTCTAATTCAGGTATTTTTTGCCTTTTTCTCCGCTATTTTGCTGAAATTGAAACAACTTTCTGTCAATCTACCTGCAAGTCGCCATCTTCCTTGACAACTGTCTCCTTTTTACTGAGAAAGTTCATTTTTGGCCACTTCGGTTGCAGAGGCTGGATTTGTTTAGTTGGTTAAAACTACGGTAGACAAGACAGTAAAACATTTATAATTTTTAGGTTATTGGTAGTTTGGCTCCTGAGCAGTTTCACCCATGAGTAGGCCCTTGTTACACATTTTGATTGTTACGCCAAAAGACATTTCAACCATGGCTCATTTTGTCCCATTATTGTTTGTCACTCTGTCCGTAATTTATTAATGTGCAATGGCATGCACAGATCCAGGAATTTTTGCAAAGGGGATCCAGGCCCGACTGCCCGAAAACAACTCTGACAACGTTTGTTTTAGTCCTTAACTTATTTTACAGCTTTACATAGGTGTCCAATGGTTATTTTAAAGAAAACTATAATTTTCCAAGGTTTCAGAGGGGTTCCAACATTTTCCAGGGGGGGAGGGGGAGGGGGAGGGGGAGGGGGGGGCAACTTTTACCAGGGGGGTCCAAATGCTAATTTCTTTAGAAAAGGATATAATTGTGATTTTCCAAGGGGGTTCGGACCACTTATCCCCACCTCTGGATCCGCGCATGATTGGATTAGGATAGGGTAGATTTTGGAAACCCAGCAAACACAGTACCTATTGTGAATTTAATGGGATTGTATAACACATCCTGCAGGGCTGTGGAAAATACCATGCCCAACTTGTCCGACCAGGTCCCATTTCATTCAGGACAAGTCCAAAATTTCTATTTACTTGTCCTTGGACAAGAAGAATGTATAAAGTTAATACAAT
Source organism: Loripinus fragilis (assembly GCA_964019695.1). Classification (NCBI taxonomy): domain Eukaryota; kingdom Metazoa; phylum Mollusca; class Bivalvia; order Lucinida; family Lucinidae; genus Loripinus; species Loripinus fragilis. The sequence continues at coordinate 86,593,747 of OZ026524.1, forward strand.
TCTGTATTCCATATTTTGATTAATTATTACGAGCTCACAACTTGCATTGAAAACAATGTGGATCCTGATCAGCTGGCTTCTTCAGAAGCCAGCTGATCTGGATCTACACTGTTTTCAAGAGAAGCTAGCTGATCAGGATCCATACTGTTTACAAGAGTTGATATATATCTGGTTTCATTCTGTTTTTGAAAGAATAATTTGCTTAAGCACTGAAAGGTATGAAGCATTTTTTTTCTTTCGGACAAGTAAAATTTTCTATGGACAAGTACATTTTGGCTTTTTACTTGCCCCTAGACAAGTAGAAAGTTTTACTATTTCCACACCCCTGCATCCTGGCATTTTATACCATGGATTTAATACAGATGTATGTATATTTGATTTTAAAAATGTGTATCTCTGCCCATCATCAAAATAGTGGAATGGCCTTTTGCTGGTGAGGGGATGTTGTCACAGTTTTATATGTTTACTGGGAACTGATTGGCGAATTTCACTACAATTAAATGGCACAAATACTGACTTTGTTCAACAGTTCCTTTGATGAATTAACGAACGATCTCCCCCGAGTAAGCAGCATTGATATAACTCTACCCCCTGGCTAAGCTATGCTCAATGAAAGAGTCCTTCCATGTAATATACCGATACAAACCTTTATTACATAATTACATTTGGAAAATGATTTTTGAATCTCATAATACATCGGACTGCATTTCCATATTCTCAGATATGGAATAAAAACGTGTTTCTGAATTGTTTTGCATGTGGAGGAATAGTCTCATACACAGAACGGAAGTGTTTTACAAAAAAAAGCACACGCAAATAAGTGTCAGTTCTGGTGGATAAGATCGTAAAGTCAGATTATTCTTCTTTGGATCAAGCGTTGGTTAATTTAGAATTTGATACTTGTATACTTGGGTATGTTTTGACTTGGGACTGCTTCGACTCCAATTGCTCATTGCCCAAAACTAAATAAAGCTGAAACCATCTGTTAACCTATAACGGCCAAGGTTGGGCGGAAAATTCCACCCCCGGTATTTACCAGTGGAATTTACCGGTATTTCCCGGCATGGCAAATAAGGCTCAAGTGGCAAATACTGGCAAATAATGGCAAATATAACTTTTTTGTCGCGCAATACTGGCAAATATGATTTTTAGCTGTAAAATGCTGAAGTTGACTTAAAATAGTATTATTTAACTCAATGAGTGAAAATGTAAATATTGAATATGAGGCTACAGTATCAGCAGAAAAATTTTGAATACATTTAAACATGTTAAAGCAGCCAAAAGTGAATCTTAGACTGAAATTGTTAAATAATTTTTAACAATAAATAGTATCTTTAGCCCTTATCATGTTGAATATTGTTTGTACTACACAGTAACACTTCTCCCAAATTTTATCCTGTTAAGCTTAAATCTTTAATTCAATTAGTGTGGAAAACAGTGTAGATCCTGATAAGATTCAACAGGACAAGGGTTCATTCTGGGTCCAGCAGGACAAGGGTAACTTCTAGTTTGACATTTTAAAGGGGAGAAAATTTACCTGTGTATCTGGCAGTTGTTTGACACCTTTGCCTGTCGTAAATTGTTAAAACAACACATCTCCAAGCTGATACTGTATAGCCAGGGCAAAGATGAACAATAGGTTGTCATGATTGGCTTCATATTTTAACTTAAGACAATTTAAGTCCAGGTGACCACAAACAGGGGTGTCTTTAATTCAGTCATAGTACAGATAAGGGTTACTCATCCCTCGGACCCAGTATAAACGGACTGGTCACTGACGGAAATACTAAGTTATGTTGTTGAGGTTTTATTTTAGCGCTATTTCAAAGTACTACAGCCTATGAAATTGATTCTGAACAGGCACGAGATTATAAGAGGTTAATCCCGACATGCGAAGCTGAAATATTAAGAGTTACAGTAAAAAGAATTGAAGTTTTCTCATCTTTTTATGTTGATTTCAGACAATTTTCGGCTAAAAGTGCAGAAAATAGCTAAAAACGGTACCTGGGTTTCTTGCTGATGTTCATAAAGATGGAAAAACTTTCAATAAATATAACAATACAGTCTTAAAGATAGTATATTAAACCATTGCTTTTTGAAAAAAAAAAAATCAAAGATATGCAGAGAAATAATGGAGATATGATTATTTATTCTTCAACATACGCCCGTTTTGAAAGCTCAGCCACGGTTGAGCCACGACAACGTATTTCCAATATATACATTTACCTGTATGTAAGTGTCCAGTCCGTGTTTATTGGGTCCGAGCTCATCCAAATACACAACCTTTACTTCATGTTTTAACTTAAAATAATTAAAGTCCAGGTGACCACAAACAGGAGTGTCTTTAATTGATTTATAGTACAGATAAGGGTCACTCACCCAACCCTATCTGTAGCTATGCACAAGCCAACTGATGAGTACTTTGGCAGGTGGGAGGGCAGTGGCTCAGTGGTAGAGTGCTTGACTCGAGACCAAGGGGCCGCGGGTTCGAGTCTCACCGGCGTCACTGCGTTGTGGTCCTTGAGCAAGACACATTTATCCTAGCTTAGTACTGGTTCAGGAAAACACATCTCTGTTTAACATAAAGATTGTTGATGGGACGTTAATAATCAAATCAAACAAAAAAGTACTTTGGCAGGTACGAAACAGGCTTTTTTCTCTTCTTAAATTCACTTTATTAAATTTAAATGTTTTAAGAATTAGACTTATAAACTAAGATAATTTGGCTGATAGCCTGATAAACTAGTAGAAATGAAATATAACTCAAATAACCTCTATTATTGAAATTACCTTAATGTGGAGGGTTGTAAATCATATTTGCCAGTATTTTCCATTATTTGCCATTATTTCCCGGTATTTCCCGGTAAACGCCACTGGCATGGCAAATATGCTTACTTGCCGGCATTTTGCCAACCTTGATAACGGCCTCCGTAGGTTGGTTGTCAATGTAAATATGCAATACAACCGCTGCTGGGTAGCATAGCAGACGCTGGAAAACGGAGGAACAGAAGCGCACAAAAAGAGAAAAATTTAAAGGGGTCCAGTCAACCCTTTTATATCATGTGACAGACAACTTTGCCAATATGGCTGACAGATGTGAAAAGTGAAAACTGAGACAATTTCAATCTGTATTTGCTGTTTTAAATGACGCTTTGTAAATTTAAGCGTGTAAACTATTTTATTACAACCATTTTCTTCAAATATATCAACTTGGAATGTTCTCAAAAATGATCTTTTTATAATACCTGTTTAGTCGTGTATTCCTTCCAACATCTTGAGGCTTTGTTGATATATAAAGTAGCACATGAAAATGTGATAAAATAATGACATATCTGTCGTTTTATAGATTGGTAAAATCTATGAAACGACAGATATTCTATCGTTTGATAGAAATTCTGTCCTTTTATGCGTTTCTTAGACCTGTCAAGTTGTACGTCGGGGAGGCAAAACTTGAAGGTAAACCATGTGATTTTTTTTTCAATAATCCATGGCATTTGGTCGATGCATGCACGCTGCGTTGAGTATGACATTTGGTTGGAAAAAAAGATGATTGACAATTATGACCGAATGTAGTACCGGACTAATTTTTTCAACCAAACGTCATACTAGAATGCCACCAACTGTCGTATCTGCGGAATTGTTTTAGACAAAAATTGGCGTGCACCAAAACGACCGTATTCCCTCCGTATCAGGCCTTCAGGCACAATCTTCTCCAATGCAGACTTCTCACGATGTAGGTTGAGTGCTTAAGCTTTTTGGAAAAGCTAATACTTGTTTCAAAATGAAAATCCTGTTACTTTATTTGTTGTAAGTGCGTGCATGGAGCGATTTGGTTTGGGCCGAAACTCCTTGTTGTAGATAGCAACTGATAACAAAATCCTGAAATGTTTCTATATCTTGAAGTATAGCCAGAACGTTTGAAGGATCGTTATACACCTGAAATAAATATACACCTGAAGGATTTTTCACATCGCAGCCCTGTTGAAGAAGGGAAATAACTCTCTGTCGTGTTCGCGTGAAAACTATGGAGCAACCTTATAGAAAACGTCCCCAAGTCAAAGCGCCCGAAACGATCTTGAAACAGCTTCTTTCATATCATGCGCGGATCCAGAAAAGGAACCCTATATTTTTGTAATTTTCCAGGAGGGGCCCGGACACCCTGCCCCCCCCCTCTGGATCCGCACATGAATATTTTGGTTTATGGCGAGCAATTCAACAATTAGGCTAGCTGATATGAGACAGGTTACACCAAAAATAGTGAGTATGATCAGGAAATACCACAATCACAAACCGCAGACAAACCCATGGCACCACGAGGAAGAGGTACGCAACCATAACGAGACACCAGGAAGACAAACTAAGCAAAGCAACCAGCTCTCCCTTCCCCATTAAGATGATTGCAAAACTGGACTGGGCATAAAGTTATGTACAACAAAACAAAGAACAATTACAGACTCCCATAATGGGAGTAACAATAAACAAAAAGTCATCAACAACAGAACCACCGCCTTAGAACGGACAGCAGCCTAAGCCACTGGGTCACAGATAGTCAAAGCTAAAGAAAATCTCAAGTTGAGCCATGGTGGGCCCAGCTACAGACAAGCATTAGGCACCGACCCACCGATTCTAAATTCTACCACAGACACGCAGAGTTAATTGTTAAATACAGGGTCTTTCTATACAAAGGGTTAAGAAATTTTACAATATGTTCAAAAACTGTTGTTTACAAGTTTACAAGTGGTCAGTAATGGAAAAGCAGGTAACCAGTTCCAATAAGTGGTTACCTGCCTTTACATTACTGATCACCCGTAGACTGGGAACCAGCAATTAATCTAAGGCCGAGAAAAGATGGCGGATCGAGTGGACGTAGAGTTCGCGCCACCGTGATTTTTGGATATTAATGATGGAAGGATTGCCCAGTGTTATACCGAAATCGATCGTGGAAGTTCTAAACAGGCTGGAGAACGATGGGGACAACCTATTCTCGTGGAAACTCACGCGGAGTCAGGATAAATTCTCATTAACTGTCAGTTGCAAACTTCCCGCCAAAACTCCCAACAAAGCCAAGGACGACAGCAAGGTAACCGGACGTACAACTGTGAAACCAGAGAAGAGACGTCGTCGGAAGAAGAATAGATCTCCCTCTGCGTTGGCTCGTTCTAGGAAGAGACACGCGCGGTTCCTGGAAAAGAAGTTAGCTGGAAAACCAGATTTGGCTTCGCCAGAAGAGGACCAGCAGGATTCGGATAATTCTGTGTGTGTAAAGGAACTGGAAAATACCAGTCTTTCTTGTGGTAGTAACAGTGACCTAGTGTCTTCGGAAAATCCAACACCAAGTCCAATTGCTGATCCTGACCTGTTAGTGTTACACGAACAGGCAATTCTTCGTGAATTTCTGGACACCATTGATAGTGACGATAGTGACGACGATGTGAGCAGTGTATATAGTGTTTGTTCAAACTGTAAGCATCCAGCCAAAAAAGGAGAGGACCTTAAACGTTGTTCGCGCTGTCATATAACCCGCTACTGTAGCGTTCAGTGCCAGAGGAAAGATTGGGACTTTCACCGATTTGCTTGTGCGGTTGTGGCCAAGAAGTCGGACACTATGAAAGCTTGATTCTCTACCACAAGGACCTGTACATATTTGTTAAAGTTTCACAAGTTACTATTTTCTACAGTAGTTTAGATACTTTTTATTAACACTAACACTACGCCGAAAGGTGGTGCGCCTGCACAGGCGGAATATACATCCAAGAAAGAAAGAAAGATCACACAAAAGTCGAACACAAAGTGTTAATTTACTATTTATCATTAATGACAAATTTATTATTATGAATTTGACTAATTTCTATAGAAACGGATATAATTGTGATTTTCCAAGGGGTTAGGCTGCTGTATGTGACATGCGATTTTGAGTCGAAAAAAGCGCATTGCTTTGCTTTCTAGACGGTTTTAGTATTGCTTTTCCGGTACATGGGTTGGTCTGTAATCTGTGATCATACTCATTGTTTTGACTACCTGTAGACATCACACAAGACGTTTTTCTTGAATGGTATTTTTGACTTCGGTTGTGTGTCTGTAACGCCTCTTCGCCTCTTCCCAGTGGTGCCATGTGGGCATCGACGTGAATAAAACCTGTCTTCATGGGTTCCGACAAAGCGAGACTTGAAATTTTGCTTGAAGCAAGTTTAGATATGATTCTTTCTGAAAAAGTGAATTACAAAAGCGCTGATCAGTCTGCGCGGATGAGCAGACTGGTCTGCGCTTTTGTTGTTCGTAACCTCCCGAAGACAGCTTTCTCGCTTTGAGGCCCATGTGTCGGTCTGTGATCATTCCTGGTAAAAGTAACTACGAGGGTCATCCAATAAAGAATGAGACTTTTTCTATAGCGCAGTGAATTTACATGCTAGGCTTGTGAAATTTCTTTCAAAGCTAGCTCGTCTTTTTGGCTGTTCACATGTACCATCTTCGACGTTTTACATTGTTCCAACTTTTGTTGCTAGGCAACATTAGAAGACTGGGCAAACATGCATGGCCGGCTCACTATAGGTGGTCACCATGGCTACAGACTGACATGTTTAGTTTATTTTTCTACTTGTACTTATATATGCTCATGCAATCTGTCTATAGCCAATAGGGGAAAGTAATGTTTAAGATTCTTGAGCTGTTACCATGGAAACAAAGCTTAAAAAATCAAGTTTTCAAGATATATCAGATATTTTCCCTGACCCCTTGACTTTAAAAGTTAATATCAAATAGTCGAAGGCGATTAAAGAGAACATAGTTCTGTTCATGTATACTTGATGACAATAAGCTGCAAATAACGAAACATTTTGTGGGATATCCTTCACCTACATAGTTACCATAGCAACACAAAGTAGTTTATTTATAAAAAAAATCAAGTAAATCGGTTGCTAGGCAACTAAAATAAAGGATATGCATATTTGGTTAATCTTTTATAGCATTTTATGTAACACTAAGATTGTTTAGTAAAAGAAATGATATCAAGAGGTTATATTCTATCTATGAGCGAAAATAAAAGACTTTGAAAAACCCTGGGTATTCAAAAAATAATGTAAACGTGGCCATGCGTCTTCAAGTCTTTCCACAAAACATCCCGTTACTATGGCAACTGATCAATCACAAACATATTGTTTAATTCCTGAATTGCTAAGATGTCAAACTGTTATTATGGTGAATTTTAACTAAATGCACACACAGGTTTTCAGACTATGAAGAAAGTCTCATTCTTTATTGGATGACCCTCGTACCTTTCAAGATATTCTTTACACCTAGTTAACTGGAAGTCGACTTGGATCAGACTAACACTTTAGACATCAACGTTTACCACAATCAAAAATGGAATCAACTTTACTCCACTGTTGTTAACTTTGCAGTTATCTGGAAGTTAAGACCTAGCTTACCTGTAGTTGTCTCAGGGTTCGCTCAGGCTTGAAAAGTACTTGAATATACAGGACTGTCTTGAAAAGTCCTTGAAAATTAAATTTGCCTTAAAAAGCATTCAACGGCATTGAAAGTCCTTGAATTTCATTTACTGTCATGAAGATACAAGCGCCAATCATCTGACAAGATTTTCCATTTAAAAAAATACAGAATTACCAAACGCAGCGGCCGTGCTAAGGTGACGCTTAATTTTAAGACTAGCGGATAACGTGGGTATTTCTGATCATTGGGGGAAGCCGAAACCATTTTCAAACGATTGTTTGGTCACTGAAAACCAAACAAGTATAGCAAATGCTGCAGTTTTCTGAACTTTCTCAGAGAAATAAAGGACCAAGTTTTCACAGTTTTACGTTTTTACTAATGTTTTTACGTTATCACCTTTAAACGGTGTTTCTAGTCCGGTTTTCTTGAATTACATTAACAAGTAAAACTGCTTTATGCCTTCCAACACATTCAGACAAATAAAGTTAAATGAACCATCTTTACTACAGTGCACGAGCCGAAAGTTAAAATCTAACGTCACCATTTTCTCGCAAATGTGTCGCACCATTTTTCAGTAACTTAAGGTTTTAATCAACCATAAGATGAGTTACATTGTAAGCCTATGATATCTTTGTAAACTGAGTCTCTGTTGAATGGGCACACCAATCAACATTAGAAGTTTAATCAAATGATGACTACGTTTTGACGTCATTGATGGCAGCTGATTTTTTCCGCATGGAATCTCTATCACATCTGTCACATAACCAATAGTTTGTATAGGCGTATGATGCATGAGGAGGGTGAGCCCATCATTCAGATCGGTACTCGAATCTATTCCTAAATGCTTACATAAACCGCCATGTGCATGCCGAATACTTAAAAATGATCTAATTCTATAGTCCTTTAGGCATATGGCATGTTTTTCTATATTGTATAAACACCAATATCTACAACTTCCGGTCTATGAAGTACCGCCAATACGCGTAAATACCACCAAATCGACGTATACATTTACCAGTGTGGAAATGGGCCAGTGCATGAGATTTCCAACAATGTGACATTTTGACATGTGTAGACTCGGACGAGCCTCTGCAGCCTACTTTTTAATATTAGAAACTCCAAATGGTGTTCAGTCAGTAGCTAAACAATCATAGAATACTCAAACGACTAGCAAAGCCTCTGATCAGACTGCGCGTATGCGCAGGCTGATCTGAGGCTTTGCTGGTCGCACATACCACAATTATTTACAACGACAAAGGTTTCTATCAGAGGAGTGCAAAATCTTCTTGGTTTCAACCAGAAACAAGCTCAGTGTTCCATGTGCAAAGAAAATCATGGCATAATTTTCAGAGGGACCGAAAAGTATCTCATTCAGAGTGTAACTTTTGCGAAAACTGAGGACATCACCTCAAACCTGAGGTATACCAGATATCAAAGCCGTGGGGACATCAAGGATCCAAAACTGCCAATAAGCCAAGAGCAAGCAAGTATGAAGAAGAAATGCCTCGATCACAACCACATAGCAACACAAAGTATTGCAAGGAAAAGATGCAGAACTTGAACCCCACACGACAAGAAAACCCTAGTTAAACTCAAGCAACAGCCCTCTCTTTCTCAGCAAGATGATTGCAAAACTAGAAAAAGCACAAAGACCAACGCCACAAAATGGACCAACCACAACCCCATGATAGTTCAAAACATTCATTGCTATATGGTTTTCTCATATTGTAGGTTCTCTCTATTTCTGTAGGATCGGGTTCTCCAGATGATTTGGGTAAATTATCCTCCCAGACTCAGACAAAAACGCATCAAGACACTTAGATGCGCAAACGTGTACATGCAAGATGGGTATGCACCATCACTCACACGTCAAACACTACTAACCACCCTCCTTTACATGGACAAAATTTAAATACATTTTATTCTTGCACATGAGATTGGATTATCTGCTGTTTTAAAGTTAGTAAGGATCAGGAATCGATACAAGCAAGTAACACACCAGACCCAGGACACCAATGAGAATGTGCACAAAGGCACAACAAACGCAAGACAGAAACACATAAATGATCCGCAAAAGAAGTACCTCCTTGGAACATTCATTTAAAATATTTTACTGGAGGGCTTTAACCGGTTTCATGGCGTCAACCTCACCCGTAATTTAAATGTGGATCAATACATATAGATATTTGGTTTGCATGAAAGACCCCTAGCTTAACAATGCATCATCTCCTAGAACATATAAATCAAGCTATAAAATGAGATAAAGCAAAAGAGGGAGCGAATTCTTTCCTTTATATGTAGTTCTTATAGTATGGAACATTACTTTTACCACATTAAGTGACCTCCCTTGAATGTTACTATTTTTATTAAGTACGTGCGTAACTGTGTTTTGGGAGCTACGCCAATGAACCTTATCCCACATGGTGCTTGATTTGCCAAAGCCATGTGGGTTAAGCATACGACTTGGTGTTGTGAAACTAGTTTGGGCCCTCCCGTGAATATTTTTACTGATCGTTCCGCGGCGGTGGAATGGTAAGTAAAAATATTTTACTGGGGGCTTAAACTGGTTTCACGGCGGCAACCTCACCCTAAGTTCAGGTGGATCAAGAAAGATAGATGTTTCGAAAGCCAAGTGATGTCAGTGTTGTGTTAAAGTGACGCCATCATGTTACGTCGGAACTCAGCGCATTCAGAAACTTCTATGAGCGCATTTTTAAAAATATGAAAATGCCGTATTTAATTAATGGTGAGCAAGAAAAAGAATCCATTATTCATGCGAGGATGTGAAATCTGTAACTCATGATCAAGGTTTGTCAACTGATACCAAACCATGATCCTTGTGATGGATTTTTCTATCCGACAATAGGCTTACTCATGACAGATTCTTCAACTATTTCTGAAAAACAAAGTATAAGAAAAAAAAAACTAAAACAAGCAGGTAGGTTTGTTTATTTCATTACAACAGCATACAAGAATTTCTATCGATAAGGCGAGCAATCTCCCTAAACGAGACGTTCGCTTTATTTTGTTGAAATAACGACTGGAGAAACTAGGCACATTCAACAAATATATATAGACGAGCCGTCGATGCACCATTGCCCCCAATTTGTATATTTAAAACGGGGTTTCCTTCATGCATGTAATAACTCTACTTCTTATTGAATGAGAATTTATTTCGATCATCAACTGTGCTTGTTATTCAGTAACATATATGGGAACTAGACCGTTAAACAGGGAACCACGCTATGTACATTAAAACTATTTATACATTTGATGTACAATAAAAACGACCATCTTGCAAAGTGGTCTATTTTTGTCAGATATTTAATGTCTTCTTTCGCTTATACAACCCCTTTGCCCCCCTAGACCCAAGACGCCATTTACATATGTTATATATTTGTGTAGCGACATTTAATTGTCCAAGGGGCATCTTGGGTCTAGGGGGGCAAAGCATCTAAAAACAAACTGAAAGACGCCAGTTTCATCTTTTCAATGACAAACGTTACAATTTTAAGTATATTTCGTACGCATGCGCAGAAGGAATACCGCAAAGTTTTGGAAATGAAGGACACTTATATCCTTAATATTTTAGCACTTTTACTTTTTGAAAACCTGCAAAGGATTTACTAAAACTATCGTCTAAACAGCACCCAGTCAAAAGACGTAAAATGAGGGGTGGGAGTAGAAGGCGCAAGTTTTCACGGCTTTGTAAATGATGGATCGCTTTGAAACCTATTTTGATGCTTTTTATGCATATTTTATTACAAAAACAGTCCAAATTTAAAAATATTAGGGCAATTTGAAAATTTAGGTTTTGTAATCATGTCAACTAGGGCAAATATACGCCTTATCGCTAGATCTCCTTTATCCTAGCGAACATTTGCACACCCAGAATGACCCTGAACCTGATGCCAATAGCCATCAGTAGAGCTTGAATGACAGCCTCTAGGACCACCGTTGTGTTCCCTAGCAAAGCCTTCACACGTCATTGGACACTTGTAGTATGAGGCATATCTCTTCATGTATTTCTGAACACATCCAGAGGCACACTGTAGGTCATCAGCGCACGCTTTCCAACCTGTCAGAAAAATACAAGTACTGTCCTGCCAGCCAAGGGTTACTGTGACTTCATGATTTGTTTATAAAGTTATCAGGGACTTATAATCGATAGATCACTTGTGTATTAATCCTATCCTCAGGATAGGATTAATACACAAGTGATCTATCGATTCGCGTTAGCTCAAGTGAAGTGTACAGGTAAGTGGTTTACTTAGCAACTGTAAACAAAGTATTACGTCACTGTCACTCTTAGTTGGCACGACAGTACATGTATTAATTAACGCATATATATGCCAAATGAAATTCCAAATTATTATCAATCGGGAGAGTCCAGTCAGAATTCGGGGTTATTTTTTTTTATTATATTTTTCTATATCTTTATTTCATTTTGAATTGAAACTCGGATAAGAAAACAGTGGAGGCCCCCTGATCAAACGCTACGTTCTGCTGCTTTCGATCTAGATTTTGTTCCCGAAAATGATGATAACATAGCTACCGAAAATTGATATAACTTTTCTGGTGTCATAAGCTTTAACCATGTGTTACACGCATAATGATAAATATCGAAAATGAAACATATCGAATGGCGTAGTTTTGAATAGTAGCATCAACTTACCATAACGCTGTACTTGGAAATTAGAATATTTTCAGCATGAAATCTATCTTGCCTATAAATGATTAAATGGCAACAATTGTAATTGTTGTCATTTAAACACTTATTAGCATGATAAATACAACATCTGAGGGCTTAAAAACAAAAATAACATTATTTTAGTATATTAATTTCTATGACAGAAATTTCATGGTCAGTTGAGTTTAGCATGAAAAAAACGTTTATGACCTCGAGGCTTGGTCTCATCCAGCTTAAGGCGGCATAATTAAAAAGTGTTACTCACTAGAACCAGGTCTCCCACAATCTATCCAGTAGTTTTCTTTAATTTGGAAATAGCCACAACTGTCTGAGTTTACATCCCAGTGGCACCCTAGTGGACGACATCCCGATTCTTGCTGTTATAAAATAATAAAATAGAACTAAAGGACAGTTGGCACTCATTAACCCTTTGTTTACTAATGGATTCTTCCTTCTGGTTTGATACAATACATTTGGGTTAGTCCATTGTGCATACATGTATCTAGGGGTTGCAAATATTGTAGTTTTTTGTCTGAAGATCTTGTTTTACCTTTACAAACAGTGTAGACACTGATGAAATGCAACTTTTACTGTATTTCATTTGGGTCTTCACATTATGCTGCATTTCATCAGAGTCTTCACTGTTTGCAAAAGTACTAGTTTATACAAAGGATTAATGTGTAAAATGGAATCTTTGCTATTTTGTGCGTTTGCAAGACAGTCATCCAGAACAATCCTTGAATGAAAATATATATGTAACATCTTGACTATTGAACAATGTTTACATACCATAACACATAAACAAACAAAACAACAACAACAAGAAAATTACACAATACTGAAAACAGAACGTGAGCAACTGAGTAAATTAGTGAAATACAATTACAACGTCCTTTCATTTTGTATCAATTCACGAGAATAAATTTCTAAGTCACCACTTTATATATACATAATTGAATCTAAATGCCAAAGAATGGCTTAGGGGTTTGCGAAAAAACAACGGACAGGAGACACATAGCTTTTAGATTAACCAGGGAGTAGGGGTAGGGTGGGGCGGGGGAATGAGGGTCTGGTCCACCAGTTACCCCCCCCCCCCCCCTCTCAATCCGCGCATGTTTGAGTACCAAAAACAAGTGCACAGCAAAAAAGGCTGATCTAACTCTTTGCTCCGCGCAATAAGCAATTATTGGTTTTGTCATGTCATGGCTATCTTTAATAACGTTCAATTTTCTTTTTTAATTGATCAGTGAAAGTAGGCTACCTCGGGTAGAGAAACACGTGACTTCTGTCGTCATAGCAAAGGCGCAGCCATATTGAAAATGTATCCGTATGTGTGTGGGCTTTTATTGATTATTTTTTAATTTTCTCCATAACACAAACATTATATAAGCAAGTAACCATTTCGTGAGCGAGCCCACAGTAGTGGCGGAGTTCGTGCGTTAACCAGACTATAGTCCAGTCCCTTTAGTCGGACCATAGAGCGATAAAACTCTTTCTGGTTTTATGCACTGCGCATGTCTGGTTTCACTAGAGGAACCAAACCAAATCTGTGGTCGGACCATAGTTGATTGGTTCCCGTCCTCCAATGCAAACTTGGAATTGCCAGAAACCTGTATGTTTTATATCGATGGCTGTGATTGGTTGACTGTTTTACTGGGGAGGAACGCTGACAGTCGAAAGAGCAACTATAGTCTCTATGGTTAACGCGCGAACTCCACCCTTGTTTCTCAAATAATTTGACTCTGTGAACACTCGCTGCTGTTTACCTAGTTGTATACACAAGTAAATCGACAATTAGAAACAAACAAATACCGTTTTGACAGCTGACACAATGATCTAATTACAAACTCCCATGTCGAAGTAAAGAGGGTAAACGGGCAGCATGTGATCACAAAAGGAAAATATTTAAATTATATAAGCTCTGGTCTAGCTCATGAAATGGTTGCTTGTTTTAACAACTTTTGTGTGTGGAGAAAAAAGCAACAGCAACTACTATGGGTTTAATTTTCAATATGGGTGCGTCCTTACTGTAGCAAATATGACGTCACAAGTCACGTGTATCCCTACCTTGATATAGCTAAAACTTACCTTGCAAATACACTGTAAACATTGCTGGGACACGATTCCTAGAATAATGAAAACATGGTGACTGAATAGTGAATATTGAAATCACTTAATTACTGCAACTCGCTCATTTAAATATACATAGTTCAATTATCTTATCATCTGCAGTAACATTGTTTAAGGTACAATTCCCGCTCATTAAACAAATGAAAGTTGGCCACTATCGACGATCTTTACTATCAAAACAGTGGTCCAAGATTTATTCCATCTGAGAGAAGATGGATTCATACTGACTGCGTTAATTCTTCGTAGAGGACCTAGAGAATTAAAATTTGGAAAAGTGGCCAGAAAGTAGCAGAATTTTAGACTATATCCCGAGCTAAAAATGATGTTTCAGAAGTGTGAAAATGGATATAGTTTATCATCTTGCTTTGATGGAACAGTGGGTTACTTTACTTTAATTCTGTTGTGGCTGTCTGTGACCTGTGTCTGTTTATCATGGTGCCATGGGTTGGTCTGCATTTTGTGACTGTGACATTTACTATTCATACTCAGTGGGAGAATAAAATATTTGTTCCCAATTCCTTAAGCATCAAGCATTTATAATTATTTGAAGTAAAAGTTGTATATGTTACATTAAATATAAGGCAATATCTGTGTATATGTGTCCTTAATCAATTATTGTTTAAAGTGAGTGACCCCAATGCAAATTGTTTGCCTATATCTTTTGTGATACTCAGAATGTGACTTGTTTTTCATTCTAGATTTTAAATTTGATTTGCCTACATTTTCAATTAATGTAGGTGATAGTTGTATCAACTTAGTAATTATTCTCTGAAATTGCGCATGCGTTTATTTATATAAAAGTTTCCAGTTTCACAATTCTAGTTTGAGAACATTGACCTAAATAAACTATCAAAGTATAAATGGGAGTACCTTGTGTATGTAGCTCCTCTTACAGTTTTTAGACGAAGTCTTATAATTTCATTCTGATGAAAAGCTGAATTAATCTCTGTATGGAAGAAAGTACATGCCATGAAATGGTTATTTACCTATTTAAGAGATTAAGTACTATGTTATGTTTATTATTTTTTTGCAATTTTCATTAGTTTTAAATATGATTTTTACGTTGACGCTGAAAGAATGATAGTTAAAACGCAAGAAATGTAAACAAATATCTGCGTCAATGGTTTAAAAAAATAATGTATAACTAAATTCTACTACTGTTTTAGATAGTTAGCACCAGGCATGTATGAAACTAGCTATTTAAAGGATTGTATGACACTAGTTATTTAAATAAGCAACATTTGGGCGCAGGGCATCTTTCTTTTAGTCCTGACTTGAGTTTTTGCGAGATTCTAGATATCTTGTCACTACTGATATTTTGGAATACCATAGGTTCCTTAAGCCAAACTCTTTACTGAGCTCAGCTGACCGAAGACATAACAAAGTATAAACATCTCCCATTTTTTCTTATCAATTTCTTTAAAAAGTATCACGTTACTCATATCAATATGTCTTCTGTCACTTCGTCGTATATCTTTTTTTTTTTCAAAGATATTTCTAGTAGAAACCTTGTATTATTTTAAGCCATGGCATTAATTTATGCATGTGCTTCGAATATAATTTTCAGGTTGACAAAAATTAAACTTTTGAACTTTAATAATATAATGACCAAAAGTAGTGTTACACTTTTAACTATCGAATATACCTTTACTGTTTTTAAGTTTTAACCAAATAAAATATTGCAACGAGTTCCTGACAATTGCCCAAACATAATTCGCGAAAAACGACGTAGGCAAATTAATCCTCTTAAGAGTTATATGTGCCTTCACTAAAATCACAAAATCAGCCATTCCTCACAAAATCCTAGGTAAAGTAAGTAAGGGTGCAAAGATCAGGAATCGATACAATCAAGTACAATTTGAAAACGCTATTTTAAGTGCCACGGATTGCCCAAAAAATACTGCCAGATATTTTGTCTTTTACGTATGGTTAGTTTTTGTCAGTACCTTAAAGTTTGTTCACATTGAAATTATCTCCCTTTTGAATTAAAACCATAGTAAACTTTAGTCCCTTCTAAAAGCTTTTATCTTTTATGACATCAAATTTTTTTATCAGTGATTTGTTTGGACATCTTCTGAAAGTATGCGACAAGACTATCTGATAAAAATCCGATTGGTTTGGAAGAAAAAAGACAAACAATTTGTAATGGGAAATTGCATTGAAAGCACGGTAAAGTTCCCAAAAATGGATATGGATGTAAAAATACCCCTCTCATTTGTGTAACTCATACGCGTCTCAGGTGATCCGATGGTAGGACCTCATCCACTCGACGTGATACCGTACGCCAGATCAAGTTACTATACTTAAGGAATAAAGAAACGCAACAAACACTCCGAGTCATTGTAAGCATACAATATGATGCAAGTTTTTAGTGCAAATGATATTTATCCATAGGATCAGTATGTGTCCGTCAAATTAGCGCAGGTACAACGTAATTATCGTAAACGTTATCATTTTGGCATGCGCGTAACCAGCCTGTAAACTGCTGCAACAGGGTCAATAAAAGCAAAGTTTGAATCAACGTTCGGTTTGTTGTTTTAAAAAGTCTTGGCATAGATTGTGGATCAAGGAAATGATCAAAAGGCGACGTTTCTGTAGGATTCTGAAACGGCTTAACGTCATTAACGTCAACTCTAAATACTGCGTGAAACGCGTAATCTTTCTTTTCTGCTTTAGATGTATTCATTACAAGGACGTTTTCAGTAGGAGATCATGATGGGCCTGGCGTAGGTTTTTAAAAACAAAATTCACGTGCGTCGGTTCTTTGGGACTACATCAAAATTTTCCTCCCCGATTTCACCTGGTGATTTCAGCGTCATCCCATGCCATACTGATTTGAAACAGACACTTTTAAGATTTCTAAATGAAATCTGCATGTATGAAACTTAAAAAATAACAATCATCACGTTGTTGCATCTTCAAAATCGCCGTAAGAACGCGTTTAAATAGGTCGATTTTTAGTGCTTACGGGATTATGAACTAAAGCCAGATATGCGATTTCAAAGTGTTTGAAAACGGCGGAAGTAGTGTGATTTTCAAGCTAGATTTTTTAGACAAGATATAGTCCCAACGGCGGATGCAGAATTTTTTTAAAATCTTGACGACGGCCTTAGTTACCGCCCTACTGTTTGTTCAAGAATTATGACTTGAGATCTTCAGACGTCAAAAAAACTCAATTCTGACGTCAAAATTCGATATCCTACGTTTAAATGGTTTCCATGATGTTTGTGTGTTTTTCTAATGATAAAGTGGTCCAGTGACAAAGTTTAGGATACAGCTAACAAGTTTGGTGACCACTCTCGGCATGTAATCAGATGTTTGCTCTAGCATTATGCTGTGTTTTGTTTGGCTAACGTCAATATAAACACCTTACCAGCGTATTTCTACGGTATCTGAAAAATCTGTTTTTCCCAAGAAAGCATTTTCTGATGTCTCTAGGTTTATCTTATCCCGTATATTCACCAGCGACCCAAACCCGACGGCTCTAAGTGACGTTTATCGTTTATTCACTACCATTGTGTATCTTGCCATTCAAGTAGTGTGTTTTGACGCAATACTTGACTGCATTACGAATATGATTGGACGTTTGTGAAATATGCACAGTGTCAAGTCGACGCCAAATAACCAAACACGGAAAATACGGGGTTTCTTGATCTTTATTCTGACGTTTACGTCACATTTTACGTTTTCATATGTTTTCATCTTGTAGCCTAAATTGAAGCGTTAAAATGACCTTTTGGTATTCCATCACATGCTTTAAATACTCAATAAGAAATTTTCAAAAGAGATTTTACCAACCCGTCATTTAAACACGCAAACATTATAATTTTGTCTGTTGCGTTTCTTTATTCCTTAAGTATATTATGATAATGTGTATATATCACTCACCAATACCCGGAATTAACAGTGTTAAGTTACATTTGGTTTTAAGTTTATAAATGTTTCGATGATATATTTGGAATCATAAAGTATTATTACCTGATTGAAGACCACCACTGCTACTGCCGCTGCTGCTGCCACCACTGCTACCACTACTTCCACTGCTGCTGCCGCTACTACTGCCACTGCTGCTGCTACCGCTACTGCCACTGCTGCTGCCGCTGCTGCCACTGCTACTGCTGCTGCCACTGCTGCTGCTGCCGCTGCTGCTACCGCTACTGCCACTGCTGCTGCCGCTGCTGCTACCGCTACTGCCACTGCTGCTGCCGCTGCTGCTACCGCTACTGCCACTGCTGCTGCCGCTGCTGCCACTGCTACTGCTGCTACCGCTGCTGCCACTGCTACTGCTGCTACCGCTGCTGACACTGCTGCTGCCACTGCTGCTGCCACTGCTAATGCTGCTGCCGCTGCTGCTACCGCTACTGCCACTGCTGCTGCCGCCACTGCCACTGCTACTACCCATGCTACTGCCAGCGCTGCTACTGCTGCTGCCACCACTGCTACCTCCACTGCTGCTACCCATGCTACTGCTGCCGCTGCTGCTGCCGCCAATGCCACTGCTGCTGCTGCCACTACCCCCAGTGAAGGAACCACCCGATTGCCCGCTAGAACCGGTTTGTGATCCAGCGGCTGATACAGAGCCTGGATTGCCACTGAAGGCGCCGCTGACTTGTCCACTGGTACCCATTTGTGATCCGCTAGGCAATGCTGATCCACCACTGAAACCACCACTAGAACTGCCTCCACTGGATTGACTTTGACCACTAACCCCGGCTATAAGAGAGGTTAGTCTAAGCATAGAGCATGAGCTTGCATAACAGAAGCAGGCCGTAAATGACACACTTACCAGCGGACCACCGACGGCTCGCCAGCAAAACGCCATTCAAATGGCGTTTCGGTTGTGGGCCGATGGCGGCCTGCTTCAAGATTTTACTGTGCAGGTAATTTGCAATCCAGCCTGCTCACCTACAGGGACTAACTTGAATACTGGTTTTTATAAAGATGTTGGCCAAATAATTAAAGGGATTGGATACTTTTGTGAAATTTCAAAGTATTTTTCACACACACACACACACACACACACACACACACACACACACACACACACACACACACACACACACACACACACACACACACACACACACACACACACACACACACAGTGCACAGAGGCTCAGTGGTAGAGTGCTTGACTCGAGTCCGAGGGGCCGCGGGTTTAAGCCTCACCGGCGTCACTGCGTTGTGACCCATGAGCAAGACACATTTATCCTAGCTTAGTACTGGTTCAACCCAGGAAGACCCATCCCTGTTTAACTGAAAGATTTTTGATGGGACGTAAAGAATCAATACATACATACATACATACATACATACATACATACATACATACATACATACATACATACATACATACATACATACATACATACATACATACATACATACATACATTGTGGGGGTGTTCTGTATATCAGTTAGCTTTATAAAAAATGCAACTTTTTAGCCAACACAGAGTGCCGTACGTACACATTCGAGAAGCAATTGGGACCCAATTGCTTCTCGAAGGGGGTCTGTACCAGAATTTCAAAGGAAACATATGGCCACTTGTGATTTTTCAAGGGGTGGGGTCCGGACCCCTGCCCTCCTCTGGATCCGCCCATGTAAAAAGGGTTAATAGTTCATATACAGTCTGTACAAAAAGAAACGCAAACTATGCATACTCTTTTATAACTAGAGCCCCTATAAAGATAGTCATTTTTAACTTGCAGGATACTTAGATTGTTATATCTATTGTCGGTGAATCGAATTCTTTTATGTTTCCGGGAATTTCACAACATTTTTCTTTCGTCATGCAAGGGTACCCACAAAACAAAAAGTCACAAACACAATACGTGATGACCACTCCTCATATCCTTTAATTTACAGACGCCATTTGCCCTTACACATTTTTGAACGATTGTTTATCATTTTTCAAATGTCCGTCTGATATCGTAACAACGTTTACGAGTCATTCAGACAAATGGGCACTGTTGGAGTCATCACCAAAAACATTGTAAAGAAGATAGGCAAAGAATAGACAAAGAATGGCCATTCTAGCATTTTATCGAAAAAGAGTGTCCTGATGTAAAAATATCGCTCTCAGCCAGATACGCTTATGGTTACAACTTTCTCTTGGGGAATACTAATGTCCAAAAAACAATTGTATACTGTCCGTAAAAAGTAACGCACCATAAATTTAGGTTAATGGACAAAATGTAAAGGGCTTCTAAAATTTACAGTTCGTAGAATGAAGAATTGAAATCCATGCATAATAAATGTCATGAACGGAAGAAAACTTGCATATTATCAAATTGAGAAAAATCGCTTTGATGTCGATTTTATTGCCTTGGAAAATGCTATTCTATAAACCGAAAATCCCTTGAATCAGTTGTAAATTTGAATCAAGGATAAGCATTAAGAGGAAGAGTGTGATATAGGCTTTCATTAAATTGTCACAAAAAGCTCGTCAATTAAAAGAGAAAAGGTGAAATAGCGAATTTTTAAAATCACTGGTGATTTTTAAGAAAATGAGTTTATTTAAGATCCCAGTAAAGCCTCCAATTTCGCAAAATTAAAACTGTTCGCTGCTTTTCTTATTTGCTAGGTCAAGAAAAGCACATTCAAAATGAAATTTTACAAAAAAGGTCTTTTTAGGAAATTTTGGGGTAAAAGTCATGGTTTTAGATTTTCAATCCCTAAACGGAACTCAAAGTCATATCTTTGACGAAACTCTGTTGTAAAGGTCTTTATTGAAGGACAAAGGATATAGAATCATTTTGAAAGTCAATTATTTTTACCCCCAAATAATTCATGTAAAAATTTGCGTTTCTTTTTGTAGTGACTGTAGCTTACCCTGTGACATGAAAGTGGATGGGTTAAATCCAGTCCCAGACTCTGAAAAACAATATGTACATTTATTGCATACCATAAAACACTTAGATTTGGCGTGTATTTCTATTTGGCGCAATTGGCTGTAAAAACAAACGTTACCAAAATATGAGACCGCGAAATACAGTTTTGAATTCGGTTATACAATAAGCAATAAATGGACACACACTCTTAGCATGTTGGTATCAGTATCTTGTGCGTTGAAATATAAATAATATATGTTTACATTTGGAGAAAAACACATATAAAAAGGGGCTACGGTAAAAGGAAAGAATATGAAAGAATATGCTCCCCATATTATTTCCTTATGAAGTAGCCCCTATTTTATGAGAATAGACCATAACTTTAAAGGACATTAAATTAAGAAACCTCCAAAAATTAAACTACACCAATATGTCAGTCTCTTAAAATCGCCAAATTTTTGATGCCGCGAATACGAGGGATGATCAAATATGAATGCAAGTAGCTTCATAACTGTCGTCACGTATATGCTACGGCAAAATAATATACCTTTCTGGAAAGAACTATTTGTCGCCTTTAAAATGGCACCAAACATAAAGAAACACTCACTATATTTCTCGAGTTACAGACGCTTATACAAGTATTAGCTTTTCAAAAAAGCTGGCGGTCGCTTAGCCCTATCATTGTATGTATTCTTGCCCACTGCATGCTTCCATTTTGAACTTCTAGAGCTTGTACATGTAGATTTATTCTAAGCTCTGATTATTAACATATGAACTGTGATTTGTTACCATTTAACACATGCTTCCAGCGAGGATGTTGCTTGATCTTTTGAAAGCACCCGGCTTATGCATGGCATGTTATGGTAATGTATCTAGCATGCGACACATTTGTGGAAAATCATTTGACAACACTAGACAGCACATTTTTCTTAAAACTGATGCCAGTAAATCAAGGTCACAGTGGTCGCTTAACTGTATAAATACAGACTCCGTAACCCCAAGATGTGTTCACAAACCAAATTTGGGATTCCTAGGATTTATGCTCATGACACGTTTTTTCTAGATCTGATGGCAGTGGTAAAGGTGTGTGACGCTCCATGACCCTAAATGCATTAAGACACGAATTTTGGCATTCCTACCTAAAATAATATAGGAGGTATACTCTGGATATGATATGAACACTAAAACACTTAGGACACTAAGGACGGGCAGTTTGATTACTATATGCCTCCCTTTGGGGGCATAAAACCTGTTTGTCATGACCGCCATAAGACAGTGCCTAGATTCATAGTAATTCTATGTGATCAGATGTGGATGACAATCATATAAGTACGTTTACTGATGTGAAGTTCGCTCGCACTCTTTGCCAATCAAGGACGTTTTGACTTTGGGACGTTTAAATTTCGCCGGCTTTTTTGAAAAACTAATACTTATTGCGTTTATATAAGCTACAGGGCAAATTGACGCCTTCTTTGTGAAAATTAAATTCGCAAACGAGCTTGCCTCGCGCTATAGGTAGCCCTACAGATTACACGGACAGTTTACTACTTTGCGCTGTAGATCAGCCCATGATATTTGGTACCCCACTCGTTGTTCGGCAGCGAATGAAATATAGCCTGAGCACGGCATAAAGGTTTGGTCAAAACCTGAATTTGATGTATGTTTTGATTGAAGTTTATATAAACTTCAAGGTCATTCATGTATACTGAAGTTTTTCTGAAGCAAATTGCAATACACGTTTTGGTACATGTGCGGATATAGCGTCATATCTTTGTAAGTTTGAGACAAAATGACACCAAATTTTAGATGCAAGTTTGAGTAACAGTCACAAAATTGTTGCAGGAAAAAAGTTTATATAATCCTGTTTCAAAGTCGAGTAAACAGGCACGTTGGTGACGTCATTGATTTTATAATAAACGTCATTTTGAGTAATCTACTGGTGATGTAATAATGAACATCGCTGTATTTCTGCTTTGCGATTTGCTGAAAATATGCTAAATGCGTCATAAGGGAGGTTTCAAAATGTGCCATCCTCTATTTACAGTTATCACATTTTATATCATTTTTCAAGCATTTTTCGGCTTCTTAATGCTGTGTTTACATTAAAATAAAATATGTTCAATATGTCTAGTCCTCAAGACCAGGTGAGTAATTTTATTGTAAATAATGCCTATATAGTGGTCAAACTTAAAGTTTATGTTCAAATTTAGAATAAAGCCGCTGTGTTATGAAAACCAAATTAAGTATAGATTCTAGAACCCCTTCACTTAATGCATTTTTGACTCAATAAAAATGCTTGTCAGCGTTTACAAATTAACCACAATGCATCAATAATTTGTAGCAACAACTCAGTATGAGCGATCAACATAATATTCTCTTTGAGTTATAACTAGTTGAATGTTGCTTCGTGCATTTTGTTACAGATGTGTTCAACTGAAAACTGAAAGGTGGCGTTTTGTTTTCCATTTCTTTGCAAACTTAAAGAGACTTTAGTGAAAACTATTCGATGTAATTCAACAAAAGCATGTTGGATTTTCGCAACTTTCACAGAATCATATTGTAAGAACATTGGGATATTTCCTTAAAAATTTCTAAAATTTCAAGAATTTTCACCTGTTTATCGAAGAATTATACACTCGTCCATATCACTGTTATATGTTCGAAGCATTGAGTTTGTTAGTATACTAGGAAGACCCTCATTCAAAGGGCTATAACTCGATAAGTATACTTTAGTTTGCTTTAGGTCTGGTGTCAGTTTAAAGGTAACATATAGTCATTTAAAGAAACGTATACCATTTTATCGTAGCATATATGTGAAGAAAGTTATTACTTGCATTCATATTTAAATATCCCTCGTATTAGGTGGTTTACAGTTTGTATCTAGTGGGGCTAGATGCATACATCTTGGCCTGAGTTTTCATCTAAAAACAATCGCTGAATGAGATGAAAGTGATTTTAGTTTACATATTCTTACTTGTATCATTTCGAACGCGCCCAACATCAAATAAAATGAATAATTTATATGTACAATTTATATGTACAATTTAAGGCCAGTAGCCACTACTTTGCGTACACTGGTTTGGTCAGAGATCCACTTCATTTATTTAATTTAGCTTTATGTCTCTATCTATATAAGCGTGTGTAATCAAAAATAAATTTCTTAACCAAAACACATGTTGTGGGTAATCCGAAATATATATTTTTAAAATGTTGGATATGAAAATAACCAGTTTTACGCTTAAAAATTGACTTAGATAAAAAAAAAAGTAGTTCCATAAAAAAGTTCCACTTACGTCCAGTTTTTGGAACACCGTTCATGAAGCTGAAATCCTGACCAGACAACGAGGAACCCTGACCTAAACCCTGCATGAAACTGAAATCTTGCCCTGACAGAGTGCCACTAAATTTACCGGAAGCCTGGCCACCGCTTCCCATGTTGAAACTGCCAGATGCGCTCCCGCCACTTCCTAAATTCATAGACCCGGAAGCACCTCCACTCATCTGACCATTCGGATTCATATTGAAGTTACCGCTCATCGAACCGCCACTCCCAAAATTCATATTTCCGGAAGCACCTCCACTCATCTGACCATTCGGATTCATATTGAAGTTACCGCTCATCGAACCACCACTCCCCAAGTTCATAGAACCGGAAGCACCTCCACTCATCTGACCATTAGGATTCATATTGAAGTTACCGCTCATCGAACCGCCACTCCCCAAGTTCATAGAACCGGAAGCACCTCCACTCATCTGACCATTCGGATTCATATTGAAGTTACCGCTCATTGAACCGCCACTCCCAAAATTCATATTACCGGAAGCACCTCCACTCATCTGTCCATTCGGATTCATATTGAAGTTGCCGTTCAATGAGCCTTGGCTCCCCGTTAGACTCCCGCTGGCTCCCCCACTTACTTGTCCATTCGAACCAAAGTTAACATTTCCATTCAGATTCACGGGCCCAGCACTTAGACTTCCATCCGCTCCTCCGCTTACCTTGCCATTGGGGTCAACATTGACATTGCCATTTAGTGAAACTGGTCCAAGATTGGCACTCCCACTTACACTACCACTGACTTTACCGTTTTGTACACCAATGTTTCCAGAAACACTATCTAAGACCAAACGTTGTGATCTTTCATGGCTGAATCCTGTAAAATATCAAAGATGTTGCATGTAACAATGTCGGTGATCTTGCATGTCGGTGATCTTGCGCGGATCCGGAATTTTTTGGCCGAAAGGGTTCAACTTTGAGAACGTGTTTTGCTTTAAGTTGATGTGGGGACAGAGGATCCAAATACCAATAAAGCCGACCATAATCGGCCCACCAGCAAAACGCCATTTAAATGGCGGTTCGCTGTCGGGCCGATTATGGCCCAACATTGAATGCTGGATTGGTAGCTAAAATGTGATTTTTCAGGGGATCCGGACCAGTATAGCTAAGAACCCCTATAGCTTTGTGATTTTTCAGGGGTGTGGGGGGGGTCGGACCCCCTGTCCCACCCTCCGGATCCGCACATGGTGGTGAATGATTTATAACAACGAAAGTGACCCATGTCGAACTTTAATGGACATCTGCTTTTCCAAGCTGACCGTTTGTCGTGTTCCAGGAGGCACCAATTTCACATTACCTGTATTAATTTTATCTCTAAGCGGACGACGGAGTAACCATAGCTACGGGCGTTTTATCCACTAGACTGGTTTTCACAGTTTATTGAAATTATTTAGACTACATTAGAATAGTATGCCAATTAAGGGTTTCTGTTCGTGTGGATGGAATACTGACCAGAATGTGCTTCAGCGGCGTATGCTGAACTTTAAAATGAAACAAACGTCAATTTTATTAATGTAATTTTAATACATTTAATAATAAATTTGATTAACGTCGTAAGAAAAAAAATCTTTTTCTTGCATGCTATTAACCCTTAGTGCTCCAATCGCAACAACAGTCGTCTGCTTTTCTCGTCTGCTGAAATGTTTAAGAACCTTTTTTGCAAACAGTGTGGACCCAGATCAGAATGCTCCTGTTCTGGGTCCACGCTGTTTGCTTCTTTACTTAATTCGTCAGTAATTTTAGGCAATTATTCGCAGCAGACGACTTCAGCAGACGACATTTTCAAATGCATTTTTAGGGTTAACAGACGCGTAGATAAGTTTACACCACGAGTGCAGTCTGATCATCGATCAGGATATTCAATTTAATTAAGTTTTAGATGAACCTTGTGTGCGTGAACAGTGAAGACCCTGATTAAACGCTGAATTCTATAGCCTCTTGTTTGTTTGATTTGATTCTTTACGTCCCATCAACAATCTTTCAGTTATATAGGGACGAGTCTTCCTGGGTTGAACCAGTACTAAGCTAGGATAAATGATTCTATAGCCTCTGATCTGGGTCTGTGCTGTTCACCTATGTGCAGAGTGTCATTATTCTAACGAGAACTCTGCAATATTTCAAAATGACAGGTTATATAAACATTGTCATGCCATGTTGTTTTGGTAACCATTAGCTCTGTTTTGGTTGGATAGTTTATCTGACCATTCGTCTCTTCAAAGAAACATTAATTGCGGTTACAGATTAATATGTTATTGCAATTGATTTTGACAAGAAGCGTTAGCTCTTGATAGGCGGGGCATGGAAGAAAGTCGTCAGTTGAAGTTTTGGCTTTGTAATATCAACACTTTGGGTTTAACATCTCTAAATTAAATATTATAAAATAAGAAAGTTATTTGTTCAAAATCAGAATTATATATACTTTAGTATCATCTTGAAATAAACTTTAGTCGGTGTATTAAATATGGAAACAGATACTCTTGTCTACTTATTGTGTTAATTCCCCAATTAATATAATAACACGTTAGATGACGTTTAGATGACGTACACAAGAACGTTACATGGTGGAGAATCTAAATTATCTATTGGATTTATTTAAACTATGTGGTCTTTCTCCAGGAATCCATCGCTTTCTGTGGACAGTGACAATATTTCACATCTGTCACCGGTCAATCCTGACCAGGCATTAGGTACTTTACCTTTTATTCCACGGGGAGAACCAGTGATGGACACTGGACGAATAGCATTGCGAAAGTTTTATGGATATCCATCAGAAGATCCAGACCAATTTCTTTTGGACTTTGAAGCTTATTGTACTTTCTCCAGAATCGTGAATGACGACAGCAGAAAGGTGGCAGCTTTCCAGCTCCACCTCCAAGGACCGGCACAAACCTGGTTTTGTTGCCTAGATGCAGACGAAAGATGTAGCTGGGAATCAGTGAAAACATCATTCCAGGACAAATACTGTATCGAAAATAATCCTCCAGTGCTGTTAGTGGAGACGGAACAATTCAACAGCCTCCATCTTTCTCAATCTCAACAAATTGAGGATTATTTTAGCAAGATCCTGGAAAAGGGGAAGAAGATAAGCAAGTCCGACCAGGAAATCCTCCTCAAGTTTATACAAGGGTTGCCTGCGCAGCTGGCGTTCTTCGTGAGGGCTGGGAACCCTGCAGACGTCCACGCAGCTCTAATGTCTGCAAAGATGGGCGAAGCGTTCGGCTATCGAGTAACACCTGGGATGACCGGAGATGTCGCTACAGTAGCAGCAGCTTCACGTGAGGACTCTAGTGACAGAATTACTAAATTGGAGCAAACTGTGAATAAACTTGGTGATACAATTGAACGACTACTTGTTTCACCAGGTCGTGCTCAGTCTAATTCTACGAACACAGGACGGATTAATAATGGTTTAGGTTCAAGTGTTTACAATCAAAGAGTGTGCTTTAATTGTTCTGCAATGGGTCACTTAAAGAGACGGTGCAATCTTGCATCGGGACAGGGAGACCCAAACTCGACTTGTCAACTGTGCTCCCAACGTGGCCATAGGGCCACCCAGTGTAAACTCTTCATGGACAACCCAAATATGGACAATTCGGGAAACGCCAATTCCCCAAGGAACGCAGGGCGCGGTCCCTTGGGAGGACGAATATAGACAATAAACGCGCCAGATCGAAGCCACCTGAGCGACAAGAGAAAGGACATATACATAAGGACATAAGTATATCAAATTCTGAGATTAGTGACTCTCAAAGTAAGTCAGGTTTTATGTATTTACATGTGAACTTTTCTACAACGCAGATTTCTGCTTTATTAGACTCTGGCAGTTCTATAAATTTGATGTCACGTGAATTATTTGACAGACTGCCTCATAGCAATAAGGTACATGTCGATCATTGTCATGAGTCCATTGTTTTAGCAAACAATCAACATATTAGTATCGACTACATTGCTCAGGTTAAGGGTGTAATCGGCAGTAGGCAGCAGTCATTTAATGTTTATGTCCTGAAAGATACCGCACACCCACTGATTTTAGGGACAGAGTACATGCGCAACAACGGGGTCACGTTGAATTTTGATACCATGTCAGTGAATGCTGCCAGTGCAACTGTCCGCTCCCGTAAAAGAATCTTATTAGAACCAAATTCTGAAACAATTATATGGGGTAAAACACCCAAATTTTTGTCCCCTGGTCTTGAAGGTGTCTGCTCAGGAAGCGCTCATGTTTCAAAGAAATGTTTGTTTGTGGCTAGATCTTTGTCTGTTGTTTCCTCAGATCAAATGGTCCCATTCAAAGTTTTGAATCCCACAACACAGCCAGTTACCATTCATAAAAACAAGCCATTAGGGCATTCCAAATTATGGACAACTCATTTGATGTAACAACAGCTGAACAGTCGGGTCAGAAAAGGTCATTGCCACAACCAGACATTAATGCTTCTATTCATAGACCTGCCACTAGCCATACATGCCAGAATGTCAATACAAACACAGAAAAGTGTAAAACAACTGCAGATACAACTAGAGGCCTGGACAGGGAACGATTTTTGTCCAATTTTCACCATAGTTCAACTGCGTTGCCGTTGTCCTCTGATGAAAATTGTAGATTGAATGATTGCCTTGTTTCAAACCATGATTTATTTGTTACAGAAGAAAATCCTTCCCTTGGTCTGACTTCTGTTGTGGAGCACCAGATCCATTTGATCCCAAATGCCCAGTCCAAGCATCAAAGACCATACCGCTTATCCCCTGATAAACGGGAAGTTTTACGTCATCAGCTTGATGAATTATTACAACAGGGCATAATTACGCCTGTGTCTGAGAAGGAAGATATACCTATCTCCAGTCCCATAGTTCTTGTTTCTAAACGAAATAAACCAAAATTGGGAGTTAAACCTGGTTCCAGGGAAGCCAGTTTGTCTATGTACCGTTTTTGTGTGGATTTCCGTTATTTAAACTCTCAGACACAAGATTTTCGATATGCTATACCTGATGTACAGGAGCTGACCGAATCATTTACCCAGAAAACACCCAACTACATTTCATCCATCGACCTCAGCTCCGGCTTCTTTCAGATGAAGATTTCGAGCCAAGCATCCAAATTTACGGCATTTAATACATGCTTCGGTTCCTACAAATTTCTTAGATTACCTCAAGGCTTGAAAACAAGTCCGAACTGTTTTCAAATGCTCATGGATAAAGTTCTTTCTGGGCTGTCATTTAGATCTACTTTATGCTATTTAGATGATGTGTTGATTTTTTCTGAAACATTTGATCAACACTTATCTGACTTGCAAGAGGTTTTTGACCGATTCCGTACTGCTGGCTTGAAACTTTCACCCGGAAAATGCCGATTTGCACAGGAAAGTTGTCTATTTTTAGGCCATGAAATATCTAAGAATGGAATAAGTCCCCCATCTGATCGCCTTAAAGCAGTTTCTGAGTATCCTGTACCAAAGACCACAAAGCAATTGAAACGGTATCTTGGACTCATGAACTGGTTTAAGAAGTATATACCTGGGTACAGTGCAAAGGCGCATTGCTTGTATCAACTTCTGCGAAAAGGAATGAAATTTGTTTGGAAGGATGAACACAAGGCTGCCTTTGATATTCTTAAGACCTCGTTGTTAAATTCAGAAGCCTTGGCCTTTCCTCAGTATGACTTGCCATTTTATTTGGGAGTTGATACGTCTAGTAAGGGCATTGGATATATGCTCTATCAGAAACATCCGTCGAACAGTGGCGATGAGACTGTTCGTGTTGTGCGATTTGGGTCAAAGTCACTTTCTCACTACCAAACATCTTATGGACCCACTAAACTTGAATTACTAGGTGTAGTTACTAGCATACTAGATTGTGCGTCCTATTTACGGGGTAGGAAATTCTACGTTGATTGCGACCACCAGGCCTTGAAACCTCTTTTTCAGAAGAGTTTGAAGGGGGCAATATATGAAAGATGGCTTGCTATTTTACAAGAGTTTAACTTCGAGATTTCGTACAAACCGGCAGAGGCCATGGTTGTTTGCGAAAGCTTATCTAGAGCCAAACCCATTCATTCTGTAGAATCTGAAGAGTCCAGTCCCAATGAAAATGATCCATATTTCCCCTATGTACCCGAGCCAGTCAATGAAATCCGCCTGCCAAATGGGTCCAGCTTACAGGAGATTATTTGCACTGAACAGCCCCCTGCACAGCAATCAGTTAATCATGTTTTGATACAACCCAGTTCCTTACACACACTCCAGGATTGTGACTCAGCATATGATGGTGATACTGACCTTCCCCAGGTCAAGCGTAGTAAAATCAAACGTAAGTCAGCTGTCCGTGGGAAAATACGAAAGAAAGTTCCCACGCCCGCAAGAAAGGTATCCGGTAGACTTGCAACAAAGGCACAAATATCTAGCAATTTATCAGATGGTCATAATGAGCACGAAGCTAGCGATTCTAGCGTTAAAAATAGCGAAAAACGTGATTTTGCTCAAACTGAATATGGAAATGTGTCACAGGGGTCAGCGCTATTGAGTCAGCAATCTGACTCATCAGATATAAGCACGCAGGAAGAGCGATCGTCGTATACTGGACAGACTACGGAACAGACAACTTATAGCCCTACTGACAGTCATTCATCACAGGACGAACCGTCAGAGAATAATAGGTCTATCCGTAATGTTGACTTATTCAAATCCTTTGATTTCAGTCCGGATAAGATAAGTGCTTTGCAACGAGAAGACTGTGAATTACGCTATTTAATTCAGTATTTAGAAAGCAATGTGCTGCCAAAAATTCAAAAGAGGGCGCGCAAACTCTTACTGCAGTCCGCTGATTTTTGCCTGATTGATAGTCTTCTGTTTCATTGCCGCGTAGCGAAATCATTGCGTAGCAACAATATGAATCAGTACCAACTGGTGGTACCAGAAATCATGATCAAAACCGTCCTTGGTCTATACCATGATTCACCTATGGGAGGTCATTCTGGTATTCAAGATACGCTTGATAGGGTAAAAGAGCATTATTTCTTCCCTCGTATGAGTCAACTTGTGACCGATTACGTAAGTAGTAATGGATGGCACTATGGGTACGCCGAATTTTTAGCCTGAAAAGAACTTAGAATTTTTCAGGCTAAAAAAATTCGGCGTACCCATAGATGCCACCCTGGTAAGCTTGAGTGACTAGCTGTGAATAACTTAGTTTATTTTTAGAGGTATTTTGGTTGGGCCTATGATTGTGATAGTTTTCTGGACTATTGAAAATAACTTAGTTTATTTTGCGCAAAAGCGCTGGCTGATCTGTGATTGTGATAGTTTGCTGGGCTGTTGAGATTAACTTAGTTTATTTTGCGAAAAAGCGCTGGCTGATCTGTGATTGTGATAGTTTTCTGGACTATTGAAAATTAACTTAGTTTATTTTGCGCAAAAGCGCTGGCTGATCTGTGATTGTGATAGTTTGCTGGGCTGTTGAGATTAACTTAGTTTATTTTGCGCAAAAGCGCTGGCTGATCTGTGATTGTGATAGTTTTCTGGACTATTGAAAATAACTTAGTTTATTATTGCTCAAAAGCGCAGGCTGATCTGTGATTGTGATAGTTTTCTGGGCTATTGAAAATAACTTAGTTTATTTGCGTGAAGATCGATCTGATTGTGACAAATTCCTACCTGGTAGACATATTGTGGTCATCTTTTTATAAAGACTAACTTTACTTGCATCACAAACAACAGGGTTCCTAATTTGCATATCGTACATCAAGTACGTTGCAATAGCGAATTATATTTTACGTAAGGAATTTTGGGTTCATGAAGTTCTGCGTATCTTATAGTCTCTTTAGAAAAATAACTTAGATATTCAAGGCTAATTTCTGTAGCTAAGAAATATTACATTTAGCACAATTTTTCGCTTTTCGCGACTTTCAATGATAAGTTACGTCATATAGATTATACATGACGTCATTGAAAAGCAAGTAGTATCTTCTAAAAGCGACAACAAGTATAACTTTTCGAACCAATAGATAACTTGGTCATTTTAAGGGGAAAGGTATTCAGATATGATGGGCCTTTTTATTATTATTTTAGCTTTACATTTTGGTCAGACTCTTAGCTTGATTTTAACTTAGTACTTTTAATAGTTGATTAGGGTAATTATTTGCTAAAAAGTTAAGTTGTATAGAATGTCGCTTGAGGTTGTATCTCAAGACCTCAACTCCTAGATGTATTACTCTGTAGAATCAGCTAGGACTTTGAAAATTACTGAGTCATTTTTTTTATCTAGATTAGGTGTGTACTTTGCAATGATAAGTCTGCTTGAATGTTTCTAAGGATTATACTTTTTCAGGTTCTTGCATGGTGTCGTATTTGATAGCTAGTATCAATCGTTTGATTAGGTTAGAGCTTCTGTTGATACGTTAGATAATCATCATTGGCATATAATAGTATTGGGGTTTAATGATAAGATGTTGATGAAAGTGTCCATGTCGCTTGAGATGTGGATGCATTGTGGACCTTCACACGTAAAATGTGGATGCAATGTGGATCCACCACATCTCCACATTTTGAAGGTGGATGTAATGTGGAGCAATGTGGATGTATTGTGGAGCAATGTGGATTTCCACATTTCAAATGTGAATAAATGCAGATATATTGAGGGTCAGCATAATGGAGATTTACGTTAATTCTTGGATAAATTCGAAATTAATGTGGACCGCCACACTAAAAATGTGGATCCACCACATCTCCACATCTTGACAATGTGGATCCACCACATCTCCACATTTCCACAATGTGGAGTTTCCACACCTACACATTCGACAATTTGACTGATACCCTCTCTCAATATCAGGTAAACTTCAGCGCTGAGCTGAAATAACTATGATTGTGATAGTTTTCTGTTCGTATCCACTAGTTGGTCTATGCTAGTGTCCTGGTCCTGCTGTGGTAATATATAAAATAACTTAGTCAAATTCAGCTTTGAAAATAACTTAGTCATTTTTGTGGAATAAAGGTCCTTCTGTGATGATATATAAAATAACTAGGTAAAATTCATGAGTCCAAATTATATTTTGTATTTCTGTCCGTAGATGATATGCCATAACTGATTTGCTCTCTATGTTATATCTGCAGATGAAATATTTCTAATGTGATAAGATAGCAATTGTTCTAAGCTTTTATAGGGTGCAAAAATTTTGAAAATCGGTCCAGGCAAACTCAAGTTATTGGGAAAATATGATTTAACTTTTTAGAAATCCGGTTCTTGCTTTTTCATGCCAATAAATTATCTCCCTTGAATAAGAAAATTTTAACGGTAAAAATATGCGAAATTTGTAATATCTCGGGTATATTTTATCTGATTGACTTCAAATTTTTACCATAAGATAGCTCTTATATTCAAGTTATCGATTTTACATACTATAAAGGCATGATAACTTTTATGGGATGGTGTATGCATATTTGAGACACCCTTTCAAACTCATTTTGTTATAGGATTACTTTATATATGAATCGCAAATAATTGCTTATTAAGTCAGTAGAGATATATGTTGAACAAAAATAACTGACCACTGGTACTCTATAGTCCGCCAAGGCCCGTAGAGAAGCTTTGTGCTTCAGAAACTGTTGAATATGCATTTAAAAAGGTAGAGCAGCTTCGGCTGTTTAAGGGCGCCAACCTTCGGGTTGGAGTGGCTCCGCCTCAAATTCTCTGGTCCATAGAGACATGCAGGAATTTGACTTGTATTTGAGACAGTTTCAATCGCCAGGGATTCCGAGGTTAGGATAGTACTGGGGGAGTAATGGTGCTGTTTATACAGTGCCTGATACTTCTTGCAATTTTTTTTCAAAAAATGTAGTCTCGCCTGCACTTTAGGCCTAACAAAAATTGTAGTCTCACCTGACACTTTGTGAAAAATTCATATAGTTTTGCTTGTCATTTTTTTGCTAGTGATTTCAGCAGTTTGGCTTATAGAAAATATTTGATCTGATGAAAAATTCAAGTAGATTTGCATATCAAAATAATTTGAGAACTATTCTTGACTGAGGATTTTTTCTGAAAATTTCAGTAGTGTGACCTATGGAAAATATTCGATCGGATGAAAAAATCAAATAGTGATTACGCTTGATGAAACAATTTTGAGAATTTTCAACTTCAGAAAATCTGAGTTTTGCCAAATCTGGGTTTTTCCAGTATAAAAAGCTGATTAATTTCGCTATTGGTATATATAGGGTGGGTCAGACCGCCACACTAAAAATGTGGATCCACCACATCTCCACATTTCCACAATGTGGAGTTTCCACACCAACACATTTGACAATTTGACTTATACCCTCTCTCCAATCAATACTATTTTCTCGCTGTATCTCAATTTGATAGTAGCATGGTACATTTGCTATGACAACTTTCAGAGAGATGGTTCTATCATATTTGGATTGTTGGCAAGATAATATTTGTTTCTGGATTGAGCCCATTTCAGTCTTCTATCCTATTTTTCCTTTCTTTTTTATTGTCTCTGGGAGGATCCTGACTTAACTGAAATATTGTTGACTGGGACTTAACTCCATCTAAAAATCTCTAAATAGTTAACTTCTGATAACCTTATCTTTGGTTCTAGTACCACCCATCACCTTTGATGGTCAATAAAAAATGTATAGCCCATGCATTATTAATTATTAAACTCTTTACACTGTGAATTTTCCACATTTACATATTTAACAAGTTAATGAATATGTCTAGGATTAAAACGTGTAATATACATCTTCACATAGTTGATATTTCAGATCTGCATTACATACAAAGTTTGCATGATATATATTCCATCTTAATATAATTAATATGAGAGTAGCCATTTCATATATATGGCTTTAAGCAAAGTCTAAGTGTCATTATATAATATTTCTATCAAGTGTGGTGGTTGTTTCACATATGCGATCATGGACGAATTTTATCTGAGCTTACTGAGTGATAGTTCCATGGATATTTTCCCTAAAAATAAACAGTTCTCATTTACCACAAAGCTAAATCATCCTATTCAAGTCCAGAAAGAACAATGGGTTGTAGCGTTGGTAGAAATTATGACTCCTTCAGAAGTATATAACATTTCACATAATAGCAATTATTTTTATATTCACTTCTACGATGAGAATGTTTTGGAAAGACTGGGGAAAAGTAAAATGAATACTGTTTGCATGAAAGATGGAAGTTGTCCTGAAATAAAATTGTTTATCCCAGCAGGAAACTATAATTCGCCTCAGCACTTAGTAGAGCAAATTCAGATTGCAATTGAAGAAAAATGTGGAGCTATTCTACGTCAAATCCACAGTATGATCTCATTAAGTTATAAGAAATCAGGTAATCGTGTAAACTTACATGTTGAAAATCCAAATAGAGTTCAAATAAGATTTTCAAAGTCTCTTGGCGAAATACTTGGATTGAATCCTGATCTTTCAAATAA
Source organism: Loripinus fragilis (assembly GCA_964019695.1). Lineage (NCBI taxonomy): Eukaryota > Metazoa > Mollusca > Bivalvia > Lucinida > Lucinidae > Loripinus > Loripinus fragilis. The sequence continues at coordinate 86,629,614 of OZ026524.1, forward strand.
ACTGATTGGGAATGATAACCAGGCTTTTACATATGCTGTTGATTTGAACATGACCCACCATCAGATGTTTGTTTATTCTGATGTTGCAGATTACACTTACGTTGGAAATATAACAGCTCCTATACTTAGAATTGTTTCTTATAAACAGTCCAAATCTAGCACTCAATCGCATCAAGAATTTGTGAATTTACATTATGTACCTTTGGCAAAATCTTATATTGATCAGGTTCATATTGATATCAAAGATGAAATTGGCAGGTCTGTCCCTTTTGTTGGTGGGAAAACTTTAGTAAAATTACACTTCAAACGTATAAAAAGTTGATCAATTTTGCTATCAGTATAAATATGATGGCTCTGGTTGACATGTCTTATTGTTCTACGAACACTAAAAGAAGAAGAATGGATCTCTCAGCAAGACAGAAAAATACAAGCTGCAATGATGATATGATAAAACCTGCTTCTAAAAAATCAACTAAATATCAAATGAGCTATGGACAAATTCGATATCTGATGAAAAGGCTGAGTACAGCGTTGGATAGTAAACTCAAGCAAGGAAGACCACCAAAGTACTGTAGAATGTGCCATAGAGAACTTCGTAAGCTGATAGGAAGCCAACTAGAAAGAGGGCCATTAGAGAATAAATATATGAAGGGAAGAAATATAACGGAACAAAGATGTGATAAAAGAAAGAATTTTTCTTCTGCAAAAGAGAGTAGCAAAACAAGAAAATGCAGACCTCTCTCAAGTGTTGCAGCAAAAGAAGTACATGCAAACAATAAGACAGAGTAGAAAATGTCATATTTTTGTGAGAAATATTGACAAAACTGTGGATTTGTATGTCACTACAAGTATAAAAGGATACAATTAAGGAGAAACTATTCTTTTACCAAAACGATTTCAATGGGTCAACATCAGTGTCCAAAGTGTGAACGACAGTTTGCAAGATCAGACAGTTTGAGACGACATCTGACAAGTGGTATCTGCAGTGAAGATATGGAGTCAGAAAATGAAGAATCTACTATGTCTGAAGAATCTGATGCAGAAACTTCCAGAAGTGATCAAAAGGAAGACATCTTTGGGAAATATACAGATAAAGATTATGGTATTCATGACGATAGTGATACAGATTGTACTGATGAAGATGATGAAAGCCAACATTATTCTAGAAAAAAGAGCAAGTTTGATCCTTGGACATTTTTTGTTGATGGAGCTCATAGTATCCTACAAGACACATTCAATGAAGGTGTACAACATATAATAGAGAAAAATCCAGACATTGACACAGAAGAGGCAGAGGAGGTGACTTTCGATAAACTGGAACCAAGATACAGAGCAGAAGCCATTGGTCAATACAAGGCCTTCCTTAAATTATCCAAGGCAATGAAGAAAGATCCCTTGCACAAGAAGATAGCAGATACAGCAAAACGACTACGAGATGAAGATGACTTTGATGAGGATGACGCTTTGAAATATGCTATTAAAAAACGAAGATACCTCTTGGATGGGAAACTTGAAGAATTTGACCCACCAACCTATTCCTTAGGTGAAGATGATGAATCAGATTCATTACAACAGAGTTCAGGATCAAAATATGCACCAAGTCAGCTGCAACAGAACAACTTTGGACCAAGACATACTCAAAGTCAACTTCCAAAAAGGCCCTGGATTGATGCTTAAAACATTCTAATTGAATTCTATTTTGTACGATGGCATATATTCTTTAATTTCTCTTATTGTAAACAATGAATAGAGGGACGGCCCTAATCCTCTGTCATTGTAATTAGTTATAGTTAGCGGGGCAATAAAGTTATAGAAATGTTCATTTGTCTTTGTTGTTCTTTTTATTAAAAAATAAGTAGTAGTAAGCTTGAGACGGCTAGCTATACACTATTTAACGCTACAGAGTGATGCCTCTAGGAGTTGAGGTCTTGATTGACCAAGAGACTCTTAAGACGCATAGCACTTAGTAGCCTTGAATATTACACACACATATATGACACTCTATACCCATCTAAAATGACTAAGTTATTTTCAAAGCTGAATTTGACTAAGTTATTTTATATATTACCACAGCAGGACCAGGACACTATCATAGACCAACTAGTGGATACGAACAGAAAACTATCACAATCATAGTTATTTCAGCTCAGCGCTGAAGTTTACCTGATATTGAGAGAGGGTATCAGTCAAATTGTCGAATGTGTAGGTGTGGAAACTCCACATTGTGGAAATGTGGAGATGTGGTGGATCCACATTGTCAAGATGTGGAGATGTGGTGGATCCACATTTTTAGTGTGGCGGTCCACATTAATTTCGAATTTATCCAAGAATTAACGTAAATCTCCATTATGCTGACCCTCAATATATCTGCATTTATTCACATTTGAAATGTGGAAATCCACATTGCTCCACAATACATCCACATTGCTCCACATTACATCCACCTTCAAAATGTGGAGATGTGGTGGATCCACATTGCATCCACATTTTACGTGTGAAGGTCCACAATGCATCCACATCTCAAGCGACATGGACACTTTCATCAACATCTTATCATTAAACCCCAATACTATTATATGCCAATGATGATTATCTAACGTATCAACAGAAGCTCTAACCTAATCAAACGATTGATACTAGCTATCAAATACGACACCATGCAAGAACCTGAAAAAGTATAATCCTTAGAAACATTCAAGCAGACTTATCATTGCAAAGTACACACCTAATCTAGATAAAAAAAATGACTCAGTAATTTTCAAAGTCCTAGCTGATTCTACAGAGTAATACATCTAGGAGTTGAGGTCTTGAGATACAACCTCAAGCGACATTCTATACAACTTAACTTTTTAGCAAATAATTACCCTAATCAACTATTAAAAGTACTAAGTTAAAATCAAGCTAAGAGTCTGACCAAAATGTAAAGCTAAAATAATAATAAAAAGGCCCATCATATCTGAATACCTTTCCCCTTAAAATGACCAAGTTATCTATTGGTTCGAAAAGTTATACTTGTTGTCGCTTTTAGAAGATACTACTTGCTTTTCAATGACGTCATGTATAATCTATATGACGTAACTTATCATTGAAAGTCGCGAAAAGCGAAAAATTGTGCTAAATGTAATATTTCTTAGCTACAGAAATTAGCCTTGAATATCTAAGTTATTTTTCTAAAGAGACTATAAGATACGCAGAACTTCATGAACCCAAAATTCCTTACGTAAAATATAATTCGCTATTGCAACGTACTTGATGTACGATATGCAAATTAGGAACCCTGTTGTTTGTGATGCAAGTAAAGTTAGTCTTTATAAAAAGATGACCACAATATGTCTACCAGGTAGGAATTTGTCACAATCAGATCGATCTTCACGCAAATAAACTAAGTTATTTTCAATAGCCCAGAAAACTATCACAATCACAGATCAGCCTGCGCTTTTGAGCAATAATAAACTAAGTTATTTTCAATAGTCCAGAAAACTATCACAATCACAGATCAGCCAGCGCTTTTGCGCAAAATAAACTAAGTTAATCTCAACAGCCCAGCAAACTATCACAATCACAGATCAGCCAGCGCTTTTGCGCAAAATAAACTAAGTTAATTTTCAATAGTCCAGAAAACTATCACAATCACAGATCAGCCAGCGCTTTTGCGCAAAATAAACTAAGTTATTTTCAATAGTCCAGAAAACTATTACAATCATAGGCCCAACCAAAATACCTCTAAAATAAACTAAGTTATTCACAGCTAGTCACTCAAGCTTACCAGGGTGGCATCTATGGGTACGCCGAATTTTTTTAGCCTGAAAAATTCTAAGTTCTTTTCAGGCTAAAAATTCGGCGTACCCATAGTGCCATCCATTACTACTTACGTACGCTCGTGTACAGATTGTCAGAAACGAAAACAAACAAAAGTACACACGAAGTCAGGGGTCACCGCTTATAGGACGCCAAGTGGGCCATTTGAGGTCTGGCAAATTGACTTGTATGGAAATCTGCCAATAACTCCCCAAGGGTATACATATATTTTGACTGCTACCGACATGTTCAGCAAATATTTAGTGACGATTCCACTTGCAAATAAAGACACATTGTCCGTTGCGTCTGGACTTACACAACTTTTCACTAAATACGGCGTTTGTAACACCCTACTTAGCGACAGGGGAGTTGAAAATGTATCGAAAGTTATGGCAGAGGTGTGTAGACAACTCTGCATCCCACAAGAGTTCAGTCCTGCATTTGTTCATAAATGTTTAGGGGCAGTTGAACGGGTACACCGTACAATGGCTGAACGTTTAACTCCGTACATGAATAGCAAACTGAATAATTGGATAGATGTTCTTCCGTGCATCACATTTTCAATTAACCAATCTGTTCATTCCGATTCTAAATATTCGCCTCATGAGATCATTTTTGGCCAGCGACCAAAATTTCCACTGTCGCCAGTCACACCGCCAGATTTTGACACAATTCCACTGGATATGCGCACATACGTTCGAAAGCATGCTGAAAGGCTGAACATAATTCGCAGTGAAATAAAGAATAATATTCTGACGTCGCAGCAAAGGATGCTTGAACGCGCGAACGAGAACTCGAATCCACTGCATGTCAAAGAAGGTGATTATGTGTTCTTGACAGTCGAAAGAACCGGTGTAGGGCAGAAAATACAAAACAATTTTCGAGGACCATTCGTTATTCATCGTTGCGTCAGTCCTCATATGTATCTGTTACGGAATCCTGAAAATGGAACAATATATAAGTCAGAGGTCCACCTAGACCGCTTGAGCATGGCTTATATTCGAGAACCTGATCCGTCGCCATATTTTCTTAGTAAAGTAGTTACAGCTGAGACTGTTCCGCCTGAAAAAGTCACACAGGCCACGCCTGGCAATGTGAAATCTAAGGAAAATATAGAGCAACCGATTGATGGGCAGTTGTCAGCCCTCCCCCATGACAACCCGACCAATGACCAAGTGATTCGCAAGTCATTAAGAACTCGTAAACGGCCAGAACGATTTGGAGTTTACATTGATAATGACAGTGTGTTGAGTGAGGAGGGGTTTTTCACTGACAGAAACAAGTATTACAAAATCAAACGTGTTCTCGGTCAGAGATTGGTTAATGGGAGCAAGCAATATCTTATACAATTTGCAGGCGAATCCGCGGATAATTCCCTTTGGGTGCCGTTCGACCATCTCAATGAGAAATTAAAGAAATCTGTTCAGGAAAAACCACCCCCAGTAATTGTTCAGATGGAGTGAGCATACTTCAGAACATCGTATTGTGTTTCTGATGGAGGCAGGACACATTGGCCGATGTTAGCTGAAGTAGCTCGATTAGATACCTAAGGTGAGCATACTTCAGAATATCGCATTGTGTTTCTGATGGAGGCAGGACACATTGGCCGATATAAGCTGAAATAGCTCGTTTAAATACCTAAGATGCATGTATGACCCTTTAGTATAATCAGAAAAAGCTATTTGTGCGTATAGCATTATTAAGGCAGGCTTCCACTGGTTACTTGGTAATTAAACTCTTTTTTTTAAAAAAAAGTATCTTATCAAGAGGGTCACTTCATTTTTTTGCTTTGTTAATACTTTCATGCAAAATGATTTATATCATGTCGTAGGTATGATGCGATATTTGAAGATCTTCAGATTGTTTGTACACGGAAGTGCATTTTTATGTAAGACTTTGTACATATTTTCTCTGTATTTTGGTAGAATATGAACTGTTCTTTTGTCATGACAATGTATTTTGCTTAACTACATGTATGTATTTTGATAAAGTGACACTGAAGTTTTGCTTATTTTGAGCGTCACAATAAACCGTATTCTCTGCAAATTTCTACACAGGCTCTTATCAGCGCACGCATAAAATTGTCCAGTGGTGTATGCCATTCTGAGTGTATTAGTGTTAAACTAGGGCGGGGAAACAGTGTTCCTTTACAAATGGAATACTGTTTTCAATGCGAGCCTATTTGCTAGTCAAACGACATACCTAAGAGCGCACTGTGTGGTTATAAAGGCGAAAACGGTATTTATTGGGTTTAAAAGATATATTATACGCTCTGGCACCTTCCTAAATTTTCACCTTTTAAAGCCTTGTATATTTTCTGACTACATCTTACTAGGATAAGTTCGGCATTTTCCATTACCTAACATTAACCTAACATTAGTTTGATTTGTCTAAATTTGCATTAAATTTGTTCCACTTTTGACTTTGGTCATTAACATTTCTGCAGGGTGCCACAATTTATAGGGTCAGTAGTCGATCATTGATTCTGGCTAATATAAGGGTCAGATTAAATTGTAATCAGTTGACATAACAGCATAAACCTTTATCTGCCTGTAATTTAAAATTGACCATTTTTTTTTCTTCCAAACTTTAAATGTACAGGTATATGTGCTCTGTAGCGGCGATCATGGTCAGACAGCTTCTTCCGAGCATTCTGATCTTGGTCCACACTATTCTGATTGGAATAGACAGGGTACTGGTTAATGAGTTCTGATGATCTGTGGAAATTTTAAAGATGTACTCACCAGTTTTAAGCTCCTATTTACGGCTTATGCTCCCCTGTCTAAACATTAGACCCCAATGTAATGGTTATAATGCTAATTACCTGAGAATTATACACTGCTTGTACTTTGATTGGAAATATACCGTCCCATGACCCTTTTAGACAAGTGGAACATTCCATCCAGTTTACATTTGATCATTATTCGGATGCAACTTTCAAAATTATAACCAAAACAAACAAAGAAAACCCTCAAGCAATATTACAAACAATGCCGATCCTGATGAGGTGTCGCCTTTTGCGAACCTCATCTGGTTCTATACTGTGTGTCAATAATATCGAATATGGGTTGTCTAAAATGGGTTGATTTGGTGGAAACTACATTAGGTTAGTTTTGATGTATCACGAATGTATTTCTTTGAGTTATATATGTTTTTTTTTTATTATTTTGTTTAATTTTTGTCGTTGCTTTATGTATTTACTTTGAGTCAGTGATAAGTCGAAACATTAATTTATGCTAACTGCATAAATAGATAGAGGGAGACATAGAGATTTTGATAATTTTGTTGTCTAAATTCAGTTTTTACGAATCTTGATAAAATAATAATAATAATAATAATGAAATAAAGTAGATTGTTCCCTTTGTACCGTTTCCTTGTTTCTGTATCAGTAGATCTAGAATTTTGGAAATAGTTATAAAGAGGCAGAGTATTGGGATACATGATTTGTCATGTTTGAAAGATACATTTAAAACATATCTCTGTGTATTTGATAAGGTAGTTGATATTATATAATATTGGTGTTTTATTTAATCTTGAATGTTACTTGAATACCATTACAAATGTTATGCAGTAAATTCACCCAAAACTCTGTCTGATCGCTTAATCCGCCAAACTTTGTTCAGAGGGGGGTTCATCAATTATTTGTAGGGGGATGTGCAGAGTGTCATTATTCTAACGAGAACTCTGCAATATTTCAAAATGACAGGTTATATAAACATTGTCATGCCATGTTGTTTTGGTAACCATTAGCTCTGTTTTGGTTGGATAGTTTATCTGACCATTCGTCTCTTCAAAGAAACATTAATTGCGGTTACAGATTAATATGTTATTGCAATTGATTTTGACAAGAAGCGTTAGCTCTTGATAGGCGGGGCATGGAAGAAAGTCGTCAGTTGAAGTTTTGGCTTTGTAATATCAACACTTTGGGTTTAACATCTCTAAATTAAATATTATAAAATAAGAAAGTTATTTGTTCAAAATCAGAACTATATATACTTTAGTATCATCTTGAAATAAACTTTAGTCGGTGTATTAAATATGGAAACAGATACTCTTGTCTACTTATTGTGTTAATTCCCCAATTAATATAATAACACGTTAGATGACGTTTAGATGACGTACACAAGAACGTTACACCTATGTCCCACAAAAGGGACGCTCAACCTGTTCAAATTAGCCAAAGATATATTTCTCGTGACGTAGTAACTTATATAAATAAAATATCTACAATAGACCATGATTAAACGCTGCATTCTGTGGCCTCTTATCCGGGTCTGGATATCTGGTGATATTACTGAAAGTTTACTTCTTAAACATTTATTTTTAGATAGAAATCAGTATGTGCATGTCATTCACCATCTTGTATTAATTAACGCTGGTCAACAGCTTACAATCGACTGCATCGGCTGATCTCAGACCCCGCAGGGCGTACATTATGACACGTTTCAGCGACCTGATTTAACATGTACCATACCATGATAAAGGACCCTTACCACCAATGCTTATGACAGTCTTACATAAGATAAGTATATTTATTTGGATGTCGTCTGCTTATTTCGTATGTACTCAAATGACTGCTCCTTAGGGAGTTGTCTGATCAGGACCCACACTGTATGCAATATGGGCCACCGGACTAACTTATCAAGGGTGAGCCCAGACCAGACCGCACCTAATGAGGCAATCTGATCTTGGTCCCTAATATCCTCAATAAAGGACACCAGACTTATTTTATCATAGAAGAAAACAAAATGAACCCGGATCAGACTGCTCCTTGTTCTCAATATAATCAACTAGCGTAAAAAGTGCAACGCCAATTTTACAGATGCGACGCGTCAAATAAAGCGATTCCTTTGATAACACGCAATTAAAGATTTCGTTCATTTTGAGGTAAACGCAGACTATGAAAAACAGTGAAGACCCAGAGGAAATACTACACAAGCGGCATTTCATCAGGATCAACACTGTATTCTTCGACAAACTCGATCTTCAGAGTAAGAAATATAATATTCTTATGACATCCCTCAATATATGAAATGGACAGTCCGGACTGATCCAACGTTCACATGCTTTATTTATGCTTGTACAAGCTGGTACTGATCGCGCACGCGAAAATGCCCCTCATAAACGCCCATGTAAACGTAAGTGACGTATTCAACGAAGTACTTTGACAGTGAAAACCCAGATGAAATGCCGCATAAGCGGTATTTTATCAGAGTCTGCTCTGTTTTCTATGACAATATCGATCATCAGAGAAAGAGGTATATTATAAACTGTAATCCCTCAAGAAATTCAATGGGCCATGCTGACTTTACTGTATGGAATATTGAATTATTGCTTGCGGCGCTCTCGCCGCAAGCATTTCTGTCGGAATAGTGATACCCTCTACCTGGTTTGTCTATTTATATAAACAAACTGTTAGCATAACGGTCGTGGTTATTCAGTGACAAGACAACTCACCGACAGCAAGTTAAGACAGGGTTCGTACAGAAATGGGAAAACAGTAAAATAGTAAGTGATTATGATCAGGAAATACCACAATCACAAACTGCAGACAACCCCGTGGCACCGCGAGGAAGAGCCGCTCAACCAGGACTTTTACAGGACTATTCCAGGATTTTACCATTTTTCAAGGACTCAATTTCTTCCCAATTTTGTATAACACAACGTTTTAAAGTGCACTTTTTACAGTCAGAAGCGGCGAAATGAATAGGCGCACTCGATTTCTTTGATTCTGACACCGGTGATAAAAACCGGAACTACCGCACAAATTGAATAGAATAGAATACGAGTTGCACCTCACTCTTTGACGTATATCTAGCGATTTTCATTCAGTTTTTTGCGATTTTCACACAGTTTTTTAGCGCATCCCATAAATCTGAAAGGACTAGTTGTATTTCTATATTTTTCAAAGACTAATTCATATTTTCAAGGATGATTTTACAAAATTCCAGGAAAATTCCTGGACAAAAGGCATTTTCTTCCAGGACCAAGGCCAAATTTTTCCAGGTCTGTGCGAGCCCTGTAAGAGCATGTCTCATATTATATGCCAAATTAACCCCCAAATTCAATTTGTGGATATATTTTGTGGTCATGGAATGTCGCTCACTGTTTTCATCCACTGTGACCTTGATCTCAGAAGTCAGTTCTTGAAAAAATGCACTTACAGCAGATCGCCTATTTTATTTATGGTAGCATTCCATATTTGGTATGTAGATACATCTTGGACCTTGGAGAGTCACCAAATGTTTCCAGGTCACTGTGACCTTGACCTCTGGTTTCTGTTCTAGTAAGGTAAGGTCAAGCTCAGAGCTTATCTGTATATAATTTGAGGTAGGAATCCTAAATTTGCTGTGAGGATATATTTTGGGATCATGGCGTGCCGCATACACTTCTGGGTCAAATTGACATGTAGCTTGTACATAAGCATGTATAAAAACACTGCAGATTTACTTTTATAACTTTATTAATTATGCCACGATTGTCCAAACATGAACCATCTTGCAAAATTGGAATGATATTGGCCAACTTCGAATCGAACTAAAGTTCCTACTAAAGATCTTCCGCAATAGATGGGTGTGTACGTTTACACCTAAATGGCTACAGTTGCTCCCTTTTAATTAGTTGTCAAGTAGACAAAGTGAATAGCCCTGTATGTCCCACCTCAATTCTACATCATAGACAAAAAGGGTGTGCATAAACTGCACAGACTACTCTAATTAACAATTACGAATAAGATGGATCGCAAATAGAACACATCAAGGATTCATTTTGTAAAATAAAAACATTTTGACGCTATTGATAGATCTTGAACCCATCTTGCTAGATAGGTCTAGAGGAGGGAACCACCAGATAAGCTACTAGAGTAACGGTGCTCTGACCCACCGTTGATCTTTAGTAGGTTCATGACGTCACTATAGTAGCGACTATCGATGTTCGAACTTTAGTTACTATAGTAGGAACTAAACTTTGATTCGAAGTGAGCCATTATAATTGCCATCAGTAATCTATATAGAATTGCTACCAGTCTGGTAATAAAAGTGGTCATTAATGAACGTAAAATATTGTAATAATATTTCTTTCTTTTCCAAATGGTTATGTTAATTACTCTATAAATGTAATTGTCTGCAGTAGAGTTGTATGATTATCAGAACTTAGCATCAGCCTATAAACTAGCAACACATTAGGAATATATTTATATGGGAAACATGAAATGACTATTTGAAAAGTTCTAGGCCTTTGGGAAATGCGATCAACTATACAGCCCCTCAGAGATCGTTATCAGGTTACAGGGACAGTTAAATATTGAGGCAGGTCTGGTTAACCAAAAATGACGACCTGACGTTAAGACGGCAACTTACGTCAAGTGTATCAACGATATTTACATCGAAGATATCCGTTCTGGCTGGCTATCGTCAGTTCCAGAAAAATAATAGGGCTTCGAGGGTAATTTGTATCCAGGTTTTTAATAAAAAATATTTTGAAACAATTACTTTAAATCACGTCTGATTCCTAGACAAATTTCAATTTGAATCTAAGGGTATTGCCATTCGATAGACTGTTGTCCTAACATTATTTATATTTTGGCATGAAATTAAAAACATGTTTTGCTGACGTGTTGATGTTCATTGTTGCCAAAACCAAAAAAAATGATACATTGAAAATAAGTAAAATTTTATTAATTTCATTTTTTGGCGTTTTTAAAGTCATTCAGTGTACGTTGCTAGGTGCCGCTTTAGATAACTGTTTGTGTTTTTCTTTTTCCAAGAGTATCTCACCCACCAACTCAATAACTATTGTTAATGTTCGTCTATGACGTGGTTTTAGTGCAGTGTAAACAATAACCAAATTTGGAGGTGTTCCCAACAAGGTGCACATGCTGTTTTTCAACTAGGCAAGCCCTCCTTTAAAAAGGAAAATTTATTTTTAGTAGTTTAAAGCGGTTAAAGATCCAACGTCTACAGGTTTAGTTAATATTTGTAGATAAATGTTGTTGCGCTGGCAAATGCCCCTGAAATATAAAATGCTCATGTTGGAACTTATCGCACATGCGTTGATGCCCCTGATGAACACCCATGCTAGCGTAACCAAAGCCAGATATTCAATGCAAAGCTGTAAAAAAACCCAGATTAAACACTCCAGTGAAAACCGTGTAGATCCAAATCAATCAAACTCATTAAGCTAAAATATTTTAATACATGAACCATACGAGAGCATTAGCATGCACACGCAGCATTGGCATTATTTCAAAATAATTAGGTTTTTATTTAATTATACTTTTTTCAAAAATATATATTCAGATACGCCATCTGTTTGGATTCATTTAAAATTCCGTATTTTGTCGCGCCTGATCTGGGTCCATTTGTTTAGGAAAAATAATCACCAGAAGACACACGCATGCAATAAAAATCCCCTCACGCAGCCACACTGTATGGGGTCCTCTGTTAATCTTTGTTTATTGGTAATACACAATGTATGCCGTACTTTCATAATTTATAAGAAATAGAAATACAGGTAATTACCGATTTTAGCCGTATGGATTTTCCCACTCTTATCAGTTATACCAGTCCATTTTTGAACCAAGGGTTGCATGGTGGTATATATATATTTTTTATTCAGATTTTAATAGAACATTTTATAACAAACCACGGAGACCTTGATCAGAGGCCACGTTCTGTCGCGTCTGATCTGGGTCTGCAATGTTTTTTTTCTATGTCCCTCAACAAGAACAAGTAATGCATACCATCGGTTCCTTTTTAAATAGGCATTTGAAACAATATTTCAAAATCTTTTTCGCCTTTCATTTCAGAAATACCAACACAGTGTCAAAATTTCTCACTCAAACAGTATGAATCCAGTTCAGTTCGACGCTTTTTCGGGCCTGATCTGGATCCAAACTATTTGTACCAAAATTATCGCCACTAGCAAGTGAATAATCATAACCAATTTAGGTCAATAGAATTTCCCACTCTTGGCATTAGGGCAAGTCCATTTTGTATTAAGTTGTGTGGTATTTTTCATTTTTATTTAAATTTTAATAGAATATTCTTTATGCAAACAGTGCATACCCTGATCAAATGCAACTTTATAGAATAAATAAATAAATAAATCAGGACTTAAGCATTTAAGAGTGCGTACCAAAAAAATAATTTTCTTATTTCTCAACCAGAACATATGTTGTGGGTACTCAAAAGAACCGTCTCACTGAGACTGTTCTTTTGAGCACCCAAAGCATATGTTAGAACTGATTGGTAAGATAATATTTACAATTTTACGCTAATTTTTTTGTTTATTAAACCTATGTAAATAAATAAATAAATAAATAAATAAATAAATAAATAAATAAATAAATAAATAAGCTTAACTTTCAAAAAGCTAAGTTATAGACATGCGATTACTATAGTGTATGTGTGGTCAATACCTGTTGTTACCTTGGATACAGTTGCTAAAAATAGATTATACCTCCGTAATCGGTGGGAAGCTTGTGAAAAAGAAGTAGGGGTTGTACCAGGAAAATTTCAAAAGGCTACATCAAATTTTATTTTAATTGTATGAAAAATATACCAATTTGTTTGCCAATGAGCAGATCTAAAAAGCCTGTTTTACTATATAATTTTATAATTCTTAGGGTTCTATCAAAAACCATCAAAAAGGACGAAGAGTTTGCAGAGGGAAATTCATAAAAATTATATCAGAATAATCGTGAGATATTTAGGTAAAACATTTGTTTGCACAGGAATTCTGCTTTTATAATTTCAAAAGATATAGTATAAAAACTAACACCTTCCATTATAATTCCCTATTACCGCTTCAGCGCATCGCAGATACCTGGATGTCCGTTAAAGTCCCGTATGAGAAAATGATATGATCACAGAGAACATTTTCAAACCACTGCGCTCAGAGGAAGAGACGCGAGAACACAGGAAACTCACAGGTAAATCAAGAAGACAAAAAATGGAGATTGATCGTGAAATACATTCAACTCCCTTCCGCTGAATCATTCGAGAAGGGTCGTTGTCAGTTACAAGCGAAAGTGTATGCACGAAGTACTGGTTAATCGCATGTTCAAGCTTGCCCAGGAAAAATGCGTGGTACGGTGAACTGACCGTCCAACCATGACCATAGCTGTTGACTTGGGACGTAAACAAACAAACAAACAAACAAACGAAAACAAGCCAATCTCTCTCTCTCTCTCTCTCTCTCTCTCTCTCTCTCTCTCTCTCTCTCTCTCTCTCTCTCAGCAGGGTCTCTTTATACACAACCCTATCCACCAACACCATGCAAGATGATTGCCAAACTAGAAAGCACTGTAAAACAAACAAAACATGTTTAAACACACGCACGCACGGACACACGCTCAAAATCAAATAAACAACAGCAGTGTGTGTGAGTGTGGGGGGTCTCAATTTTCTTGGACCCAGCATCTATTGTTTGTCCCCCATACAAAAATATCAGGAATATCAGGCATACGGAAAAAATATTTGAAATTTCAACAACCCACCAAAACATTCCTATTTTGTACATTGGCCTTAAGAAATCGAGTGACCCTAAAATGCATAGAAACTCGAAAGAAAATACTTGACTTCGAGATAGAAATGACCCCCAAAAATATCCAGTATAGTGATGACCCCCTCCCCCACCCCCACAAAAAATATACACAAAATCTCCATACCCCAAAAAATATACTTTTAAAAAAACGAAAATGTTTAAAATAAAAAATTTGACCCCCACCACCACCACCACACACATACCCTGTGTGCCTTCGCTGCTCGCATATACAACGTATGAACGTAGATGAGGACAAATAAAAAAAAACTGTGTTTAGGTTCACCCGACCCTACCTAAATATACTGGTGGAACCTAGAATTTTTTCTGGCTTTCTGGAAAAAATATATAACTTTATACAATTTGAAAGACGAAATGCCTTTCAAAATGCTTGAAATTATATATTCTTTTCCAGAAAAAAAAACGATTAAAAAAATAAATGTGTGCCTACCCTACCTTAAATTTTCAGATCCGTTACCAGAAACACACTTATTTTTTATTTGGCCTGAGGACTCGGAGCAAAATTTAGATATCTAGCTCCACTGGATACGTCAGCTTAGGCGTTTATAGAGGTTTTGCGTATATGCTCATTCTAGTTAACCCAGGTGTAACCCAATCCGATACATCCTGCATTGACCATGATGAATGCAGTGTGTAACGGAATGGGCTACGCCTGGGTTAACGAGTTCGGGCATATAATATGCGAGCCGTGACATGAAATTTCCAACAATGTGGTATGTGCGACCAGCAAAGTCTCAGACCAGCCTGCATATACGCGCAGACTGATCAGAGCCTTTGCTAGTCGCGTAAAATATTCTATGAGTATATAGCTACTGACGGAACATCATTTGGAGTCTCTAAACATAAAAGGAGGTTGCACAGGCTCGTCTGAGTCTACTCATGGCAAAATGTCACATTGTTGGAAATCACATGTCATGCTCAATTGTTATAAGTACCCAAATCTCATATACTGGCTTATCGTAAGGATCAAACAGTGTACCAGAAATGCCAACCAGGCATAAAGTGAACACCAATCCAATCCAAGTTTCTTTCAGATTTTTCATGTCTGTGTCCATCTAAATCCAAATATATTCCCCGACTTTTACAATAAGGTCAAAAAATCTGAGATAAGAAGGCATGAGTGGGTCACGACATAAGAAGATGGAACTGCTGTATAGGTTTAAATAAACAAAATTTTTCAGCGTAAAATTGTAAATATTTTCTTACCCATCAATTTTAACATATGTTTTGGGTGCTCGAAAGAACCGTCTCATTGAGACGGTTCTTTTGAGTACCCACAACATGTGTTTTGGTTGAGAAATAAGAAAAATAAATTTTCGTTACATTCTCTTAACTAAAGCCATGACTGATGGAACTGCTGTATTCTCTTAACCCTTAATGCACAAATGAAATGTT
This sequence comes from Loripinus fragilis, assembly GCA_964019695.1. Taxonomy (NCBI): domain Eukaryota; kingdom Metazoa; phylum Mollusca; class Bivalvia; order Lucinida; family Lucinidae; genus Loripinus; species Loripinus fragilis. Next base: position 86,645,370 of record OZ026524.1, read on the forward strand.
CCTTTTGGTTTTGATACAATGTAACTTGGAATGGTCCATTGTTTATATCGAGGGGTCACAGGTTATAATTTTCAAAACGAAATGCATTTCTTTCTCTGAAGCTTGGCTGTAGCTGGGCCCACCATGGCTCAACTTGAGGTTTTATTTAGTTCTGACTATCTGTGAGTCGTGAGCCCTTTTCTCTTGACCATCATAGTGCGTTTATTTGGTTATGTTGTTTCTCTATGATGATATATTGCAATAGTTAGGGATCCTCCATGCGAGCTTTACAATTAAGTTCTTCAACAACAGCAGAATCTAGGGCGAAGATTTGGTACCAGTAAATTGCATTTAAGCCCCCCCCCCCCCCCCCCCCAATGGCTTTGGCTGCTGTCCGTTCCAAGGGGGTGGTTCTGTTGTTGTTGATTCGTTGTTGATTGTGACTCCCAGTGTGGGATTCTGTAATTGTTCTATGTTTTGTTGTGCGCTACTTTGTGTCCATTCAAGTTTTGCAATCATCTCGATGGGGAAGAGAGAGAGCTGGTTGCTTTGCTTTGTTTGTCTTCCTGGTGTCTCGTGATTGTTTTGCGGCTCTTCCTCAAGATGCCACGGGTTTGTCTGCAGTTTGTAATTGTGGTATTTCCTGATCATACTCACTTTCTATTTTTGTGTCTAGGCAAACAGTGTAGACGCTGATGAAATGCATTTCACCTGGGGTTTCACTGTTTGCCGAGGAACGTATTTAGGAGACCTAATGCACTTGTTTTTGTAACGCTACGTCTGATTGGATGACGTCAAAAAATGCGACATTATATCCTGCGATATACGGTCGGAAATAGTTTGACGTTATTAATTACGTCACATTTCTTTGGATGACGTGCGGCTTTATGCGGCATGAAACGCTCCAATTTGAGACGAAACTGCAGAAGTGCCTTAGAATGAGGATGGTTATATTCAAAATTTTCATTTGGGGAAGTATTATCGTTGGATATACGGTTGGAAATCACGTTTTACGGCTCCGCTCGCGCGTCGCCGTAAAACTAAATTTCCGACCGTATATCCGACGATACTCTTCCCCAAATGAAAAGTTTGAATACAGTTATCCCTTAAATAGTCTCTGCATGCTTCTGGACAAGAGCGCCCTATAATATATTTTTTTTCTTTTTTTTGTGCACCAAAACTGAGTAAAAATTAATCATTCGGGTTAAGAAAAAAATCACTTTTTACTCTAAAAGAGTGTTTGTTTGTAATTGGCTATGCAATCAACCAATATCTTATTTTTTTTTCAGTTCCTTGAATATTATTTGGTGTCAAATGTTACATGAAATCAGAAATCTCAAACTGCCTTGAGCTGCTCATATACTAGTAGCAATACTTCGTGGTGTTTATGGGGTGGGGGGATTCAATTTTGTTTTCACTGCATGGAACCGCTGTACATGGCGGTCATCTCGAAAATAGGGCTTTAACTTTTTCGCCAAGGCATGACATTTTTGTTGAACTTCGGGGTACTGTTTGGTAGGCTTATACTTGTTCAAAATATATCGTCCTATGGTTCAAATATGCCGATGGTCGTACCTGTATTTGGGATATCCGCTGGGACTTGTGTGTCCACCACGTGCACGATGATTAATATATGAGCCTCGACGCGAGAAAACCTGTCTTCGTGGGTTTGCAAACAACAAAGGCGCATACAAGCCTGCGTATCCGCGCAATCCGATCAGCGCCTTTCTTTTTCGCCTTTCGGAATGTAGCATATCTAAACTTGCTACTGGTGAAATTTCATTTTTCTAGCTAGTCTCTGAAGCTGAGCAGACTGGTTTGAATGTCGCTTTGCCTGAAACCCCAAAGACAGGTTTTCTTGTGTCGTGGCCCATTTTCTAAATGTAAACATCTTGAACTCCCAAATTTAAAAAGTGTCTAAGTTCAAATAAACATTCACAACAGAAAGTGTATTGGCACATTTTATAGACCACCGAACTCCTCAAACACGACATTTCAGGTCTCGCAGTTTTATTACTAAACTGAGCATGAAATGTATCCTGCTAATACATTTTGCAAATATCAAAATACCAACAATTGTTGGCATTTTAAAATTTTGGCAGTGCAAATACAACATCTCAGTGATTCAATGCCAATAAAAGCTTTATTATTAAGCATTTAATTTCAAGTTTATGAGCAAAACAAAATTCATATCCAGTTCAGTTGAGCATGTATAAAAGCTTTTAAACCTCAGGGCCAGACCATTGTAGAATATGATAAAGCCCATGCTTTACTGATAACTGGAGGTTTAAACCACAGGCAAATCCGGAGGGGAGACAGGGGGTCCGACCCCACCCCCTGGAAAATCACGTGACTATAGGTTTCCTTAGAAATTCAGGTCCCCCCTCCTCCCTTCGAGAAGCAATTGGTCCCGAGGGTCCAACTGCTTCTCGAGGGAGGTCCGTAAAGGCACACTCTGAAATGCTTTCGTTGATGACTAACAAAAATTCAGGACCCCCCCCCCCCCCCCCCCCCGATGGAATTTACTGCAGCACTAAGTTGACAACAGAAGCAGCAGAATCTCTGACCTTTGTCAAAAGGCTTTAATATGTTTACCGAGACACCAAAATCTACTTCTCTCTCATCCTAATCATTTCACTAGAGGTAGCACTGAGCATTTTGTAGTACCATATGTCTGTGCAGGTGTTGCATCGACAACTTTTTTTATTATTGTGCAATTAAAGCCCTCGATTGTCAAACAAAAATTCACTTTCAATGGATTCAAAAATGCTACAAACCAATTCCGTAGAACTCATGGAACTTATAGAAACAGATACCTAAAGTTATCCATTATCAATAAACATTTAGTTTTCAATTTGTATCTAAGAATTAAATTGAGTCGTTTGTTTTTGTCCCATTCCTTACTCACAATCTTGGATCTAACCAACAGGACCCCATTGGAAATAAATCTTAAGGTTTTCATATGCTACCCTGGATTATTTCAACACTCATAAATTAACATCACCTTTCACTGATTTTGTTTGCATTCATCTCTCACTCTCTTGGTTCTTTCTCTGAGGCCCAGGCGTGTGAGATATGGATGTAGTTTTCATCACCTTTAAAATTTCATGTCTAGTCCAAAAGTGATCTCTTAATATTACTAATGCATCGTGTGATGAATATGTGGTATATCTTACTGTGATAATTATAATGTGGTATTTGATTCATATTTGTACATCAGTGACCTATCTAATATATGTCACTGTGTACATGTACTGGATCCATCCTAAATCATAAAGTTTTTAAGCCTTAAGGAATCAATAGTGATTTAATTTACTCAAATTTTAATAAATATTTATTTTTTTAATTAAAAACGTTAATGTGATAGAAATGTGCTATATGTTTATTTTTTATGCTTGTATATATGTGTCGATTTAGCCGAATAAATATGTATCAATCGATCAATCTCTATTTCGGTCGATGTTTAACCTGTCTCCAGGGTTTTCTGGTGAGGTCTTTGTATTTAGATGTTTACTAATTTCAGGAAAAATATTGTTTTAAGTCTCTTGTGAAAACTGACACCAACTGTTTAATATTTACATTTTCAAAGCAAGCCTTTAAGAATCTTTAGATTTTTGCAACCGTTCATGAAAGACATAAATTTGATTGACAGCTGCCAGGCAAGTGACCCGAAGTATTCACGATTCCAAAAATCGAATTTATTTCTTAAATGAGTACACTTACTTTGCCTTTAGCGTCGGCTAGGAGGCCTTCTTTAGATTTCAATGGAGCAATCCCAATGTTGTCGTGCCTTTTTTGGATTTACAATAACTAAGAAGTGGTTTAGTATTATTTCGTTCAATATTGTCCTTTATGACATTGTTCACATGGTTCCATTTGGCTTTAAGAATATTTCTCTTGACTTCCTTTGCAAAATGTCTGTATTTCCCATTTGCCGCTTGATTTTGCTTTTCCAATGAGAGGTTAAATTCAGACATTGCTTCAATTAAATACTATTGTTCATTTCTGTCCTGTGTAGGTTTGGTATGTGTCAAGCACAGTTTATCCCAAATCAGTGTCCAGGCAATTGAAATCTCCAAACAGAACTAAATGTTCAGGTTTTGACTAGTTCAAAAGTTCTTATGATTGTCGTAAATTGTTCAAGTCTGTCATATTTCGTTACAGCATAAAGAAAGATCCTACAAACAGTTTTGGCTAGGAGGCGTTTTAACCTGGGGACGTTTTTGGTGTAATCCGGCAAAACTCTGAGGGTCGGGTATGAAAGCCATGTTGTTGTTGTTGTTTCGTAGAGCTCCGCCGCTGACTTATCGGCGCACCCGGATAAACCGGTAAAAGGGGGATAATGGATAAAAATGTTCTAAACACTAAATGTCACCAACACCAATGTACAATATAACACAGTGAGTAATCAATTGGATAAGTCTTCCAACACCACAAGAAGTTCTATGTACAAGAATGAGCTTTTTCAGTTTTAAAAGTCTCAAACACCTTCACCGGAAGTTCTATGTACAAAGTGAGCTATTACAGTTAATTTTGTGGGTTTTGAGATTGGATTGATTTGCACAGCTGCTTATGCGAGGGCCAATCTGATCTCTGGCAGTCTTTGCTACAGTAGCTGGAGCTTTTACAGCCTGTACAGCGACGTAAAGCTGTCAAACTTCCTTTTTTCAAACAACGTGTACACACAATTTCCGAATCATAACATTTATCCACTGAAATACTAGAATGCTCAACTGCAGCCTCTGCAGACAGTTTATTTAAATCCGATTGAACTTGGGCTGTGAAAAGTGTGTTGACAACGTCCCCTTCAATGGTTAAATATCTGGAAGACTGAGAAACATCAGATGTACGATCCAAGCAGGCGAAGTTCTCTGACTCTGACTGGCTGACCACAGAAAATTGTGGACTGGCTACCGTCTCTGTTTCTTGCAGCTGGTATGACTTAAAATCATCAGATGTACGATCCAAGCAGCTGGAGTTCTCTGACTCTGACTGGCTGACCACGGAGGACTGTGGGCTGGCTTCCTTCTGTGCTAATAGTCGGTAGTGCAAAGCGAGGTTCTCAGCTCTAAGCTGTCTGGGTATTCGCATACGTTTCCAGAACTCTCTTCGCCTGGCACGATCCCTTGCCACTTGAGCTGGGGATTTCTTCTTTGGCTTCGGTTGTGCTAGTTGGACATCGGAAGAATCTTCACGTTTCTTATCCGTATGTTGACTTGCCACTCGAGCTGAAGATTTCTTCTTTGGCTTCTGTTGTGCTAACCGAACATTGGAAGAATCTTTAAGTTTCTTATCCGTATGATGACTTGCAGATCTAGAAGCATGTGAAGATTTGTTCTTTCTACGCTTTCGCCTTTTATTTGGTAGCTTGTCGCGCCGAAATCTGCCGTGCCATAAATATATTTTTCCCTTCTCGAAGCACAAGAAGGTATAATTCCATTTTTTTTCGCTATATCAACTGCAAATAGTATTATTAACAATTGCCAATAAAAAAAAATTAGTTTTCCCGAAATTATGATTTTATAAGCAATTTGACATGTGCCAGGGGTATGAAAGACCCTGCCGCGCCGTGCCGTGCCACTTGCATTAGGTAGTATTTCCCAGTTATCTGAAAATTACCTGACCCGAGTATCATGTTTTTTTTAAGTAGAAATGAGGATAAGAACGAATACTGGTTCTTATTTTTCTTTTCCTGCTTTGGGAAATTATGTTTTCATTAATAAAAACTGCAAAACAGATCCCAAAACACTCAATAGGCCCCTTTTATGTTGAGCGGTCTATATTGATTTGACACCAGTTGTGATTACACTTTGTTTTCATTTGACACACTGCATTATAATTTAATTACTATTAGAATGATTTAATATAACAGAAGCTTTGTGAGATGCATTCAAAATATAAATACATGTATAAGTTTATAAGTTTCTAACTCTGAATGGATGGGACTAAAACTTACCTGTGGGGCAATTAGTCATCAAAGAAAAATGATTTACCAAAGACCATATCGCAGTTACAGCGTTTTCTTTATTTATCCTCGATCCACTAGCGAAACGTCATTCGACTGTCGTTTCGCGGCGGGCCGATGGTGGCCCTCTTTTTTGTTTAATGGGATAGCGTCATAAAATCATTTTTGTTTGATGTCCAGCTCCTGCCACTTGGAGGCTACCCCATTTAGGAGCCACACGTGAGTTAGGTGTACAATATGAGCTCAATGTGAGATTTCTAAAAATATGTTGCGTTGAGATGCTCGTATTTTTGCATTTAGAAATTGGTCAGGCAACGTACAAAGGACCTGGCCCCTAGAATCTAAAAGTTTTTGCATACTCAACTCAGCACGAAATTTATCCTGCTCATAAATGTTAAAATGCCAGCAATTGTTGGCATTTTAACATTTATTAGCATGATAAATATAACATCTGTGAGACTCAAAGCAATAAACTTCTTCATTTATCCATAGTTTAGTTTTTATGAGCGGTTAAAATTTCGTGCTCAGCTTAGTCGAGCATGAAAAAAGTTATAAACCCCCCGGGCCCGCTCAAAGTTTATATGTATATGTGTATGCACAGTCTGATCTGAGCCTTTACCGATCGCACATGGCAAATTTTTGGAAGTCTAACATCTCGTCTTGGTTATATATGTTACGTATTATATTTGGGCCTCGACACTAGAAAGAGGATTATCTCTGGTTGAGGCCCATATAATACGTAAAGTGTATTTGACTTAAGAGGCGCACAATGACATAAATGCTTCTATATGAAAGATGTAGATGAGCAGATTAGCTGGCTTCAGATCATCAAGATCAAAACTGCCAAATAGTGGATATTTTAATAATTTCAAACATGCGATTATAAGTTAAACTAAACCATTTGCGCGTATTAAGTCGAATACGGTAAAAACAATTACAAAAAAACTCGTCACGTGCCCATCCTTCATAGTAGATTTTTTAACAACTTAATATCATTATAAAAAGGAAACATAGAACACGAATTTCAATTTTCTTCAACTTCTGATATAATGGAACATAAAGATAAATATCTGGATCGAAGAATGGAATAAGAATAATTTAGAAACTGTTTGTATACAAAGCGGGAATAACAGAAAAACAACATATTGTTGAAAATGATTAATATAGACCCTCCCTACATTGAGATGCGCAAATTCGTTGCGGCTTGGGTCCATATTAAACCTTCTCAAGAACATGTATACAAGTTTAATAGGAACCTTCCCTACACCGGGATGCGCTAATCTGTAGCGGCTGAGGTTCATATGAAACCTTCACAATAACCTTAAGTATACATTTTGTTGAAAAGGTTTAATATTGACTCTCCCTACATTGGGATGCGCTAATCGGTAGCGACTCTGGTCCATATTAAACCTTAACAATAACATGTAGGTACGAAAAATGAAAAAATACAAGCTTAATAGGAACCCTCCCTACATTGGGATGCGCTAATTGGTAGCGACTCGGGTCCATATTAAACCTAAACAAAACATGTAGGTACGAACTAATTGATAAGATCAAAGGCATGCGTACACCTTTAATTAGTTTGTTTGGTTCTATATATTCTTGATCAAAGTCAGGAATATACAGGTTTCTTGATTAATCATTTAATGATGACCCTTTCATTATAGTCTGATGCAAGGGGACCGTGACCGGTTAATTGTCCAGCTGTAACATCCCATGAAAAAGGGCCTATCGAGTATGTGCGTTATTATTATTATTATTATTATTATTATTATTATTGTTATTATTATATTCCATTATATCGCATTGTATGCCCAAAACACCCACTTAGAATCACCCTTCCCCACATTTCTAGTATAAAAAACCAGGACATATATTCCAGTTATCGACTGTTAAAAAACTAACAGTAAACTGCCATTAACTTAAGTGGCACGGCACGGCGCGGCAGGGTCTTTCATACCCCTGGCACATGTCAAATTGCTTATAAAATCATAATTTCGGGAAATCTAATATTTTTTTTATTGGCAATTGTTAATAATACTATTTGCAGTTGATATAGCGAGAAAAAAAAAAATGGAATTATACCTCTTTATGCTTCGAGAAGGGAAAAATATATTTCTGGCGCGGCAGATTTCGGCGCGGCCGCGCCTCCTGGCGCGGCGCGGTCATGGCTTTCATACCCGACCAACTCTGAGTGAACTGGTCGAAGTCGCCCCATGTTTTAGCCGTGTTAACGTATTTTATCAATTTGGATTTTTCCTTCTTAAATAATATTTTGACGCAAATCAGCCATTTAAAAGTGACCATGTAAATAAAAAATAATTTTAATACTGTAAATTTAAGCATAAAAATTAAAATTGATGAAAGTCCACATATTCGTACTCTGGCTGGTTGCGCGAAAATGTCAACATCAGCAACCTCACAATCATGCTGTTTGAGCCCTGATTTTGCCACAGTTTTGTCATTTCTGGACAATTTTGGAGACCTTATTGGCCAAGAAGATGTGTCATACTTGGCATTTCAGTCATTTATTGATGGCACCACAGGTAACACATGAGGCCGAGCTTTATGAAAAATCAGTGAAATAGCTTAAATGAGTTCCACATGCTGATCTGGCATGCAGGGTGGTAAAACTAGAAATTGGAGGTGACAAGACTTTTTGCCCCCAAAACGTTTGCCCCCTAATCGTTCCCCCAATACCATTTACTCCCTAGCAGTTTCGCCCCCAAATATTTTTAATTATTTGTCGTGGGAGGATGGATGGACGAACGGGACATACTTTAATATAGTGGACCTATGTGGAATCCTGCCTTATAAGAGGATGTATCCACACAAATGTGGTATCAAAATAAACTTTGACATCTTAACTACACAGAATGACCAACAATTATATCTATATCCTCTTATAAAGTGATAGAGGCATTTAAACTTCACAAGGGTCAACGCCATTTTTCTTCATCGCGCATCCATGTACATGAGCGTTTCCAACACTCGTGCAAGCCTCTGGGGTCACGCACTTTGGAAATCAGCTCTTAAAACAATTGGGCAATGATTATTAATGATACTCGTAATAAAAAGGTTCTCTCTGCATAAAACGCGCAATTTCTTCACTCATGTGAATCTTGTTGACAAGTCGGCCATTTTGGTAGAAAAGTAGATATAAAGCGTTTGGATAACACTTGCTATTTTTGCGAACTCCCCAGGAGTGGCTAAACACTAAAGGGTGCCGAGTGTTGGAGGAGATTTCAATTGCGGCGACATAGAGTGGAGTCACATGCAAGTACCTCATGGGGTACAAAAAAGACAGTCTCAGCAGCAACTTTTGGATATTATAGGAGAGCACTGTCTAACTCAAGTTGTAAACATACCAACGCGCAATGATAAAACTCTTGACCTGCTTTTTACTAACGCCCCATCCCCTGTGAATAGAGTCAAGGGGATGCCCCGATCTGCAAAGCTGATCACGACATTGTATATGTTGAGTATGACATTAAGGCTAAAAGAATAAAACAGGCATCACGCAAGATCTATCTCTATAAACGTGCAGACATGGTCGGACTTAAAGACCACATGGCCCAATTTAAGGACGCGTACCTTTCTGAAGACCACAGTCACATGTCAGTTAATGACATGTGGGTCAAATTCAAAACAGGCTTTGCAGAGGCTGTAGAAAGGTTTATCCCATCAAAAATGACCAAAACAAAATACTCTGTGCCATGGATCGATGCAACGATCAAACGGCTTGTAAAAAAGAGACATAAGCTTTACCTTCGTGCTCGCAAATCAAAGGACCCTGATGTCAAGATTCATTACAAGCGGTTCAGAGCACATGTTCAGAAGGTACTGAGAGATGCCTATTGGAAATACGTTTCCAATATATTTATGTTCGAGAACGATAGCTCAGATCCCGACACTCCCAAGCCTGAAAAGATTAAAAAGTTTTGGTCATTTGTCAAATCACTTAAAAAAGACGCATATGGGATCACATCACTCAGAGAAAACCGAATTCTTAAGACAGATACTAAGGAAAAAGCCAACATTTGTAATAGGCAATTCCAATCAGCCTTCACACGTGAAGACTATTCTGACCCGCCCTCGAAAGGGGCTAGTCCGTTCTCCTCCATGGGGGACATAACAGTTGACCCGAAAGGGGTCACCAAACTGTTGGACGGACTAAATGTTCATAAAGCCTCTGGCCCTGATGGACTGAATGCCAGAGTACTTAAAGAGTGTAGCAATGAGATCTCTCCAATACTGGCACTCATCTACAATGAGTCTTTAGCTCGGGGCGAGGTACCAGATGAGTGGCGACAAGCAAATGTTTCTCCAGTCTTTAAAAAGGGTGAAAAATATGATGCTGTTAACTACAGGCCGGTGTCGCTCACATGCATCTGCTGCAAAACCCTAGAGCATATTTTAGTCAGCAACATCAACAAACACTTAGCCTTAGATAGCATACTTGCTGACTGTCAGTATGGTTTACGAAGTCGGAGGTCCTGCGAAACCCAGTTGGTCCAGTTTGTGCAGGATATCATCAGCAACCTGGATGGGGCTGTGAATCGTGGGCACAAACAGACAGATCTAATCATAATGGATTTTGCTAAGGCCTTTGACAAGGTTCCACACAGGAGGCTATTACACAAATTGGAATATTATGGGATTAAAGGATCCACCCACAAGTGGATCAACTCATGGCTCTCTGGGCGCACTCAACAAGTTGTTTTAGATGGCCAAGCCTCAGATCCAGTCCCAGTGCTATCTGGCGTGCCCCAGGGATCGGTCTTAGGTCCGGTCCTGTTCCTCCTCTTCATAAATGATCTGCCGGATAACATCAGGTCTTCTGTTCGCCTGTTCGCAGACGATTGTGTCCTGTATAGGAATATACATTCACTTCAGGATTGTTTGACCTTGCAAGAAGACCTCACCAGCTTAGGACAGTGGGAAGCTGATTGGCAAATGAAATTTAACGTAGCCGAATGTCACTCAATGAGAGTGACTCGGCATCAGCATCACAAACAAATTCTTTTCGACTACTCACTACACAATCAAACTTTGGAAAATGTTCAGTCGGCAAAATACCTTGGTATCACCATTACAGATAACATGGATTGGGGTCAGCATGTCTCTGAAATCTCTTCCAAAGCAACTAAGACACTTGGTTTCCTTCGCAGGAATTTGGCTTTTGCACCTAGGAGTACAAAGGAAGTTGCATACAAAACTTTGGTTCGGCCTAAACTAGAGTATGCAGCACCCATTTGGAGCCCTCACTCGAAACTTCAGATTAATCAGATTGAGAAAAATCAGAGGACAGCAGCCCGCTGGACCTGCAGGAGATGGCGAAACACCAGTAGCGTCGGCGAAATGCTTGATGAGCTTGAATGGCCATCTCTTGAGGCCCGTAGGGACCAGTCCTCCTTGCTTCTCTTTCACAAGATTCATTGTGGAGCAGTGTCTATTGAAAAAGACAAGTATATGACCCCTGCTCATAGTTTGAAAACTACCAGGTCATCACATAGTGCTCAATACCGCAGACACCAGACATACAGTGATGCCCTGAAGAATTCTTTTTTCCCCCGAACTATTCCTCATTGGAATAGTCTGCCTCCTTCTGTGGCAAATGCCCAGTCCACAGAGGAGTTTAGGGCACTCCTTATTTAAACAAAAATTCAGCCAAAAGTTTTTGTGTTTTTTTTTGTGTTTTTTTTTTTTGTGTGTGTTTTTTGTTTTTTATTTTATCAAAATTTCCAAATTCGCACTCCCTGGTGTAATGCTCATGTATGAGCGAACCAGTAAAGATAGAAAGAAAGAAAGAGTCATAGAGGGGCATTTATAACAGAAATGCTGTTTATTCCGTATAAGTTACATTGACAGGAAAATCACATTTTGCTATAATAAACCCCCCCATTGTATTCTTAAGAAATGTGGAATCATTTCTATATAGAGACGCAACCAGATTTTGGCAAAGAATGAATAATTGTTTTCTCAAGAAATGTGGATGCATTTCTCTATCTAGCGATGTGACCAGATTTTGGCCCAGACTGAATAATTGTTTTCTTAAGAAATGTGGAATCATCTCTATATAGAAATGATTCCACATTTCTTAAGAATACAATCATTCAGTCTGGACCAATAATCTGGTTGCATCTCTATAAAGAGACGATTCCACATTTCTTAAGAAAACAATGTTTCATATAAAATGCGTTTTATTCCGTCAATGTAACCAATACAGAATAAACAGCATTTCTGTTATAGATTCCTCTCTATGGATACATCTTCAAGAAAGCGAGTCTTTAACGCGTCAACTTTATTGGACAGGCTGAATAATTGTTGGGGAGTTTTACAGCAAAAACTCCCCAAAACATGATCCATGTTTTAAAGACGCTTGCATTTTCATTGAGAAATTGAAATGGCCGACATCGACCGTGAAAAAACACTGACCCTTGCCCGATTTAACTGATCATTACAAACGATATTTGGGCCTGGGCATATTGAATGTAGTATAAAAATGGAGATGAGATACAGTAGTTTATTATTCGACCACACAAGTGTGGACACATCCTCTTATATGGCAGGATTCCACATAGGTCCACTATATTAAAGTATTTCCGGACGAACGTGCGGGATGAATGGTTGGGGGTGGGTCTGATTACCACAGGTATGTTTAATAAAAATTATAAAGAAAGGAGCGCAGAAAATAACAGTCATAAAATCACTTCTTCTGCCAAAAATTACTCATCTTTTGATAGCTTTACCCAATCCTGGAATCACACTTTTACAAGAATTTAATACGCTATTTTATGATTTCCTGTGGAAAGGCAGAGCAAAAGTAAAACAGTCTGTGGTGGTTAAACAATATTTTGAAGGAGGATTAAAGATGGTCAATTTACTTGCATTTGAGCAGGCACTTAAAATAACTTGGATAAGAAGAATGTTACAGGATGATAGCAAATGGCAACTATTTATAAAAAACAAGATATCTATGAACATACTATTTTCCTGCGGCTCAGATTATATAAAAATTATCATAATTAATCTTAAAAATGAATTTTGGAAGGACGTGTTAAAAGCCCTATTAAAACTACAAACTGTGTTGGAGGTAGATAATGGAAAAGGAAAAGCTGACCATATACCTATCTTTTATAATAAATTCCTTCATATTGCAAATGACGGATTCTTTTACAAATCCTGTTTTAATAATGGTGTGAAATATATCACTGACTTAATGGATAGTAATGGTAACTTTATCAAATATGAGGAATTTGTGGAAGAGACAGGGGTACAATCAAATTTCATACAATTTACAGGCGTTATTGCATGCATAACAAAATCCATGAAAGAAAATAGGGTAAAAATTGAAAAGAAACAAGGACTAATTGAGGTAATACAAAAACAGAAAAAAGGATCACAGAATATCTACTTAATTTTGAATAAAAACGATGATATCCCTACAGGTAAAATTAAATGGAATCAAATATATTAAATACCAGATAATTCATGGGGATATATCTATAAATCACCATATCAGCTAACAAAGTGCACAAAACTTACATGGTTCCAAACATCAATTAATCATAGGATACTGCCGACCAACCACTTATTAAATAAGATGAATATTTCAGATGATCCCAAATGTACTTTTTGCGGAGAGGAAAATGAAACCATTTCACATCTGCTCTGGAACTGTTCACACACAAAAGCATTCATTACAGAGTTAACAAAGCAGTTCCAATATAGATCAATTATATTAGACCTAAATGAAAAAAGTTTTATCTTAAGTCTTTATCCAAACATTATGCCGGAAATAATACAGCTCTTAATGTTAATAGTCAAATACTATATATACATGTGCAGAAATAATAAATGTGCAATGAATTTTAAAGTTTATAAATCATATGTTAAGACATTCTATCAGACTCAAAGAGAGATTGCTTTAAGTAATAATGATATAGCAAACTTTCCAAAAAAAATGGTACCGATACCAATGGTTAATAGTTTAATCCTGTTGAGCAAGAATTTTATACATAATTACCGGTATCAAATAATAAAAAATTGAGAATAACAGTCCACCCCACATAATGATTATTTATAGCACAAGCCAATCAAAAACATAACTATGAAGGCAACCCTGCAAGACTGATCACAATAAATATATATAATTTTTTTTTTTTTTTTTTCATTACTGTAAGTATACCATAATTACCATTGTATGATTATCATCAGTATATATTGATCATGCAACTAGCTCATTCATTCTTCCTTTCATACAATGACACAATGACATGAAATATATATATATACTAAGCACTGTTTTTTGATTTATATCCTTTTATATTTATTTCTCAAATCAATTTAGCATCCTTTACTGGATCCAGTGCCACAGGAAAGATATCTCGTTGGTGCATTAGCCTATTTCTCTCTCTCTCTCTCTCTCTCTCTCTCTCTCTCTCTCTCTCTCTCTCTCTCTCTCTATATATATATATATATATATATATATTGGTATGCTACCCTGGGCTACCAAGGTTTAATTGTTACAAGGCAATACTGAATAAATTAACAGACGGAAAAAAAAAAGGAGCGCAGTGGCTCAGTGGTAGAGTGCTTGACTAGAGACCGAAGGGCCGCGGGTTCGAGCCTCACCAGCATCACTGCGTTGTTGTCCTTGAGGTATCACTGTACGATTAGGCACAGTGAGTGTGGGTGCAATAAGATTAATGAGCATTAGAAACAAGTACGGGTGTACTTTGGTCAACCCCAATTTTTGCTCTGCTGATGCCTGGTCATGATTTATTTTACATACTAGAAGCTCTCCTTTAGCCAGACAGCTCCTGTAAGTTTCAGTTAATTCTGTATTGTTTCCACTTTGGGAAAAGTATTTTTCCAGGTCAGTGTAATCTTGGGTAATCTTGGTAATCTTGGGCCGGAGCGGCAGGAAATTTGAAAAAAGTACAGTCTCAACAAACTCTGAGATATTTTAGAAAATCAATCTTGCGAAGCCTTGGCTTTCACTGTTTATTTTGTTTCTCTTGAGTTTTTGAACAGGAATGAGTGTTAATTAATGATCAGGGAGATGTCCTGTAGAAATAACATGTGTATTTTGAGCATTTAACTATATAGGAAAATGCAATAGTACTGTGAGACCTTGAGCAAGACACATTTATCCTAGCTTAGTACTGGTTCAACCCAGGAAAACTCATTCCTATATCTGAAAGATTGTTGATGGGACGTAAAGAATCAAACAAACAAATCATAAATTGAGACAGTTCTTTTGAGCACCCAAAACACATGTTTACACTGATGGATAAAAAAATAATCACAATTTTAATAAAACATTTTTGCTTAACTGGCCCTGACTGGCCCTATGCCTTATTATTCTGATGGATTTTCCCATATAAAAGCATAAGGTTTGGCTTGTCCATTAAACTAGATTGGCATTTCCCAATTTTGATTTATTTCTGAACCTTAGTAACAGTGTAGACCCTTATCAAATGCAGCATCTGGATCTTCACTGTTTGTCAGAGCACTGTTAAGGAGAATGGCTATTATACAAAGGGTTTACTGGTACCGTACTTAATCTTCCGACTACACATAATGCACAGCACAAGTTCACTTTTGATAAAGCAGTCTGATCAGAGTCTCCCTAGTTTGGTATTATGACATGCATTTTGTTAATTCCAGCCTTGTTAACCAACAATTTATTTGAGAACAAAGAGAAAAAAGTGTTGAAAATTTTATGCATTTTGAACACAAGATACATGTATCTGCCAAGAAAGCCTTGTCAAACATGGCAGACCTAGATCCACTGTTTGCTACTCTGACAAGCATTTTGGGAGCACAGTGGCTCAGTGGTAGAGTGCTTGACTCGAGACCGAGGGGTCGCGGGTTCGAGTCTCGCTGGGTTGTGGTCCTTGAGCGAGACACATTTATCCTAGCTTAGTACTGGTTCAACCCAGGAAGACCCATCCCTGTTTAACTGAAAGATTGTTGATGGGACATAAAGAATGAAATCAAACAAACAAACTGACAAGCATTTTGTCAATTCCAGCCTTGATAAGTCATAACCAACATTTTATTTGAGATCAGAAAGAGAAAAATGTTCGTAATTTTAGAACCTTTCCAACACAAGACACCTGCCAAAAAGTCTTAGACAAATGGGGAAGACACTGATCAGACTGCTTCTAAAGTCTGATCAGAGTCTCCTCTGTTTGCTATTCTGACAAGCATTGGGTCAACTCCAGGCTTGATAACCAACATTTTATCTGAGAACAGAAAGAAAAAAAAAAGGGTTGAAAATTTTAGAGCATTTTGAACACAAGATACATATACCTGCCAAAAAAGCCTAGTCAAACAGGGCAGACCCAGATCAGACTGCTTCTTGATCAGATTCTCCACCATTTGCTACTCTGACAAGCATTTTGTCATTTCCAGCCTTCATGCTAGAGAACCACTGTCCTCGATCAGAGGGGTCATCGCGTGGTGGTTGCAGTCGATGAGTGCCCAAAATAATGTACCTAGCTGTTAATAAAGGTAATATTTTGGGCATTTTTTTACTTCTGAAAATATTCATTGCAAATTACTGTCTGACACTTATAAATCCAGCTGTGTATCTGCTTAACAAAATTTGTGTGGGTTGATTGATCGTCACTACAGCGTCAGAGTTATGCCAAAAATGTGATTTTTCCTGAAAAAAGGATAAAAGAAATTTTTGCTTATGTTCTGGAATTTATGCTTACTTTCGCTAGAATGCAAAATACAGTCAACCCTCTTTATAACGACAATGTTTGTTCCAAGCTATCTTTGACTTTAAAGTGAATTTGCTGTTATAAGGAAGTTCTGACCAGTACCAGATTTCCACATCATTATCATTTGGAAAAAGAAAATATTATACAAATAGTATTAAAATGCTATTGTTCCAAATGTATACATCAGTTCAATTTCATATTGCATCAAAATGCACAAAGCTTCCCTCTTATGAAATGAGACAGAAACCTGTTCATGCAAAAGACCTTGTCCTGATCACAAAATCGTCTGACATATGGTAAAAATTCTGTTATAATGAATTTATTTTCAATAGAAAATGTATATCTGTTCCCAGAAGTTACTGTCGGTGTTGTTAAGTGAATATTCTGTTATAAAGAGGGAGTTTTTATGGAAACAGATCCGTTCCCAGCAAATTCATGTCGGATATTGAAGATTCTGTTATAACGAGTGACGTTATAAAGAGTTTTGACTGTACCAATCCTTTAATGTGTGCAAAGTTTGAAAACTGAAGACAGAGTATTTTGGAACTTATTCAAGCTTTTCATACTGTACGCATAGTTCTGTATATAGGGTGTTCTGGCCCAGTAGTCCAGTGTCTAAATAAAATCAATATGAATCAGTCAACGACCCGACTTGACTAGGCCAGAACACCCGCTATAAAGAACTATGCATACAGTATGAAAAGCTTGAATAACTTTCAAAATGCTCAAGTTTCAGATCTGAACATTTTCCACATTAAATTACTGTTATCTTGTGTTTTAGCTAAAGTAAGCATAATTTCCAGAACATAAGCAAAAATTTCTTTCATTCTCTTTTTCAGGAAAAAATTACATTTTTGGCATAACTCTGGCACTGTTGCGACTATCACTCAACCCACAAACAATTTGTTAAGCAGATATATAGCTGGATTTATAAGTGACAATAATTCATGATGAAAATTTTTAGAGGTAAAATATTGACCAAAATATTACCCTTTTAAACAGCTTCTCAGCTGCTAGGTTCACTATTTTGTGCACTTGTCGACTGCAACCACCACGCAATGACTGCACCTTTCGATTACAGAGGTTCTCTAGCATGGCCTTGATAAGTCATGACCAACATTTTATTTGAGATCAGAAAGAGAAAAATATTTGTAATTTTAGAACCTTTCCAACACAAGATACCTGCCAAAAAGTCTTAGACAAATGGGGAAGACACTGATCAGACTGCTTCTAAAGTCTGATCAGAGTCTCCTCTGTTTGCTATTCTGACAAGCATTGGGTCAACTCCAGGCTTGATAACCAACATTTTATCTGAGAACAGAAAGAGAAAAATGTTCGAAATTTTAGAGCATTTACTGTATGTCTAAGTCCAAATAAAACTTACCTTTTTGAGAACAGAAAGAAAAAAAGTGTTAGAAATTTTAGAGCATTTAACGTATGTCTAAGTCCAAATGAAACTTACCTTTTTGAGAACAGAAAGTGAAAAGTGTTCAAAATTTTAGAGCATTTTAAGTCCAAATGAAAAAATACCTGTGTTTAGGGTAACCCAACCCTATGTAAATATACTGGTGAAACGTACAATTATTATGCCCGCAAAGGAACTTTGGGAGGCATATAGTAATCACACTGTCCGTCCGTCAGTCTGTCCGTCCGTCCCGCTTCGTTTCCGGTGCATATCTCCTATATTCTTTGAGGTAGGAATTCCAAATTTGGTGTGTGGATGCATCTTGGGATGACGGAGTGTCGCATACCACTTTTGGGTCACTGTGACCTTGACCTTGACCTCTGACCTAGTTTTTAGAATAATCGTGTCCGGAGCATATCTCTTATAATATTTGAGGTAAGAATCTCAAATTTGGTGTGTGGATGCATCTTGGGATGACGAAGTGTTGCATAACATAATTGGGTCACTGTGACCTTGAACTTGACCTCTGGCCTAGTTTCTAGAAACTGCATTGAGTCTGGTGCATATCTCCTATATTTTATGAGATAGGAATTCCAAATTTGGTGTGTAAATGCATCTTGGAATGGCGGAGTGTCACATACCATTTTCGGGTCACTGTGACCTTGACCATGAACTCTGACCTAGTTATTAGAATAATCGTGTCCGGAGCAGATCTCTAATAATATTTGAGCTAGGAATCTCAAATTTGGTGTGATGATGCATCTTGAGATGACAAAGTGTCGCGTACCATAGTTGGGTCACTGTGACCTTGAACTTGACCTATGACCTAGTTTTAAGAATAATCGTGTCCGGAGCATATCTCTTATATTATTTGAGGTAGGAATCTCAAATTTGGTGTGTGAATGCATCTTGGGATGGGGAAGTGTCACATACCATAATTGGGTCACTGTGACCTTGAACTTGACCTCTGACCTAATTTCTAGAAACTGCATTGAGTCTGGTGCATATCTCCTATATTCTTTTAGATAGGAATTCCAAATTTGGTGTCTAAATGCATCTTGAGATGACATAGTGTCATACATACCATTTTGGATCACTGTGACCTTGACCTCTGACCTAGTTTTAAGATTTTTTGTTTTCGGAGCATATTATATTCTTTGAGGTAGGAATTCAAATTTTGGTGTGTATATGTATCTTGGGATGGTGGCGTCTCACATATTACTTTTGGCCCACTGTGACCTTGACCTCTGATCTAGTTTTAATAATAATTGTGTCAGGAGCATATCTCTTATATTATTTGAGAAGGGAATCCCAAATTTAATGTGTGAATGCATCTTGGGATGGTTGAGTGTCTTGTACCATTTACGGGTCACTGTGACCTTGACCTCTGACCTAGTTTTAATAATAATTGTGTCAGGAGCATATCTCTTTTATTATTTGAGATAGGAATCCCAAAATTGGTGTGTGAATGCATCTTGGGATGGTGGAGTGTCTTGTACCATTTACAGGTCACTGTGACATTGACCTCTGGCCTATTTTTTAGAAAAATCATGTCCAGAGCATATCTCTTATATTATTAAAGTTAGGAATCCCAAATTTGGTGGTTGGATGCAACTTTGGATGGTGGAGTGTCACATACCATTTTTGGGTCATTTTGACTTTGACCTCTGACCTAGTTTGGAGAATAGTCATGTCCAGAACATATCTCTTATATTATTGGAGATGGGAATCATAAATTTGCTGTATGAATACATCTTTAGATGCTGATGTGTCGCATACCATTTTTAGGTAACTGTGATCAAGACCTTTGACCTAGTTTCTAGAATAATCGTGTCTGGAGCATATCTCCTATATTATTTGATGTAGGAATCCAAAATTTGGTGTGTTGATTCCTCTTGGGATGGCGGAGTGGTGCATACCATTTTTGGGTCACTTTGGCCTTGACATTGACTTCTGGCCTCATTTCTAGGTTTATCGTGTCTGGAGCATATCTCCTATATTACTTTCCTCAAATGTGTCTTATGCTTGACCAATTCCTTTGGGGGCATTCGTCACGTGACTGTGACATTTCTTGTTCTGAAATATCATTTCTTACATCAAGTCAATGTCCTTGTTTTTCTAGTTTTCTGGAATAATATAATTGTGTGCATTTTAAAAGGCGAAATGCCTTTCAAAATGCATAAAGTTATATTTTTTTTACCAATGGAGATGCCTTTCAAAAATCAAAATGCATAGAATTATATTTTTTCCAGAAAAGAATAATTAAAAAAAATATATGTGTGCTTACCATACCGAAAATTTTCAGACCTGTTACCTTGAACACACTAAATTTTTATTTGGCCTAAAACAGTATTCTTTACTTTCTTTTTTCAGAAGATCTAGAGCTTGCTGTAAGACTACATTGTAGGCTTCTGAGAGGCATTGGTGAGACGGCAGCTTCTACCTGGTGGGAGAAGGCACTCGCTAAGGTATTTCTGTCCTTTTCCCTAGCTAGGGAGCGACTAGGGCAAAATAGTCGGCCTAGGGGCTGAAATTTTGCCCTAAATGGGACCCAGTGAGAAGTGGGAGTCTCCCTAAAAAAAATTTTTTTTTTAGGTAGACTGGTTTATAATAGAATATTCACTTAAGGACACTCACATTAAATTCTGGGAACAGATATACATTTCTATTGAAAATAAATACATTATCACAGAATTTTTACCATGTGTCAGTCAGTTTGGTGATCAGGACAAGGTCTTTTGCATGAACAGGTTTCTGTCACATTTGATAAGAGGGAAGCGTTGTGCATTTTGATGCAATATGAAATTGAACTGATGTATACATTTGTAACAATAGCATTTCTTTACAAAATCATTTTTATACTTTTTTCTTTTATGTATAAATGATTAAGATGTGAAAACCTGGAACTGGTCAGCATTTCCTTATAACATCAAATTCACTTTAACGTCAAAGATAGTTTGGAAAAAACCTGGTCGTTATAAAGAGGTTTGACTGTATACAACTACTTTCTTGAATGCGAATTTGCACATGTTATAGCCTGCCCTTGATTTTATAAAGTTGAACCCAAGCTGAAAATCTTGGTCAGACTTCTGCTGTAGTCTATTTATAGAAACAGATAGTGATGACATTGGTAGGGAAATGCTGTCCAATATATTTTTCTAAGGTGGCAAAGTCTGAACGCCACTGAAACTTATGGCGGCATCAAAAATGTGCTTGGGGAACCCCTTGTTAAAAACACGGTAGAAATAGAGTTGTGAACTCGAAAGAAATGAGAAGTCAATGAATAATCTTCAAGGCAATGTTTTTTTTTTGTGATGATATGATAAAACTGTAAATTAACTTCACAGCTTTAGTACAGTTGACTGTCGTCATACTAATACCACGAATATACATGTCATGAGGATAATTATATTAGGCCTTAGATATGAGTTAGTAAGAAAAACATATTTTTCTTATTTTTCAACCAAAACATATGTTGTGAGTACTCACATATGTGGGTACTCAAAAGAACCATCTCAATGAGATGGTTCTTTTGAGCACCCAAAACATATGCTAAAACTGATGGGTAAGAAAATATTTACAATTTTACGCTTAATATTTTTGTTTATCTATATGTACATATAATTATATCTGGCCTCCAGATAAGAGCGAGTGAGCAAATTTTTTTTTTCATTAGTCAACCCAAACATATGTTGTGGGTACTCAAAAGAACCGCCTCAGTGAGACGGTTCTTTTGAGCACCCAAAACATGTGCTAAAACTGATGGGTAAGAAAATATTTACAATTGTTTGCTGAAAATTTATGCCTATCTTGACCCATATATATTGCACAAGTCTGGCATGTTTTGTATATTTCCAGTACTGTAGGGATTTTCCAGATGGCGACAATGAAACCATTAAGAAGGGTGGATACAAGAGCTTATCCCCGGCAGCAAAGCTTAGAATATTACGGGTAATCATTAATGGCAATTTTCTTATATTCTGGCCCCTTTCCAATTTCATTTTGCTGCGTTCGTTTGATTGATTGAATTTGTCTGTTTGTGAGTCACCAGGACCTTAGTAAAGAATGCGTAACAGAAAAATAATTTTCTTATTTCTCAACCAAAATATATGTCGTGGATACTCAAAAGAACTGTCTCAATATGCCGGTTCTTTTGAGCACCAAAAAACATATGCTATAAATTATGGATAAGAAATATTTACAATTTTACGATGAAAATTTTTGTTATTCTTAAGGGCCCTTCAAAAATTCAAATAGCTCATTAAAATTGTTCTGAAAGAAATTTATGTCTATTGACTGGCTTAATCATGTTTTCACTTTATAAGCCTTATAATGTAGATTTTGCAAGGGTTTTATTTTCGTGAAACAGTCAAACTACATGAATGTAAAAAGTCTCGCAAAAATAAAACCCTCAAGAAATGGTGTAAAACTGCTGTGCCATGTATTAAAATCGATAAACCACTATTCTTGCATGGGAATTCGTTACGCGAAGCTGTTTGAAGCCGCAAAATCCATGTTCAAATCATGAGATTCACGACATGCTGTTTGAACATGGCTTTTACTTAAAGCCTTAACTGGGCCCTGATTTGCATGCATGACGTTACACTGGAAATTGTTGTGGCCGTGACTGATCATTTCGCCAATGCTTTCGTTCGCGAAAATATTGCACGCGTATATATGATGTTGTGGCGATGTAATGACTTTCGATTGTTTGACGCTGACGCCATTTTGTTTTGAGAAATCAAGTGTAAGAAAAGGGATATTTAATGTTTAAGCGATGTTTTCAGCGTGGTTTATGTGGAAATCAGGTAAAATATGCAAGAATAACTATCACACATGTTTGTTTTATTGCATTAACACTTGACGGGTCCCTCTGAAGATGTTTGAACACTCGGCCTGACGGCCTCGTGTTCAAGCAGCTTCCTCGGGACCCCGCAAATGTTAATGCATGAAAAAACATGTGATCCCTATAGTGGTTTACAGATTTTGGTAACGTGATGAAACATCACATATATATGACAAATTCCTAAGGTTTTCACGCCAAAAATGCGATAACAAAATAATTTTAATGTCATATGAGAAATAGAATTCCTGCTCCTGTATTATTGTATTTATTAAACTTGTTGCAAAAAGTGATAAAATACTCGGCAAGCCTTGCATTTAATCACTTTTCCCCAACTCCTTTAATAAATTCAATAAAACATGAGCAGTCTTGTCCTTAAAATACTCTATGTATTGGTGGGAGGGGGATTGGGAGAGTGATCCTGCTACAACAAGGTTTGTACAGACTTGAAATAATTGAATATGGAGGACTTCCTTAAAAGTACTTAAAAAATAAATCTGCCTTGAAAAGAACTAGAAAATCACTTTTAGGCCTTGAAAACTACTTGAATTTTACTATTTTCTGTAAGACTGAACTCTGTTAATGTAGGCCTTTATCATAATCTGATTTTAGATTAATATGCAGGTGTAGGGGCATCATCCACATCAGTGGACCCCCTTGAAGGTAACTGGCTAGCTGCATGCATAGCAGATCTCACACCTGATCTCTAGGACTGGTGCTCCTTTCTTGAGGGTCAACTATGTGAGCTTCCACCCACAACAGTCCTTCTCCGTCAGTTTCTTCCATGTCAGCTTTGGCCTCTTTGCCCCCCGCATACCATCAACCTGTATATCGCATGCTATTCTCACTACACCACTAGAATGTTCCACATGCCCAAACCAGCATCTCTTTCTCAAAATGAGGTTCGAGGTCCACAAGCTCAAGCTTTGCCAGTAGCACGCTTGACCTTACTGTGGCCACATCCTCTGGCTTGATAGTGCAGATCTGGATGATCATGGCCCTATCATGGCGTTGCAAGTGCTGCAGGTTTGTCTTGGTCAATGGCCAAGTTTCACTCCACACACAAAAGCTGTATACATGGCCATGGGTCTTGTAAGAGAAGTGGCGGGATGTGAGAACTGGTAGTAGCTCCCTGAACTTCTTCCAGGACGTTTTTACACAAGTAGCGACCACTATTTCACGCCTCCACAAGCAGAGAGCATGTCATCCAGATTATCCTGGTAGCAGAAGGAAACTACCATCTCCAGCTTATCAGATGAAACCTGAACTACACTCTGTGGTCTACAGTCAATAGACTAAACTAAGAAAAAAAATGTTGTACCTTTATTTTTGCAGCACCTATTTGATGCAGCACTGCGTTGCACCAAAGAAAGGCAAATATTTTTTTTGCTAGTTTTTGGATACTTATTTCTATATACATATACATGTATCCATTTATTTCAGCATAATTTGGAAAGTTGGATTTTAAAGTGTACAATTAAACCAGTCTAGAACAGCCACGTACAAAAAGACCAATATTTTGTTTTCAAGACCAATTATCGTGTAATGCAGGTCAGAAGTATTGCAGAATGCTCCAAGAGGAGCATTCTGCATTACTTTCAACCTTCATAAAGCTACCAGTTGTCATTAAGATCTTAGTTTTGTCTATTTTTTATTGGCCGCTTAAGACAGGTTTTACTGTAAATCAGTGTTTTTCTTAAACTAGTACTCCTTGAAAGCTATGGGCATTGATTCATTTACAATTTTGGGCTTACGGGTCCTGGGACTCGCTGTTTCCAATATCAATAAGTCCCAACTGCAAACTTATGAGTCCAAACACTATTTCTAATGACAAGTCTGCAATACTATTGCATCCCGGGACTCGCTGATATAAAAACTTATGCGCAAAAGATGCAGGATGCGCGGGTAACAAAATCACTGTATGGGAGAGGCTTTCAGAAGTCCTTGAAAAGTCCTTGAATTTGTCATGAACCATATACAGATGTATGGGGGGGGGGGGGGAAATGGAAAAAAGCTCTGAAAATGACCAGTTGACTTGACTGGTCTTTTTCAGAGCATTTTATACCCCGCCACACTTTAGTGGCGAGGTATTATGTTATACCCTTCGGTGTCTGTCCGTCTGTCCGTCCATCCGTCCGTCCGTGCTCACCATTTCCGATCCATAACTTGAGTATTTATTCACGGAATTTTTTCAAATTTTGCATACATATTGTTATCGGCGATGAGTGGTATGGGATTGTTAATGGGCAAAATCCTTCCATTTTTAACGGAGTTACTGCCCTTTTTCGTATTGGAAAAATGGTTTCTGGCCTGTTATTCCTTTACTGTTCATGATATCTGAATGAAACTTCACAGATATGTTGCACATCAAAGTTTGCATATTGTGACTAAGGACCGTCACTCTGACCTTCCCAGTTTGTGAGTTATCCGCCCTTGATAGGTCTGAAAAAAGGTTTTTGACCTATTGTTCCTTTACTATATGGAATATCTGAATATAACTTCACAGATATGTTTCACATCAAAGGTAACATATTGTGATTAAGAACCGTCACTCTTACCTTTCCCGTTTGTGAGTTATCCGCCCTTGATTGAATTAAAAAATGTTTTTTACCCGTAGTTCCTTTACTATGTGGAATATTTAAATGAAACTTTACAGATATGTTTCACATCAAAGGTTACATACTATGACAAAGAACCATCACTCTTACCTTTCCAGTTCATGAGTTATCTGCCCTTGATTGATCTGAAAAATGGTTTTTGACCTGTAGTTCATTTACTATATGGAATATCTGAATGAAACTTCACAGATATGTTGACCATCAAAGGTTACATATTGTGGGTAAGGATCGTCACTCTTACCTTTCCAGATTGTGAGTTATCCACCCTTGATTGATCTGAGAATTGGTTTTTGACCTGTAGTTCATTTCATCTGTCCGTGCTCATGACCATCAAAGGTTACATATTGTGGGTAAGGATCGTCACTCTTACCTTTCCAGATTGTGAGTTATCCACCCTTGATTGATCTGAGAATTGGTTTTTGACCTGTAGTTCATTTCATCCATCCGTGCTCACTGTTTCCGATCGATAACTTGAGTATTTATGCACAGAATTTTTTCAAATTTTGCATACATATTGTTATTGGGGATGAGTGGTATGGGATTGTTAATGGGCAAAATCCGACCATTTTGGATGGAGTTACTGCCCTTTCTCCCTTTAAAAAATGGTTTCTGGCCTGTTTTTCTTTTACTGTTTATGATATCTGAATGAAACTTCACAGATATGTTGAACAGCAAAGGTTACATATTACAACGAAGGACCGTCACTCTTACCTTTCCAGTTCATGAGTTATCTGCCCTTGATTAATCTTGTCTATCTCAGTTCTGTTGCTATTTAGGCATTATATATCTCACAAAATAACTTTTGGTGCCCCCAGCAGTGGCGGGGTATTATGCAGTGCTTGCGGTGCTTTTATTTATTTTTTTTTTTTAACATCTCCAGAACAAACAGTTAAACTAGTAAAGTAAACCAATAGTCTGTATTAAATCTTTAAATATTTCATAATTTTCCTGGTAAGGACAATCACTTTTAACAGTGTCATTCTCAAAAATACACAAACAGAACCTCAAAAATATATTATAATATAATACAAATAATATTTAGAGCTGGTGGGGGGAGGGGGGGGATAAATGTTTTTTTTTTATAAAATATTTTTTTTTCTACTTTCTGGAAAATTATAGTAGGAGGGCTCGTAACTCAACTAATAAAAAAATTCTGGCCTTGGTATGTTTACAGAATCTTCTGGATGAGCAGTTTGAATACAATGACAAATTTAATCGAAAAATCAACGAGAAGCATGATCTCAACTATTTACGTCAAGAGCCACTTGGGAAAGATAAATTTGGAAGACTATATTGGTACTTTGTGGTAAGTATATTGACAAGACTAGAATTTGAACATACAGTAAAACCTGTCTTAAGCGGCCACTCAAAATTTGACAAAACAAAGGTCTTAATGGCAAATTGTAGCTTTAATAATGAAGGTCGAAAGTATTTCAGAATGCTCTCTTGGAGCATTCTGCAATACTTTTGACCTACATTAAGGGATAATTGGTTTTAAAAAACAATTTTTGGTCTTGTTTCTGAGTGGCCGCTTAAGACAGGTTTTACTGTAGCATTTATAGCATTTCTTAATGAAAAAGATTCTCTTAAACAGCACGATCTGGTTCATCAATCAGTTTGTTTTCTCAGATTTGCCTGTATTTGATAAAGTATATTACAACGGGCATGTTTCATTGGCATAAAAATGTCCGGAATATTGTCTCACTCAGTCACTGCTTGGAGCAGTTATATTAATGTATTTTGAACGTTTATGTAAAGGAATGTCTTAATATTTGGTGGAGACTCTTGTGAAAGTGTATGGCTTAAAACTTTTTACTTCCTATCGGCGTGTATATTGACATGTACGTGACAATTGGCAGTTGTGTCTTGTGAGTGTCAACTCATTAATTACACACTTGCAACTGAAGAAAATGTCGGTAATGTGCGAGTATGTGCATGTTGTAATCACTTTCCAGTTACTTAAAATGTGTTCTATCACAACACACAAGCAAACAATTTCGAATATTTGCACGTGGTACATTTTTCAAAGAGTTTTTAGGAAAAATATTGGCGATTTAACCGATCTGCATAATGAAAACAAATCAGTCTGGAAGTTTTGTGTAAACAGAATCATTTCGGTTATTGGAACTCGTGTAAACATTAACCAAATTTCGTAAACGTGCCAGCCCT
Organism: Loripinus fragilis; assembly: GCA_964019695.1. Classification (NCBI taxonomy): domain Eukaryota; kingdom Metazoa; phylum Mollusca; class Bivalvia; order Lucinida; family Lucinidae; genus Loripinus; species Loripinus fragilis. The sequence continues at coordinate 86,673,088 of OZ026524.1, forward strand.
AAAAGGGTAACAGTCCTTGTAATTCTTATTGAAAGGGTAACAGTCTTTTTTAATTCTAATTGAAATTGCTTTATGTTTTAGGATACCAATATGTGTCTTCGAGTATACAGAGAATGGAGAGATGTTATTAATGAAGAATATAATTGGGAACTTATTTGCCAGTAAGTTTAATCAAGTTGTTAATATTTTACCCTTAAAGCTCCACCAAAAATTTGCAGCGATTCCAGAAAAAATACCTTGGGGTGGGGGAAAGACAGCAGGGTGATATACTTTTCTATGGGTGGTTGGTGCAGACATTTTTCAAATTACATGGGTCATTTGTGTTTGACAAAATCTGATCACATGGGTGGTTGGTCCGGGTCGATTTCAAATTCTATGGGTGGTTGCTGTTGCATTCGCTACCTGGAAGGGGAGTAAAGAATATTTTATGCCAAAAAAAGAGAGAAGTTTTAATAAATCTAGCCAAAAGAAAGCTTAGAACTTAGCAAAACCGCAGCGGAAACGGCCATTTTTGTTTATACACACATGCGACCTGACGTCTTTGGACTGGGCAATCGTCAAAAAGTGGATGTTTTCATCACGTCCGTGACTAACATTACGATGACGCATGATTCTCGTGGAGGAAGCATGCTTTGCAAAGAACACGTTAAAATATGTGGCACTGCGTTGTGTCCTTGACACTTTACTCTCTGCTTAGAACTGGTTAAACCCAGGAAGACCCATCCGGACATGACTGAAAAATTGTTGACTGGGATGTATAGAATCAAAAAAAGCAAACAAATAACAGTGCCTAATTAAAAATTAACTTTCTTATTTCTCAAAGAAAACATATGTTGTGGGTGCTCAAAAGAACCGTCTCAATGAGACAGTACTTTTTAACACCCAAAACAAATGTTTAAAGTAAACTAATGGATAAAAAAAATTCATAATTTTACGCTGAAAAATTTTGAGTTGATAAGATTCGTTTGTTCACTAAAAACTAAAAAATGTTATGAGCTGCTGTGGTTAAGTGGATAACCACTCACCTTGTACCCAGGGGTCCAGAGTTATCCATGGCTCCTTCAGTCTGTTGGATGAGACTCTTAAGCCATGGCCCTGTCTCCATATGACCTTAGCTGTTGGTGGGTTATTAAACACAAACTAAAACATTATTTTTCAGAGATGGTGAAGAGTTAGAGAAGATAATTGAAACACTAGAAAATGAAGATGAACCTGCGACAACTTATAAAGGTAAGGTACTGGGCAAGCCATTAAAGGAGTGAACAACTGATTCAAGGTCAAACATCAAAATTATTCAATTTATGTCCAGAAATTGCATCTGAATTTAGGCAGTTTCGGCCATTCATGTTGTCTTGAGACTGGAATATTGAAAGTTTGCATGTTCAAAGTTAGTTTTTATACTCCTTAGACAGTGGGATGGGCATGCTGATCTATTCCTTTTTTGTTTCAGTTTTTTTTAAAAATAAAACAAAAAAACATGATTTTGCTTGGACATTGTAATTTTGGCATGTTGCAAATTAAGCTAATATACTTTTCAGAGTATAGACTCGGGTTTACCCAAGGATGAATGACAATAGTATATAAAAATATGTACAGATAAAAAGCTCTTTAATAATAATGATTTGATAAAAGATAATGCCCTCCTCCAAATATAACACAAAATAAATAAACACACTCAGGATTCTTGACATAAAGTGAATTAAACCTTAAAAAAAATCCTACAAGAGAACTGGTGAACCCCGCATGACTGGTTATGCTTCCTCTTCTACTGGGGACCTCAAGATCTTGGTCATTCTAAGAATGATTCTTCATTTCAATATGCGCAAGAGACTGAGGTCTTAACTCCTTTCTTCTCTTCTTCCTCCCCTATTTTCTGTTTCATAATAAAAAATGTGAAAACTCGTTCAGGTTACAAACTCATGTAACCCCTATATACTTAATACATAAGCCACTGTAGAATAAATGTGAGAATGAGAGTATGAAAGAATGGAAGAGAAACTGTAAATAAATTGTCAACACCTTGATAGTTGCCTCTGGGCTATCAAGGTAAATTGTTGAAACAGGGGCTTATAAAATAAAACTTAAAGATCAACACACACACAAAAAAAAAAAATAAAAAAAAATACACTTTTCAGAGAGTGAATAACAAAGGCACTTCTCAGACAGTGGATGCGCAGACTAGTCAACACCTTCAGGGCCTTTTCCAGCAATTTTTGGAAAAGGCACCTGGCCAAAATTGGGGGAAAATGATCAACTTAACATCAAAATTGGGAGAAATTAACGATATAATACATAACAAGGGTAGTATAATATATCCTCAATATCAAGTTATTTTAAATTGTAAATGTCAAACATAAACCTTAAGCACCAGTGTTTAAGTATCATTCTGAAATGGGTCGTTGTTTCTCATAAGTAGTAGTGGTCTCTAAAAAAAAATTTTACTTTTCTTAATTTGGAAAATCAGACATGGTATTGGGAAAAAAGGTGGCTATTTTCGATTGGGAATGGGGCCGAAATTTGGCCCCTAGAGATGGGCAGAAAATCCCTTGACCTTTGTTGTTCCCATTCAGCAAAATCAGGTTTTCTCACAAGAAGCCTATACGTGTGTAAAGTTTTACCTTTTGGAATTTTTTGCAGGAATGAAAAATGTAGCAAGAAGATTTGGACTTAAAGATGCTTCCGTACATATTGACAAGCTAGACGATGCCTTAGTAGAACGGCTGAAGAAGGGTCCTCTCACGTTAGATGAAATTGAGTCTCATAATGAAATGTGTAGAAACAAAGCTGAAAAAGCAAAGAAAGAAAAAGAAGATACTTCTAAAGCTAATATTTTATGTGAAATAAAAGATGCAAAGAACACAGAAAAAATTGACAAAACAGGAAAAGGTGATCTCGAAAGTGGTAAAGAAGGATTGAATAAGAAAGCAGATTCAGGTATCAACAAAAAGAATAAAAGTAAAGGCAAAAATGAGTTGAATAAGAAACCAAATTCAGGCACTAATAAAACTGATACAAGTAAAGGCATAAAAGATTTGAAAACGAAACCAGATTCAGCTACCAATAAAAGTGATAAAAGCAAAGGCCAGAAAGAGTTGCACAAGAAACAAGATGCTGGTATCACTGAAAATGATAAAAGTAAAGGCAAAAAAGATTTGAATAAGAAACTGGATTCAGGTATCAATGAAAATGATAAAAGTAAAGGGAAAAGCAAGAAAGAGTTGAACAATGCACTAGATGCGGGGATCAAGGAAAATGATGAAAGTAGAGGTAAAATTGAGTTGGCCAAGGCACCAGATCCGGGTGTCAATGGAAATAATAAAAGTAAAAGCAAAAAAGAATTGAATAAGATAAAAGATTCAGGGAACAATGAAAATGATAAAAGTAAAGGCAATATAGAGTTGACCAAGGCACCAGGTCCAGCTACTGCAGATGATGATAACAATCTTGGTATTGAGAATGAGAAGAATTCAGACTGCCAGACTGTCAAGGAGAGTCTAGACATCAAGATTGAGAAAACTGAGAAACCTGACCACCAAGGACAATCCCAAACAGATGCAAATCAAGTGAAAGGTATATATTCACTAGTGTCATCTACTGATACTTTATTTAAGGCCCAGATCAGGCCCAGCAAAATGTTGGGCCTGATCTGGATCCAATCTGGTTTACACTCTTATGGTATTCCTGAAAGAATTTATAAAAAAAATAAATTTAGAAAATATTAGCAGATGACAAAAAGCATCCAAAACTACCCGGGGGCAAAGAGTTTAAGCTTCTTCCCATCAACTTATGGGTGTAGCGCAGTGGGTAACGTGTCAGACTGCAGATGGGTTTCTTACTGCAGATCCAGGTGTCGCGAGTTCCTGCAGGAATTACTGGTTAACTGCTTTAATAGTCAAGCTTGCCCAGGAAAAAGTGTGGTTAGGTGAACTGACCGTCCCGACGTGACCATAGCTGTTGACTGGGATGTAAAGCATCAAACCAAAAAGTAATGGTCTGAATTCAAACAGTTTGACAGAAATGGTTGCTAGAAGAGCAAACATAGGTTTTTCATATGATTTAACTTTATAAAAATGAATGGGAGCTTTGCTAATTGTTTTATGGAGCCTTTAATAGTAAATATTTACGAGGATTAACATAGTCCGTGCTAGATAAGAGTAGGGTGACGAAACAGATTTACAGTTAGAAGTATGAAAGAAAACCCTATATTTGTCCAATAAGGTAAATAAGTACCATAACGTGACTGACTATGTAACTCTACTTTTATCGAGCACAGACTTTAGTGACCTTTAGTTAAGATTGCGTACCAAAACATAATTTTCTTATTTCTCAACCAAAACATGTTGTGGGTACTCACAAGAACCGTCTCAATGAGACGGTTCTTTTGAGCATCCAAAACATATGTTTAAACTGATGGGTAAGAAAATATTTACATTTTTACACTCGAACATTTTGCTTCTCTTAACCTATGTTACTATAATTGGGCCTCATCATTTGAAAAAACTGTCTTCCAGCTAGAATATTGAATATTTGCATGTAGCAAGTTTAACTTTTATTCTCACAAGACGTTTTGTCTGGGAGGGATATAACGCCATACAAGAGAATGGATAAACCACTAGTGGTATACAGATTTAGTAACATAATGTAATGACGTCCATTATAAGTTGCGTAAAGATGAAAAATCTTGATGTTTTCATGCCAAAAATGCATTTTTTAAGAATTTTAATGTCATGTGATAAGTAGAATCTAACATTTGTGCTCCTGTATTATTGAATTTATTAAACTAGTTGCGAAAAAGCAATTAAATGCTCGGCAAGCCTGGCATTTTATCATTTTTCCTCAACTCGTTTAATAAATTCAATAAAGCATGAATACTCATGTGAGATCCTATATTTCTTTTCAGAAAGTGAATAACAAAGGCAGGGGACAAAAAGATTTCAATATTGCACTTGTCCTGCAGGACAAGTGACTTACAATTTTCTCTTATCTTGCAAACACATGCACTTGTCCTTTAAAAGCATATGCAATAAAGAACATAAGGGAGTAATGTGCAATATGACTTCCTTGAGTAATTCTTCCCAAAGCACTTGTCCTACAGGACGAGTTCTTTGGGAAGAATTACTCGTTCTTTCTAGATTTCACTCGTAATTACGAGCGGACGAGTGGAATTTTGTCCCCTGAAAGGTGCTTATCAGGCTGTTCTGATGAGCAGGCAGGTCTGTGCCTTTTTAGCTCACCTGAGACACAGGCTTAAGTTGGGCTTTTGTGATCATACAGGGGACAAAAAATCCACTCGTCCGCTCGTAATTATGAGTGAAATCTAGAAAGGACGAGCAATTCTTGCACACCGGATAAGGATATCTGAGATTTTACACTGGGATAGAAAATCTTATCTTAACCAGGCTATCTTAGCCAGGCTATCTTACCCAGGCTGTCACGTGAGGGCTGTATACATTTGTTGTATTGGAACTCACGGATATGGTTGACAAGTGACGTCATTGTTATGTTAAAGTGACATCATCATGTGAACTTGCATCTTAGCGTATTCAGGGACTTCTGGAAGCTTATTTTAAAATAATAAACAGTGGTGAGCAAGAAAAAGAATCAATTATTCGTGTGAGGGTAGGATAGAAAACTCAGTCCCTCGGGATCACCGTTTGTCATCATTCGGCAAGCCTCCTGATGCCAAACAGTGATCCTCGGAACGGATTTTTCTATGCTACCCTCACACTCATGATAGATTCTTATATTCTCCTGTAGGACGAGTGCTTTGGAAAGAATTACTCGAGGAAGTCATATTACATATTACTTCCTTATGTTCTTTACTGCATACCCTTTTAAAGGATAAGTGCATGTGTTTGCAGGACGAGTGAAAATTGTAAAGTCACTCGACCTGCAGGACAAGCGCAATATTTAATTATTGTCCCCTGTCATAGGATGTCTATTGTTTGTCCGGTATCCAGCGTCTGTCGACGATTTCTTTAAGCAACATCTCCTCCTAAACCACATGGTGTAATTTCACCAAACTTCACAGGAATGATCCTTAGGTGGTCCCCTGTAAAAGTTCCTGAAAGATTTCTATTCGATACAGAATTCTGGTTACAATGGCAACCAATTTGCCATGGCAACCAAAAGAAAAAACATTAAAAATAATCTTATCATAAACTATTGGACCGATTTGAAAATAATTTGGCACATATGGTCATTGGGTGACTCTACCAAGATTGCTGAAATAAATTTGATCTGTTGATATGGCTGCCAGGGGGCAGAATCAGTTTTTCCTATGTATATATAGGGAAAACCTAAAAAAATCTTCTTGTAAAAAGCTACTGGGCCAATTTGAAAAAAAAATGGAACTAGAGCGCACAGTCGACGGGGCGCCATCGCAAATCCCCACGCTAAAGTTTTTGACTCCCCCCAGCACCCACAAGTCCCACCCCAGGGCATGACCCTGGCAAAAAAATGAAAACTCTGTTAAATATGTTTTCTATCTTTTATTTGTGAGAACACACACAAAGAATTTGGTATAAAAATCTTTGAAATTGACATGTTTATGATATTTGACCTTTTGACCTCACCCTAAGGTCACCAGTTTGACACTAGGATGAAAATGTTACTTGCATTCTGTTCTGCTTGTCATCCCCGTCGATTTGATATGCCACGTGACCATGTTTGAAAAAAAAAAAATTGACCCCCTGGGCACCCCCAGTGCCCCAAAGTCCTTCCCCTGGGGCATGACCCAGGTGACAGAATGAAAATCCCGTCTGATGTGTCTTGTAGCTTTCATTTGTGAGAACACACACAAAGTTTGGAATAAAAATCTTTGAAATTGACTTTGTAATTGAAATTAAATGATATTTGACCTTTTGACCCCTCCCCAGGGCCCCAGGGGGCGGGTCCAAAAAAATTTTTTATGTTGTGCGCCCAATTCATGTGAGTAACTCACACACCAAATTTGGTTGAATTTCGTCCAATGGTTAAGAAGGAGATAGTATAACGGACAGACAGCAGGACAGAATTTGATTTTGGCCCCTAAGTACCCCCAAGTCCCACCCCTAGGGCATGACCCAGGCGACAGAATAAAAAAACCCGTCTGATATGTTTTGTATCTTTCATTTGTGAGAACACACACAAAGTTTGGAATAAAAATCTTGACCTTGTAATTGAAATTAAATGATATTTGACCTTTTGACCCCTCCCCAGGGTCCCAGGGGGCGGGGCCAAATTTCTTTTTATGTTGCGGGCCCCATTCATGTGAGTAACTCACAAACCAAATTTGGTTGAATTTCGTCCAATGGTTTATGAGGAGATAGCATAACGGACAGACAGCAGGAGGGAATTTGATTTTGGCCCCTAAGTACCCCCAAGTCCCACCCCTAGGGCATGACCCAGACGACAAAATAAAAACCCATCTCATATGTTTTGTATCTTTCATTTGTGAGAACACACACAAAGTTTGGATAAAAAATCTTTGAAATTGACTTTGTAATTGAAATTAAATGATATTTGACCTTTTGACCCCTCCCCAGGGCCCCAGGGGGCGGGGCCAAAAATTTTTTTTTACGTTGCATGCCCCATTCATGTGAGTAACTCACACACCAAATTTGGTTGAATTTCGTCCAATGGTTTAGGAGGAGATAGCATAACGGACAGACAGCAAGACTGAATTTGATTTTGGCCCCTAAGTACCCCCAAGTCCCACCCCTAGGGCATGACCTAGGCGACAGAATAAAAAACCCATCTGATATGTTTTGTATCTTTCATTTGTGAGAACACACACAAAGTTTAGAATAAAAATCTTTGAAATTGACTTTGTAATTTAAATTAAATGATATTCAACCTTTTGACCCCTCCCCAGGGCCCCAGGGGGCGGGGCCAAAAAAAAATTACGCTGCGCTCCTCATTAGTGTGAGTAACTCACACACCAAATTTGGTTGAATTTCGTCGTAGGGTTTAGGAGGAGATAGCATATCAGACGGACGGACGGAGGCGATAACAATATCCCCTTCACTTTTTTAAGAAAGCGTGGGGATAACAAATTGTCCTTGAGCTAAAATGAATTTGATCCATTGAAAAGCATGGCTGTTAGGGGGCAGAGTCAGTTTTTCCTACGTATATATACGAGGGCTGTTCAAATATGAATGCAAGTAGCTTCATAACTTTCTTCACATATATGCTACGTCAAAATGTCATACCTTTCTGGAAAGAACTATTTGTCTCCTTTAAAATGGCAGCAAACATAAAGAAACACCCAATATATTTCTCGAGTTATAGACCCTTAAATAAAGGCCATTCCTGTATACTGAAGTTTTTCTGAAGCAAATTGCAGGCACGTTTTGGTACATGTGGGGATATAGTGTCATATCTTTGTAAGTTTCTGACAAAATGGCACCAAATTTTAGATGCAAGTTTAAGTAACAATCCAAAAGTTTCTTGCAGGATAAAATTGATATAATCCTGTTTCAATCTCGAGTAAACAGGCACGTTTGTGACGTCATTAATTTTATGATAAACATCATTTTGAGTTATCTACTGGCCATGTTATAATGAACATTGCTGTGTCGTTTTCTTTGCGTTTTGCTGAAAACATGCTAAATATGTCATTAGGGAGTTTTCAAAAAGCGCCGTCCTCTATTTACAGAGTAATCACATGTTATAGCATTTTTTAAGCATTTTTCTGCCTCTTAATGACTTGTTTACATTAATTAAAAATATGTTCAATCTGTCTAGTCCTCAAGACCAGGTTAGTAATTTTAATGTGAATAATGCCTATAGTGGTCAAACTTTAAGTTTATGGTCAGATTTAGAATAAAGCCACAATGTTATGACACAAAAAAAAATAAGTATAAATTTTATAACCCCTCACTTTAGGAATTTTTGACTTATTAAAAATGCTTTTCAGCGTTTAAAATTACCCATTATCCATCAATAATTTGCAGCAAAAACTCAGTATGAGCGACCAACATATTGTCTTTGAGTTAAAACTAGTTTAAATGTTGCTTCGTGCATTTTGCTAGTTATAAGTTTAACTGGAAACTGAAAGGTGGTGTTTTGTTTACCATTTATGTGCAAAGGAGACTTAAATAGTGAAAACTATTCGTTGTAATTTAACAAAAGCATGTCGCATTTTCACAACTTTCACATAATCATTATATAAGAATATAGGGATACTTCCCTAAAAATAACAAGAAATTTCACCTGTTTATCGAAGAATTATACGCTAGTCTATATCACTGGTATATGTTCATAGCATTGAGTTTGTTAGTATGTTAACGTGACCCTCATTCAAAGGGCAATAGCTCGATAAGTACATTGTATTTTTTAGCTCACTTGAGCCGAAGGCTCATGGGTGAGCTTATAGTATACCAGTCACTCCGGCGTCCGTCCGTCCGTCCGTCGTCCGTCCGTCGTCCGTCCGTCAACATTTTCAAACATCTTCTCCTCTGAAACCACTGGGCCAATTAAACTCAAATTTCATATGGAGACTCCTTAGGACGCGGGAACGAAAGTTTGTTCAAATGGTCATGGTCACATGACCAAGATGGCCGCCATGCCCATATATGGTAAAAACCCTTTTAAAATCTTCTTCTCCAGAACCAGAAGGCCGATGACCTTGGGACTTGGTATGTAGCATTGGGGGTGTTGGGCCTACCAAGTTTGTTCAAATGAAGTTCCTAGGTTGACCTTGACCTACTTAACGTCAAGGTCAAATTTGCTTTCTAATGCATTTAAATGGGAATTTTTTTGAAAAGTTGATTTTTTTAATACTGTTAAAGCCAAAGTGATTATTTTTACTTGATATGTTAAAACTAATGAGACAATGGTTATAAATAAGTTTCAAAGGTCAAGGTTGACCTTTGCCCTTTCAGCGAAGGTCGCTCATATTGTGGTCCCATCAATATATTAAAACATAGTTTTCTCACAAACCATTGACCCAATTGAACTCAAATTTCATGTGAAGATTCCTTTTGATAAGATAGTTAAAATTTTTACAAAATATTTTGGTCACATGACAAAGATGGCCGCCATGCCCATATATGGTAAAAACCTTTTAAAAATCTTCTTCTCCAGAACTAGAAGGCCAGTGACCTTGAGACTTGGTATGTAGCATTAGGGGTGTTGGGCCTACCAAGTATTTTCAAATGAAGTTCCTAGGTTGACCTTGACCTACTTAATGTCAAGGTCAAGTTTGCTTCCTAATGCATTTGAATGGGAAATTTTTTTGAAAAGTTGATTTTTTGAACACTGATGAAGCCAAAGTCATTATTCTCACTTGATTTGTTCAATCTAGTGTCTATAAATAAGATTCAAAGGTCAAGGTCGCTCATATTGGAGTCCCATCAACATATTAAAACATAGTTTTCTCAGAAACCACTTTGCCAAAATGAAACCAAATTTCATATGGTAACTCCTTATCATTGGTTAGCCAAAACATATACAAATTGTTATGGTCACATGACTAACATGGCCACCATGCCCATATATGGTAAAAACTCTTTGAATCTTTTCTTCTCTGGAACCAATGGGCCATTGGCTTTGGGACTTGGTATGTAGCATTGGGGATGTGGGCCCTACCAGGTTTGCACAAATGATGAATCTAGGTTGACCTTGACCAAATTTATGGCAAGGTCAAATATGATTTCTTATGCATTTATATGGAGAAAATCTTAAAATGTTCATTTTTCTATAACTGTTTAAGCCGAATTCATAATAGTTAAACCTATTGAGACAATAGTTTTATATTAAGTACCAAAATGTCAAGCTGACCTGTGACCTTTTATCCACGGCCACTCATTTGGAATGCCACACACCTATCTAAACATCTTTTTCGCAGAAATCACTGGGCTGTTTGATGGATTATTCATTAGATTGTTTAGGTCACTTGACCAAAATGGCTGCAACCTCCATATATGGTAAAACAAAATCAGCTGTAGTTGACCTTGAACTATTTTAGCATTATTAAGGAGATCAGGTGAGCGCCTCAGGACCTTCAGGTCCTCTAGTTTCTCCTATAAAACGTAAAAATAACAGCAACAAAAGCAACAATTTAGAAACAACACAAACAGTTTCATGGTTAAAGACCTATATTCCCGTTAAAAGATTAACTGATAAATCTCACAGGATTAAAGGGGCCTCAAGAGGGGACTTACTTGTTATCAACACTGTGATAATTTCTTTCACTTAGATAAATATCAATATTTTATCAGACAAAACCTACTTCTTCATGGGACCAATTAGTTGCCCTCTGAAAGGAAGTCATACTCACCTCATAAAGTTTAGCCTTTGATCTGTCTGGAATAGCCCTCAGGCAGTGGTACCATTTTTATTGTCTTAGAATTTACCCCTTTAAACTCTTTTGCATACAGGGTAATATTCATGATTTTGTCGTATTCTGATCTTTTTCAAAACCATCTTTTTCCAAAACATATTTCAGGAATACCATCGGAGTGTCAAGCACTTTGGATCCACATCAGGTCCGACGTTCTGTCGGCTCTGATCTGGGTCAAAAACTGTTTGCAACGATTTTTATCAGACGACATTAGCAGGCGAAGAGTAACATACAAACGCTTTGTACAAGATTGATGGGTGAAAGTTTTCAGGAACAATCCTGAATTCAGGATTTTGAGGCTGACTTTCCAAAGAAAGACAGGCTTAAAATGCTGAATTATGCAGATTATAATAGCTTTTCTGATATAGTTTAAGTTTATCTAAATGTATTTGTCCAATATACTAGGAAGTTTTAATAATTTGGAGGCATATTCCGATTTTCTAAAGTTCAGGATTTTAGGAAATTTTGATTTTCACCCATGTGTAAAAGACTTAGTTTGCCAGCATGTGTTGACTACTGCATGCCAATTGCAAAAATGAGGACACGACCCAACTTTGACCTATATTTGATAGGGCTATATATAGTTTATGGTCATAATAATATCAATTAATAATTCATGGGATCAATTAAGCCAAAAGAAGCATAAAAGTTCGAATATTTTCTTATCCATCAGTTTAAACATGTGTTTTTGGGTGGTCAAAAGAACCGTCTCATCGAGACGGTCACAGACTTTTGAGTATTCACAACATATGTTTTGGTTGAGGAATAAGAAAAATAATTTTCAGTTACGCACTCTTATCTAGGCCTCTATTGCGTATTTAAAATATTTTCTTATCTATATGCCAAAACATATGTAGTGAGGACTCAAAAGAACCGTCTCGATGAGACGGTTCTGTTGAGAACCCAAAGCAAATGTTAGCTCTGATGCATAAGTAAATATTCTCAATTTTACGCCGTTTCCCCCTTATCTGGACTTATTATCCATAATGCTAATATAGCGCTTATTAATAGTAATAACGTATCACTTTGCCGCCTGGAGCTAACGTCAAACTGAACGTGGTCAGTATAATAAATGACGCGAGTGACCCAATTCGTAGTCCTCTACACATGTATAAACGTATGCACTTCTGCATGTGACCCAAATTTTAGTGGTAGCATAAGTAGATGTCTTTGATTGAGAAAACTTCCATTTTTGCTGTTTGACTAAAATGAAATGACGATTTATAAAAATCACGGAGTGAAAATTCTTAAACCAGATGAGCAGAATTGTTGAGAGTAAAACATCATTTTTTTTTCTAACCCATGTCTGAAAGACCTATATTTTTAGCATTAAAGTGGTACCACAGCTGATTAAATGACCTTGATAATAATTTATCTCTATATTTGGCAGATCAAAGACTGGTCCTTATGAGAGGATTATATGAGCTCTCTCTCTCTCTCTCTCTGCATGGGGTCATAAAGATGCTCTTGGAGGGAGGATTGCCTGTACTAGATATATAAGAGAGAAAACTAAATTCCAAGTATGAGGCCCCTGACCAGGCCTTAAGTTGAGAGAGCGTACCAAAAATTAATTTTCTTATTTTTCAACCAAAACATATGTTGTGGGTACTCAAAAGAACCGTCTCAATGAGACGGTTCATTTTAGCACCCAAAACATATGTTCAATCTGATGGATAAGAAAATATTTACAATTTTACACTCAAAAATTTTGTTTATCTAAACCTATCCCTGATAGTCTGATGTGCCATTCTGATTAACTTGATTTGCATGCAAGCAGTCCCTTATGAGTTTAAGATCCTAATTAGCCACCTTTTATCACATACACATGTATTTGTTGAAATGGAGAAACAATAACGTTAATTTATATGGACTCCCCCACTCCCTTATCGCGAGGCCTGTGTTGTTCAAAAGGGGGGAAAGTGTCTACAAAAGGCCGTACAAGATGATAAGAAATGGACAGGCATGTATACAGCTACCGAAAAAGCGTCAAGCTATACCATGTATATGTCGGCCAGCCTATCACCTGGTTTGACCTTCAGTAATTAGATGTTCCTTAATTAGGTCCAGGAAGTTCCGTCAGAATATTGCTATCATAAAAATGATAATAGCCGGACTCCTATCCCGACAAAAAAGAGCATTTGTTAACGGCGAAGACGCAGATCAATTATGCACAGGTTGGTCGTTTGCAATAACTTGCTAGTATATTTGGCTTAAATTAGTATTTTGAGAAATGCTACCAAGTCTGCAGCGACAGTTCGTACGTCTGTACTTATCATCACAATATAAGGTTGCGAGCTTTTCTGTGCTGTGGCCCGGCCCAAAATAATGATAGCTCGAAGCCTATCGACTATATATAGACTGCCCCCTACACAAACAGTATAAGGGACAGTATAAGCTCAAAATAATATTTTAGAATGGGTGTCTTATAGTAGCCAGTCACACCAAAAGGACCCGGGATATATATTTCGTCAGAATAAATATGAAACACCGAACCCCTACCATGATTGTGAAGCACAATGTCACAATGTTATTTTCTTTTCTAAAGTTAGTGAACCACCAGCCCTGTTTTGTTTGATTTGATTCTTTACGTCACATCAACAATCTTTCAGTTATGTAGGGACGGATCTTCCTGGGGCGAACCAGTTCTAAGCTAGGATAACTGTGTCTTGCTCAAGGACCACAACACAGTGACGCCGGTGAGGCTCGAACCCCGCGGCCCCTCGGTCTCGAGTCAAGCACTCTACCACTGAGCCACTGCGCTCCCATCCACCAGCCCTGTGAGTCTCAGAAATATAAAGCCCTTCTCCATCCACAAACTATTTTTGGGACTGGTTCGTGAGATTTTGGTTTACCGTATATGCGTGGGTATACGCTCAGCTATCTAGTGGCACAAGGTCTAAAGTTTGGTCCTGTTATTAAACTTTGACCGTATACTCTGTGTGAGAGAGCAGCATACGAAGGCACTAGCGAGATTACGCGTCTGTGTAATCGAAATATTGTGAATTGAATCATTTACCCAACCTCATTACTGGGGAGCGCAACTGATTCTGGTAAGTTTCGGTCCGGTAGTCGAGATAGAGAGCTCTCGATTGATAGGTACATGAACACGTTCTTATTACATGGCCATGGGAACAATTTTGAACTCGTGTTTTTGTTGAACTCCCCACTAAGCCTGTGTCCAAATAACAGCGCGGGAAAAATAGCTTAGATGGTCTAAAATTAAGAGCTGGCCGAAAATTAACAGAGCGATGCTTTTTATCATCAACATCTTACATTAAATGGCCACAACAAATTGTACGAAAAAGGGCTTTAATGCTCTCACAGAATGCAGATAATACAACATTTTCCATCCTTAAACTAGCTAATTAAAAAAAAAAAATTCTATGATGATGCTTTTTGCGAAAGTAGAAGAGTCAGATCAAACTGCACAGGGCTCAGTCTGATCTGACACTTTTTGTATATTCACTAAGTTGCCTTGTTACTCGGTATGGTCAACTGTAAAACATTTATGTACATAAAATCTCCGCGGTAACTGGCCTCAGAAACATAGGACCAGTTAAACAAAAATAATTTGTGTAAAATTGCGATTAATTTCTTATCCATCAGTTTAAACATGTGTTTTGGATGCTCAAAAGAACCGTCTCGCCCAGACGGTTCTTTTGAGTACCCACAACATATGTTTTGGTTGAAAATAAGAATAATATTAATTTCAGTTACGCACTCTTGTTTGGAGGCCTCATAAAGACTGACACAGAAATAAAGAGGTCAGTTTTTTGGTTCGAGGTCAACTATTAGCCCAAGGGCGGACATTCCAACTTGTAGCTTTGTAACTTTATGACAGATTTAAACATGGCAGCAGGGGTGTAAAATTCCACTCGCCCGCTCGCATTGGCGAGTAAACTTCGGATTCGGTCGAGTGAAATAACTGCCTCGCTCGCCCTTACGGGCGAGTGCATTTTCAGACATTGTAAAATGCATTTTAGCCTTCAGAAATGACAAAAACAAAAGTAAAACAAAGATCGTCGATCTTTTACTTCGTGAACCGGATGTTTATATCTGATTCTACCACTACGCATGCGCATTTTCTGACTGGTACAATTAAACTCCCCAGGAGCGGTGTTTAAGAAGAATTTATTCGCGGAGCCCTCACTCTATGGGGCAAACTCCCCACAGCGGTGTACTTCCGGTTCAGAGAACTTCAGAAAACATCGCTGCCGCAACCCAGCTCTTCATGTTGAAAATTTCAACATGGGGCTATCTGCAAACTCTGCCTGTTGTTTCTCCATTCAATATAATTCAATGATGGCTAGTCTGTAATTTCAATCAATCATTTGCACGATTCTGTGATTTATGTGAGAAATATTTACGAAAATGTAGACGAACTATAATCTTGGCAGGATTATTTGGTAGTTATACGGCAAAGCTAGCAACGGGCACGTGACTGTCATGTGACTTCTAAGATGGAAGTTTGCTGACCGCGAAGAACAAGCGGAACAGAAATGATTTAATTGATGTTGCAGATATATAAACAATCGGCTTTTGTCAGCAAGTTAGACTTCTATTTTGGTCACATTTTACTGATCGTGAATGCATACAAGGGGGGACCCAGGACTCAAATTTTCAAGGGGTAGGAGGGGGGGAGGGGCAAGTTTTTCCCAGGGATGGGGTTCACTACGGCTCATTCCTATAGAAACCCTTTATCACTTATGATTTTCCAGGGGTGAGGGGTTCCGGACACCCCCATATGGCTTCGTTCTTGCATACCCAAAGATGGAGAGGGCCTGAGCAGTAGGTGTTTAAACAAAGCTAGTACATAAGCAGCCATTTACTGAGGGCTAATATTCATTAAAAAGAGATGGTCAGGACCCCTCTCCCATGGAAAAACACAAGTTATATGGGTTCTTATAGGAGAAGCAATTGCCCCTCCCCCACACACACACATGGCAAAAGTTGGACCCTATTGGACAATGTTGGACACCCTGTGGAAATTATAGTTTTCTTTGAAACATTGGACTCCCGGTAAAATTAGCTGAGTCTATAAAAAATAAAACCCCCAAAATCAGGGATAGTTTTATTGTCAGATGGACCTGACAAAAATTCCTGGATTCAGGCATGCATTTTTCTATAAAAAAGAACAACTATACTGACAGACAAAAGAAGCGCTACAATATAATTTTGTCAGGTTAGACATGTGGTTCACAAGCTGCACCAGCTTACCACGACAAGAATCTTGAGAAAAGCATTGAGGTTATTTGAATTTATGAATTTTTGTTTATCAGGTATGTTAGCTTATCTGTAGGAGGATTTGCATTCACAAGATACCCAGTGTCTAAATTTCAAAGAAACTATAGTAGTCATGGTTTCCAACTGTTTGTAGCTTAAAATGAGTGCCATTTATTTTTTTATTTTTAATCGTGTTTTCATCCCTGGTATCTGGTATTTTCTATATCATTTTAGCTGTACCAACAGTTTACATTTGTTCATGTCTGCCCCAGATACTCTCAATACGTTCAAGGGCTTATATGCACAAAAAGCCATATATAGATCTTAATAGTAATAGTATCATTATAAACCTTGATCTATTTTCTTTTCAGAATAAAATTACCCAGTCTTATGAAGGTACATGTAACTAAAGTATCAATCAATCATTAGTATTTTAATTCATCTACTAATGCCCTTAATATCAGTGAAAACTGATAACAGGTAGGTCAAGACTATTGAGGATGAGGGATAATTCTAGAAAAAATCTCATTCAACCTGATGATACATGCCTTAATTAGGTTATAAATTAGAGTTATAAATATGTGTATTTTATTAACAAATAATGATTTTTTTCAACCAATATATATGTTGTGGGTACTCAAAAGAACCGTCTCATTGAGATGGTTCTTTTGAGTACCCACAAACATATGTCAAACATATGTTGTGGGTACTTTGACATATGTTGTGGGTATCAACAGAACTATCTCATTGAAACGGTTCTTTTAAAAACCCACAACATATGTTAAATCTGATGGATAAGAAAATACTTACAATTTTACACTAGATCTACATTGTTTTGTATATCTAAACCTGTGCACCCATAAAAATAAAATAATCTGAACTAATTTTGTGAGATCTTTTTTCCACTGTCATGAGTCAATGTGATATTTGTCAAAGAATTTAGTCAGATTTTCCAACTGTTTGTCAATGAGCTGCCTGGATTTATCCAACAATACCACCATCTTTATCTGTTTTTTTTTAAATACTTTTTGGTGCCAGTTTATTGTTTTCTATTATATGATATTTTTCCAGTTTTTTTTTTTAAACATATCTGAGTCGATTAACAATCAAGTTTGTACAGAGACTGGTGCTTCTTTACCAGTATTTTAAAGTCCTTGTATAAATTTAGTATAGTGACAGTAAATCTTTGATGAGAAGACCTCAGTTCCAATCTGGCCATTGCAATGACAAAATAAATTAATTAGAAGCATCATAAAATGAGCTATGTTAACTCATTCACCTAGACAGTATCCATGATTAGGGCCAAAATATTGACATGAAATGCATGACCAAAATGTTTTCTACAGGATTTCCCTAAACCAGTGAAAAATGTAAGACCCCAACTTTCTACTTGCATCTACTCTATACCCCCTCCCACCCCAAATAAATAGTCTGAGACCCCCCCCCCCCCACCCAATTACCAGACATACCAATTCAAGCTAATTCCTAAAAATATACATTGAGTCCCTGGTGACCTTTTTTTGCATTATGACAGTTGTGGTATGTATTTGGAGATACATGTAATTTAAAAAAAAACATTACAGAACAAATTCACTCCACAATATTATTTTGTGAAATCCACATAATTCAAAATTTTTAACCTTAAAAAATAGGCATAGCCCATGTAATAATAGAGTACCCCATCATAGGACTATAATCCCCACTGTATAAAATAAAGGATAATAAACTTTTACTTTAAACCTTTGTGTACTGATGACCCAGGGGTTTACTCTTATATTTTCATACATTCGTAGGCCCAGGTCATTTTTTCAGGTTCAAAATTTTAAATTTCAACATTTATTTTAGCATGAAGATTTGTGGATATCTTTTTGGGGTCATCACAAAATTGGACTATATTTAGGGGTCATTTCTATGCATTTTAGGGTCTTTTCTTAAGGTCAAGGTACAGAATTCTGAATGGGGGGTATTTTTTTGGGTTGCTATATTTTTTGGGGGTGCTTGAAATTCCTGATATTTTTTGGGGGTGAACGGTAGATGCTTGGCGCGAGCCTAGGTATGAATAAAAAATGAGAGAATCCCCCCTCCCCCTGGGACTGATGATCCTTCCATACATATTGATTCATTAAGATTGAGGTAGTCCATTATACATAAAGATGGAGAAAGGGTTATTATCAGTATTTCCTGAATTTGATTAAAAAAAAACCTAAACAGGATTTCTGACACTAGCTGTTTGCATAGGATGCAAAGTATCATTTGAATGTATTCCACCACTTTAATTTTACTCTTTGCATGCTGGAAATTTTATCATGATTTTTTTCATCTGCTGATTTCTTTTTTTAAAAGAAAAAAACCCTCTCAGGAATAGCATCCCAAAGCAGGATTTCTGACACACTGGCTGTTAGCATGGAATGCTAAGTATCATTTGTATTTCACTTTATTTAACTCTTTGCATGCTTGCATACTGCATATCATTTTTTTTTTATTATTTTGATAACTCTTGTCATCTGCTGATTTCTTTTTTTAAAAAAAGTCTTCCAGGATATTATCTGCAGTGTGAAACAATTTTGATACAGATTCAGCCCCACATTTTGTTGGGCCCAATCTGGGTCCAACTTGTTTGCATTTGGATAACAATAGATTACAAAATTTGCCCTGGTTAAAAATGAGTTAAGGATAAAATCAACCTTATGTATATTGTTTGTATACCTGAGCCAAAGGCTCCTGGTTGAGCTTATAGTATACTAATGACTCCGGCAGTACCCTGGGGGCAATACATCAGTAGAAACCTAAATTAATCTAAGCTTTCCATGTCACCTTACCACTTATAGACTATAAACAACATGATTTTACCAAACTAGCACATTATGCTTTTAAACAAAGGGGAAAATTATAATACAGTTTGAATGTCTTATCCAATTAATTGGAGATACAGGTATTTTTAACTCAATAAATTAGTAAATTTTGATTTTTAATATGGCATGGGTCACATTTATCTGCTTACTCTGATATTCAAGAATGGACAAAGTTTGTCTATGAGAAAATGGTATATGGAAATCAGATGTGAAGGCTTAAATCATTCCAACACTATGCCCCCCACCTGATTGGGTGAGCCCTTAGCTATCAAAAGAAATTTACATGGTGCCTGGGGCATGATGTATACTGAATCCTGCAGTCATATATGAACAGAAAATATTATAATAAGAATACTATGAAAATTAAAACTCCATATTGATGAGTGAGACAAATGATCATCAACACATTTATGTCATATCAACTATTAATACTTAAATTTTAACACTGTACTAAACTGGAAATCAGAAGCTGACATATTAAATAAATTGCCAATTACCCAGTATGGGTCTTATAAGGTTAATTGTGGTAGTCTTTTGAATGGTATTTAGTCCCAATCTGGACATGAACATTCTTTTGTTGATGTAAAAGGCCAGACTAAACTAAAAATGCAACTATATTATTATTTACATAAATACATGTATAATTATAAAAAGAATTTCACAATTTTTGTGGGTTTAGACAAGCAAGTCTCCCCTAGCCTATGGATAGAGTTGCCTGTTCTGTTGCTTTAAATAAAATGTCTAAACTGTTCCCCTATATCCAGCTCCCAATGTATTCTTATGTTCATTGTTTCCCCTGAAATAAATTTGCCCTTGTTTCCCTGTTGCCTAAAATTCTATAGAGAGGGAGAGGACTCACAAATACATGTAAGCTTAGACTAGCCTGTTCCCCTGAAATAAATACCCTTTTTCCCCTGTTCCCCGAAACCCCTGGGAGGGCCTCATCTATCTATCCATCCATCTGTCCATCCATCCATCTATCTATCTATCTATCTATCTATCTATCTATCTATCTATCTATCTATCTATCTATCTATCTATCTATCTATCTATCTTTGTGATGGTGTTTGGTCATAATTGGTTGAATTGAAGAGAATCTAATAAAGACAGCTTTTATTCATTATTTATAAGGGTACTGCTCTCGATCCATGGACATGCATACTGCCTACTGGGTCGACAGCCTGAGGGTGTGCTAATTTGGGAATTTTGACTGTGTTTTGGACTAAACGAGGCGTGTAATAAACTCCTCTGTATCAGAAATAATCAAATATGCAAGCTTGACTAATGTTTAATCTTTAAACTTCAAATAGTTTGCAGTCAAAAAAGTGAAGCGGCACAGATGCTATCCGAGGCCGCCATCTTTGTTTAACTAGTGTTGTCAAGAACGCACGTGAAGCTGGCCCTTTTCGCTAGAAATCAATCCGCCTACGTACTATTTATGCGTGACCTCGAGGTCAAATGACGCATTGCGGCAGTGGTCAATTTCTACTGAAGTTGCCACTGTTGGGGAGTTTGTCTATGGGGAGTTAGACGACGGCGGTCGTCTCAAACGGCGGGCGGATTTCAGACATTGAGCACCGTTTTCTTGTTTATTTCAACACCGCTTGTTGCGCAAAATGTCACAGCGAGATATTAGATCCCTTTTTGGTAAAAAAGCAGGGGGAGGTGATGATGAAAAGACAGAATCTGCGCGTGTTTTGAAGCAGAATGAAATAAGAAAAACCCAACAGAAAGAGTATGATAAAAAACGCAGAAAGTGTGATGTCAAGGAAGCATGGCTGGAAGAATTTTCATGGGCGCAGAAAGATGATGAATTGAATTTGTATTGTAAAGTTTGTAGGAAATTCCCTAGCCTTGCTGACACAAAGTCGTCCCTATTCACTGGGATCTCCACTAACTTTAAGAAAGAGACTTTAAAGTTCCATGATAAAAGTTTGAAACACAGAAAATGTGTTGATCACCAGAAAGTCCTTGATAACCCAACAACTTCATCACTCGCAAAATTAGTAAAAAAAGTTGATGAAAAAAATTATGAAGTCTATGAAAAGTTGATGAACACAGCCTACTTTGTAGCTTCTGAAGGTGAACCCTTCACAAAGTATCCCCGTTTATGTGCACTACAGGAGAAGAATGGTCTAAACATGGGTACAAATTACTTAAACAGACAAGCATGTAAAGTTTTTATCACAAGTATTGGAGAGGTGTTGAGAAATGAGACTATCCAGTTCATCAGAAATGCAAGATTTATCAGTATTCTCAGTGATGGTTCAACTGATAGAAGTATTTTAGAACAAGAAATTGTTTATGTTAGGTATACAGGGGAAGATGGTAAGGTTCAAACAAGGTTGGCAGATATGGTTGATTTGACTTATGGACATGCCCAAGGGGTAAGTGAAGGTATATTTAAGGCATTAGAAATGGTTGAGCTGCCATGTCCCTTACTAGCCAGGAAACTGATAGGGATCAACACTGATGGTGCCTCTGTCAATATGGGAAAGAAGGCAGGCGCAATTAAATTAATTAAAGATAGAATAGATGAAGAATTGGACCAGAGTTGTGAGCAATACATGACAGTTGTGTATTGAATTGCTCACAACTTAGTGATAAAGTCAATAATTACTCAATATGGAGTACAGCATGTTTATTCATGACAATGGTAGTCATGCACAATACAAGTAAGCTATATACGTTGCTATGACGTCGATGACTTCATAATAACGTTGTAAAATAACCTCCATGATAGAAGAGTTCATAATGGATTAATGTTCTTTGTTGATATAAAAGTAGCTTCCCTTGGCCAATATGCTGACAGTTAACATTAATTACATTTTATCTTTTTTTTTCTTCTTTTTAATTACTATTATCATTTATGTAAAAGTAGAGATCTCATCAAAACAAAAGAGATGGGATAATATACCGTACAAATCAAATCATTAAATGACAAGGGAAATTTTAAATAAAATTTTCTAAGTTAATAAAATATTATTATCCTCATTTTTTTTTTTTTTTTTTAATGAAGAATAAAAAATAATCTGTCAGCCATAAGCCAAAAGATGCATTAAAAATTGTCGGGTATAAATATATTGCCATTTCAAAACTGAAAGGGCACAACTAATTTGAAATTTCAGATATCATTTGTCCAGACTGTAAAACTTTAAGCAAGCTAAATCCGGATGCCCCTTGTTTTGTCATAGGGTTAGCTAACTGCAAATGTCCTGGGACCCATTGTATTCTGTTAATGTCATGAAATTTAAGTAGTTCTTGAATTGCAGCCACATCTACTCTTAACCGTTTGTCATCAACCATCCTTGTTGAAAGAATGGCCTCAATAACACTTTTATTGTCAATATAAGCTTGAATTGGAATAGTTTTAGATTCTAGTCCCATTATCTCCTCCACCATTTGTCGATAGTAAAAAGCAGTTTCTAGGCCTTCCTGTAGACTTAAGGTTTCGGCGGCTAACGTTGATCTAACCACGCGTTTGATTTTATGGGCATTCCATGTTACTGGGCAACATCTTCCTGAATTGTCC
Organism: Loripinus fragilis; assembly: GCA_964019695.1. NCBI lineage: Eukaryota > Metazoa > Mollusca > Bivalvia > Lucinida > Lucinidae > Loripinus > Loripinus fragilis. The sequence goes on from OZ026524.1 coordinate 86,696,021, forward strand.
ATCAGCCACACTATATGGGCACCAGTGCTACCTGTACCCTCATTTATATTTCCAAGTGATGCGTCAGTAAACACAACAACAGTTAGTTTTGTTTTGTCCAATCCAGGAAATGAAATAAATGATCTTATATCGTTCAGTCGATTGACTTTCTTTATGGCTCTAATGAGGTCCTCTATTTTACCCTGCTGCAACTTTGTGCTTAATGCAATCATCTCAAATGCCATATCCGGTCTGGAGCCTTGAACAGCCCAATTTAACTGACCTATTATTTGTCGAAACAATGTCTGTTCTTGTGCATTTAATGGTTCATTTTTACTGGAAGCTCTCTTTGGATCTAAAATGGAATTCTTCATTTTGTTAATGTAGCCAGAATGATCAAGGACTATCATACTTCGATTTTGCTTAACTTGAAAACCTATGTATTTAAATGCCTTTTCCACTTTCCCAGCAGAAAATCTTTCTCGTAATCTTTTCATAAGCATGTCAAATGAACTATCCCCAGCATGAAGGAAATCGTCCACGTGACAACATATCATTCCTATGAGCTTCTTATCTTTATGAACATAAAATACAGCTGGATCCAGTTTGCATTGTATAAACCCAAGATTTATCAGTTTCTCTTTAACTCTTTCATAAAACTGTCTTGCTCCATCTTTAAGTCCATACAGTCCATGTTTCAACTTCCAAATTACATGCTTTGGAGCCTTACTTTCTTTAGGAGGTCGTATATATACATCTCTGTCCAATTCCTTGCCTTGTAGAAAAGCAGATCTTATGTCTGTAGTTTTCACAGTCCACTCTTCAATTGCTGCAATTGATAGAAATAATCTCATGGCACCCTTACCAACAGTAGGACTGTCTCTAGGTATTTCTAGATCTTTCTCCTCGAATCCTCTTACCACTAACCTGGCTTTAGTATTTCCATCTTTGTTTGTTACAACCCATCTTGTTGACAATGGCTTTTGTCCACAGTCAGTAACCTCTTGGTATGTATCAAATAGTGCCAACTTGTTTAGTTCATTCTCCTTGGCTATAATAATCTCTTTGCTTACAGACCCTAGGCTGTCCGTGATGGATGTAATATTTATTTCAGATTCTGGAACTTTCTCCCATTCTATCTGACCTAGATCTACACTGCGCTCCTCCAGATTTTCATCCCTGATATTGTACCAGGTTCTGTATTTTCCTGTAACTTTTCCTGCACGACTTGTTACTGTACCAATGAACCATTCATTATCCATTTTATATTTGATAATGTCATTGATTTTAATGGAAGCTTGTTTACCTGTGTCTCTGTTTACTGGGCGTTCTTCTGTATGATTTTCTATATTTAGACCTGCTTCAGCAGATGACAAGTATTCTGTAATACTAGAATCTGGCTTTGAACCTTCAGAAGATGATTCTTTTTCTGACTCTTCTCCATTTCCTGTCACCTGCGTCATATTCTCATATTTGTCAAAGCTGTCTAGTTCGGGGTTTCCAGATCCTGTCATTCCATCCTTTAACTTTTGTATTTTATTTAGTCGGTTGGGAGACACCCTGATAAAGATTCCTCCATGCCGCACAAAGACTACTTTGCCATCTTGAAACACTACTGTAGCTGGTCCCAGCCATCGCTCTTTCCCTTCTCTCTTATAATATACTCTATCTCCAGTTTCATAAATATCCTCTGCAGCTCTTACCTTAGTGTGTAGTGCTCTCCTTATTCTTTCACTTGACTAAGATTGTATAAATGCCCTGCGAGACTCGTGCAAAGCATTTAAATGATCTGCAAAAACTTTGCTACTTGTTGCTCCGATGAGGGCTGGTAATCCATCTGTCATGATGCCTGGTAAATTGGGATTTTGTCCAAAAACTAGCTGGTGGCTACTGAATCCGTTCCACATTTGTAGTGCATTTCGAGCCATATTAGCCCATCCCAATAATGTCTGGCTATCAGTACTTTGATTTTCTTCAGTTAGTTTTAACAGCATCATATCAGTTACTGCATGCACTCGTTCACAAAGTCCGTTTTAGAAAGGGCTCTCTGGGGCTGTAGTTAATAATCTCACATTTAGCATGGACATCACTTCTCGGGTTTCATCTGAACTGAATTCACCCCCATTATCCGTCATTATGGACCCCATAACTCCAAAAACAGCGACCCATCTCTGCATGAGGGCATCAATTACATTGCTTGGCTTTTTTCTGTTGATGAGTACTGACACAGTATATCTGGACCACATATCTATAATGTGTAGGATCCAGCGTCCATTCCACTGTTTTAAATCCATGGCTACTGTTTCATTAAAATGAGTTGCCATGGGCAAACCAACAACTGGGCGTGGTGGGATCTTGGCATATCTCTTACATAAGTCACAACTTTTATTTATTTCTTCAAGCAAATCTACATATTCATTCCTCCAGAGCCCTGCATTTTGTAAAAGTGATTTTAGTTTCTTTAGAGGTGGATGTGCGAATTGCCTGTGTAATTTGACTAAAGTTTTGTACCTGTCTTTGCTATCCATCTCCTCTAATTTGACAGAAAACACTTCTTCTACTGGTATCTCTTCCATTCTATCAATAGGGATACAATAGTGGCCAGATGTCGTGAGATTCAAGGCAACATCTTTTCCAAAAATGTTAGCTGTATCATTTTCCATATCCATCTTCACCCCTGCTGTTTTCATTGCACTTCTGGATAACAACAGAGGGATATCAGACCCTACCACATCAGTTCTGATCATGACATCTTTCCCAGCAACCACAGCTGGAAGACTGTATTCTCCCTTAGATCTCATAATTTCTCCCCCACCAAACTTAAACATTTTCTGGCCAACAGTCTGCTTCATTTTCCTCCGGTCTTGAGGGTTCATCGAGTTGAGATAGTTCTCCAGCCATGTCTCTCCACATACTGTGCTGCTACAGGCACTATCTAATACAGCACAATTACGAGCATCAATGCCTAGCTGTGCAATTTCTCTTTTATCATAACCTGTGAACAATACAACATGCTCATCTTCTTGCTCATCCTTTGGAGATGTATCGGTGATGTGCACCTTGGACATAGTTTCCTTTGTATGTTGACAATTTGCTACAAGATGTCTGAAGGAACCACAGTATTTACATGTAAGAGTCTTACCGTCTGTTCCTGTAGGGTTTATTTTCTTGCTGGACTGTTGTGCTCGACCTCGCTGATTACCTCGACTGTATGCCCCTTTACCAGACCGTCCACCTCGGTTTTGTTTTATGTACCCTGCTGCTAACAAAGCCTCCTCATGTTCAGCCAAAAATGCAGGTTCTAATTTTATACTTGTGCTGGAATTGGTACTTCCCTCAGCTATGTCTCCTTTAAACTTTTTGAGCGACTGTTTGGCCTCATCATATAATGTTTCTTTGTTAGAATAATTCATTCCAGTTAAAACTAGCATTATTTCATCTTTTCTGATATTTGCTTTTCTCAGCAGCTTGAATGCCAGGATTTCTGATGGTAATGTCATTTTCAGCTTTTCTATTTTTCTATACCTGGTATCGAATGATGCGATATACTCAGATATACTCATTCCATCATGTCTGTGAAAATCCTCAAATTCTCCAAACTTGTCCAAGCTATCAGCCAGATCATCTTTCTTCAGGTGTTTATCGAGAAAGGCTATCAGTATATCCAGCCCATCCTCCCTCTTCAGATCATCCAGAGAAATTTGATCAAACACTTTCTCTCGTATTTGATCCTTATCCCCCTTTGGGAGGGATAATGCAATAACCACACCCTGTTTTTCTTTCCGAAGATCAGTAACCTCTCTCCACGCCAACAACTCCTGCCTATATGATTCATAAGGCGTTGATGTTAAAGTTGGTGGATCAATTCTTGTTGCCATAATAATATCTCAAACCATAAAGTTCCAACTCCAACTCCAGTGATTTCTCCAAGCTCCAAAACCAATATATTTACCACCCTCAGGTAGTAAAACAGCTTCTTATGTCAGTATTCTTCAGTAGAGGTATCCTCAGATCCAACCTCGCTCTGCTACCATTTGATAAAGTCAATGATTACTCAATATGGAGTACAGCATGTTTATTCATGACAATGGTAGTCATACACAATACAAGTAAGCTATATACGTTGCTATGACGTCGATGACGTCATAATAACGTTGTAAAATAACCTCCATGATAGAAGAGTTCATAATGGATTAATGTTCTTTGTTGATATAAAAGTAGCTTCCCTTGGCCAATATGCTGACAGTTAACACTTAGAACTTGCAGTGTGCGATTCGAAGAAAGGGTGCCCTTATCTAGATAAATTTGAAGAAACTCTAAAAGGAATATTTAGATTTTATTATTATTCCCCAAAGAAAAGGAGAGAGTTATATGATATTGCTGCTTCTTTAGATAAAGAGCTTAAACATTATGGGGGAGTGCAGCAAGTCAGATGGGTGGCCAGCCAGAACCGAGCCTTAAGGGCCTTACTTGAAAATTATGAAGTGACATGCATCCATTTAGGAGAAATAGGGACAAAGAGTATTGATGATGCTGCTAAGGCGAGAGGCTACCTCCAACAGCTAAAGACAAAAAGGTTTCTGTGTTTTTTGCACTTCATGTTAGACTGGACCAATCTCCTTAGAAATGTCTCTGAACTTTTTCAGGACAAGAAAGCTTTAATATCTGAAGTGAGTAAGAGGATAAATGAGTTACAAGCAAATTTCACTAGGATGAAAACCAGAAGAGGTAAAAACTTGAGAGATTTTCTTAAGGACAGTGAAACGGTGAGTTCAAGGGTATTGAAATTACAAATGATGTTGGAGGCAGAAAGGGACAGGAAGATACTATTGACCGTATAAATTCAGATATTGATAGTCTTCTGAATGATGCAGTTTTCTTCTTGGAGGAGAGGTTTATAAAGCACATTGGAGGAGAGCCCCAGTAGTAATGGATGCCACTCTGGGGACCGGGCCTTTTTTAGCCTGAAAAGAACTTAGAATTTTTCAGGCTAAAAAAGGCCCGGTCCCCATAGATGGCTATCCTGGTAAGCTTGAGTGACTAGCTGTGAATAACTTAGTTTATTTTTGAGGTCTATTCTGGCTGGGCCTATAATTGTGATAGTTTCTTGGGCTATTGGGGAATAACTTAGTTTATTTTTGGGATTATTCTGGGTGGGTCTTTGATTGTGATAGTTTCCTGGGCTATTAGGGGAATAACTTAGTTTATTTTTGGGATTATTCTGGGTGGGTCTATGATTGTGATAGTTTCTTGGGCTATTGAGAATAACTTAGTTTATTTTTGAGGTCTATTCTGGTTGGTCTATGATTGTGATAGTTTTCTGGTCATATCCACTGGTTGGCTTGTGATTATGATAGTTTTCTGGGCTGTTGGGGGAATAACTTAGTTTATTGAGAGGTATAAAAAGGTTCTGCTGTGGTGATATATAAAATAACTTAGTTAAATCCAGCTTTGAAAATAACTTTATTTTAGGGGGTATAGTATGTGGTGATATATGGTGTGTGTAATAGTCAAGGCTACTAAGTACCATGCGTCTTAAGAGTCTCTTGGTCAATCAAGACCTCAACTCCTAGAGGCATCACTCTGTAGCGTTAACTTGTGTATATTGTTTAGCAAGTTTAGGGGTATTCTTTCTAGGGAAGTGGTAGCCCTGAAAAGGGCTGTTTGTTGATTGTCTAGCTATTTCTAGCACTTCTTCTTGGTCATTTTAATTTTCTTAGTTGCTTTTCCAACTCCTACGTTTTGACTAGTCTCTTGGTCATTGGTCATAATGTCAAGTCTTATTGGTATCTGGATGGGCTGTATCTCAAACGTTTGCTGCTGCGATCGCTGTTGAGATAATTCTTCTAACTTCTTCACTCTAGACCTTAACTCATTTAATTCCTTGAGAAAGACTTCTATGACTTGAGTCTTTGACTGTTGTTTCTGTGGCATCTGCTGAACAGGTTGAGGTATATACGTTGAGGGTGTTTGCGGCGTATAATACTGTTGTGTCATATCGTTAGCAAACGTCTCATTCACTGCTGATAGTAGAATATCAGGATTGTTGATCATATCGTCCAGTGTTAGTGATGGCTCCATGATTATGAATGTTGAAAAATGTAGTGTGTTTGAGCCTTTTATACTTGTCAAGCGGATTGACCTAGTTTAAAGTTCCCGCGCTTTTAGAAATCATGTCAACTCTGATTGGGTGAAAATAAATGAACTGACCAATCAGTGTATTGTTGCTCTCTCTAGCGCAGGAGTTCAATGTAGGTCAATCCCTTTGAAAACTATAAAAGCTTGTTTCAAATCTCAAATTCTTCATTCTGTTCTTGTATTACACAACAACAACAACATGGCAAGCAATATGGATTCGCGTTTGGAGCAATTGGAGGAGCAGGGCAAGACTATGGCTGATGCTACTAGGAGGTTACTGGAGACTGTGAATGCTGTGAAAGATACGGGTGAACTTCTATTACAGATGATTGAGAATCATCAGAAGATGTTGGAGATGAGTTGGAGGGTAGAAAATTTGATAAATGATGTAAAGACAGAAGTGAAGGTGGAGACTATCAGTGACGAGGAGGAAGATTGGGGGGATAATTCTCCCCCCACACCTCATCCTTCTGAGGATTGGGATGCGGAAGCAGATGATATGCCCTTCTACATACCAGTGAGAAGGACAATTACGGTTGAACAGTGGGGTGTGCGGTGTCCTGCATGTGGTGGCCGCCCAAGTAGATGTCCCTGCTCCTAAAAATAAAGTCTCTGTGGTAATATAACCACCAAAACGGCCCTTTTCAGGGCCACCTGTTTCTTCAAGAAAGAATAACTAAATATGTTGCACTTAGTTTTGTATGTAAGGCTATGCCTAATATATGTGTGATTGTAGTATTTCCTAATCATGGTTACAGTAATGGGGTGATTATGGCGTGATCTTTTAATGGACCAATCAGATTTTAGTTGCTCTCTCTAGCGGAGGAGTAGAATGTAGGTCAATCCACCTATCCAACTATATAACCCAATGTACTTTGTGTTTCTCTGAAAAAATGAAGTTCTTTGAAAAATTCAGTTTGACTAAGTTGTGTGCTGCTTTGCAGCGAAAAGATTGGAAAGAGGTGGAGAAACAACAAAATAAATTGGGATTGGAGCAATTTCTTGCTCGCAGAGGGATTGGATCCAGAAAACCTGTAGCCATTGTGCAACCTATTTTAAAATCTTCTAAGTAAGAAATAATTTGTTACTAAGGAGACTTTAAAACAAACAGTCCTTTTCAGGGCTACTCAATTAGTTTCGTTAAAGAATAACCTCAAAATAAAAACAAACACAATTTCAACAACATACTTTTAATTAAATCCAAAAACTACTAGACTCACTATATGTCCCTAGAGTCTATTTAAGTCTTTAATGAATATGCACTATAGAGTCTGGTTCATCACAAGAAATCTGTTTATCCCTGTTCTCTGTCACCATCTCTGTACAGGATCGAGGCGAGTGAGAGGCTGATTTACAAATGAAACAATAAGGCTTCTTCCCACGGCTTACTGTCTTCTTTGAATGATTATCCAAACATCTTTTCTTAGGATTGATATCAGAGACGTCTGAAGCCTTTCGTTTTCTTGAAGGCTTCATTGTAGATACTGAAGACTGTTGCTTCTCTGTAGATACTGAAGACTGTTGCTTCTCTGTAGATTCTGAAGACTGTTGCTCTTCATCATCCTCATCGTCTGAATAAATCACCATAGCTCTTCGTTTCCTTTGTGGTGGTCTAATATTATCTTCATCATCTGAGCTCTCTGTATCTGAATAATCTACCAATCTAGGTTGAGATTCTTCATCATTCATCAAATCTTCTTCTCTCTTGGGACAATTTGGAGCCCAATGATCTTCAAGTCCGCAGATATAACATTGTCCATATGTAGGCTTCTTATTAGTAGACATCTGTTGTTCTCTTAATTTCTGAGCCTCAGGACAATCTCCAAGCCAATGTCCCCTATCATGACAATGATGACATTCTCCATAAGGAGGTCTCAACTTGTCTTGTTGTCTCAAAGTATCTTCTAATGGCTGCATCAAAGCTTGTTCTTCTTGAGATAAAAGTTTCTTCAATGATACACAATGATAGTAGATGCTCTTCTTATCATAGACTTTAGCCATCCTTGGATCTCTACTGTTTGCCATCTTTACTCTTCGAAAGTCAGAAGTGAAATAATTCTCTCTCACTGGTGTCCAACTATTTATAGTCCTGGAAAAATTCTGTCTCTTCTATGATTGTAGTGAAATTCAATCACACTAGGATTGTCAGCGACACATCTTTTCCAATTCTCAAATGTAATCAGTGTCTCTTTTTCCATCAAATAACTGATACTGATCCACCAAAGTTTCTTGAAATCTTCAAAAGTTTCAGGACTATTGAGTTTCTGTTGAATCTCTTCTATTGTAATCTCATCATGAGAAAATAAGATGTAAATGCAGAACAATAATCTTCTATACGGTCTGAACTTCAAAATCTTGGAAAGTGGAATTTCCAAATATTTCTTCTCTCTTGCTTCTTCCATGATATTACACTTGCAGATAAAATAAATATAATGTATGTGATAAGATAGCAATTGTTCTCAGCTTTTATAGGGTGAAAAAATTTTGAAAATTGGTCTAGGCAAACTCAAGTTATTGCGAAAGTATGATTTTTACTTTTTAGAAATCCAGTCCTTGCTTTTTTCATGCCAATAAATTATCTCCCTTGAATAAAAAATTTCACGGTAAAAAATATGCGAAATTTGTTATATCTCGGGTATTTTTTATCCGATTTACTTCAAATTTTTACCAAAAGATAGCTCTTATATTTAAGTTATCGATTTTACATACTATAAGGCTTGAAAACTATTATGGGATAGAGTAACATTGAGACACCATTTCAAACTTATTCTATGATAGGATAACTATATATATGAATCTCAAATATTTGCTTATTAAGTCAGTAGAGATATAGTTTGAACAAAAATAACTGACCACTGGTACTCTATACATCGCCGAGGCCCGTAGAGAAGCTTTGTGCTTCAGAAACTGTTGAATATGCATTTAAAAAGGTAGAGCAGCTTCAGCTGTTTAAGGGCGCCAGCCTTTGGGTTGGAGTGGCGCCGCCTCAAATTCTCTGGTCCATAGAGACATGCAGGAATTTGACTTGTATTTGAGACAGTTTCAATCGCCAGGGATTCCGAGGTTAGGATAGTACTGGGGGAGTAATGGTGCTGTTTATACAGTGCCTGATACTTCTTGCTAATTTTTCAAAAAATGTAGTCTCGCCTGCACTTTAGGCCTAGCAAAAACATGTAGTCTCGCCTGACACTAAGTGAAAAAATTCATATAGATTTGCTTGTCAAATTTTTTTTTGGCTAGTGATTCCTATTGCCGCATTGTGAAAAATTCAGTAGTTTGGGCTTATAGAAAATATTTGATCTGATGAAAAATTCAAATTTGCATATCAAAATAATTTGAGAACTAGTGATTTTGCCTACCACATGGTGAAAATTTTAGTAGTTTGGCTAATGGAAAATATGCGATCGGATGAAAAAATCAAATAGTGATTACGCTTGATGAAACAATTTTGAGAATTTTCAACTGTTGATTTCAGAAAATCTGAGTTTTTCCAAATCTGGGTTTTTCCAGTATAAAAGGAGCTCAGATTTCTATTGCAGCATCAATTCAGTAGAGAACTTCGAAGAGTCAACATGTTTAAGCGACAGAGAGATATTACCCCACCCACTTCTGATGATGAAGAGCCTCGACGTAGATTGGTAGATTATTCAGATACAGAGAGCTCAGATGATGAAGATAATATTAGGCCACCACCAAGAAAAAGAAGACCTATGGTGATTTATTCAGACACAGAGAGTTCAGATGATGAAGATGATGAAGATTTGACTTCTTATTATACTATTAAGACAGTCAACGAGAAGAAGTCTAGAATTTTTCAAACTCAAGGGAAAGAATTTCAGCTCAACGTCAAGACTTTCCCTGACAATGTTTCGCACCTACAGTTCATATCAAGATTATTTGATCGGCTGGTAGAAGACATTAAAGAACGATGCGAGATGGAATCCAATGATAAGATGCAGATGACTATTTTGCATCCTGGATTGAAACTTGGAGTGTTTGTGCCTTGGAAAGATGTCTCAGCCATGACTGGGGAAGCTATACTTCAAGAAATCATGAAAGTACAACAGTCCAATGAGAATTTCAGGATTCATGATGGACAGATGACTATTCAAATTACAGTGGTGAGACTTCCAGTAGGCAGCAGACGAAAACCATTACATGCTGGTCTCTACTTTGAGTCAGAAAATATGAGAAAGAATAAACAGAGTATTATACAGATCAACAATACCAAAGATGTAATGTGTATGGCGAGAGCTGTGATGGTGGCAAAATACAATGCTGATAAAGATGACTCAGAGTCTTGGAAGAAGAATTGGGAACATATAAGAAAGTCAACCAAATCTTTGCAGACCCGAGAAGCCATGAAGTTATTGGATAGAGCGAAGATTCCTCATACCAAGTCTTGTGGTATTGAGGAATACAAGAAGATCCAATCTGTACTTGCTCCCAAGTACTTGATCAAAGTCCATTCACAGTATCCTAAAGATGGACTGATATTTCCACTACAATTCAAGAAGAAACCTGAGACGAGGGTGATCCATATTTACTTTAATGGAGTAGATCACTATGATGCGATTACGAAGGTGACAGGATTTCTCGGTACCCATTACTACTGCGAGTATTGTGATGTTGGATATACAAACAGAGGTGCCCATAGATGTGCTGATGGATGTGATGGTTGCTATAGTGACATTCCTTGTATTCTGGACAAAAAAGCGTTGTATGGACTGTAAAAGAACATTTCGTAGTAGGGACTGTTTTGCTAAGCATAAGGCAATGAAATCTAAGCAGCATAAATCTGTTGTCAATTGTGGTAAATGTAATTTTAGGATTGTGGGCAATAAGAAAAATCATGTGTGTCCAGGACAGAGAAAATGTAGGAATTGTAAAGAGATTGTTGGACCCAATCATCAATGTTATATTCAAAGTTATGAATGTAAATCTGAGATGACTGAAAATGAAGGAGAAGAAGAGGTTTCTCAACCAAAGAAATCTCGTTTCATCTTCTTTGATTTCGAGTCAAATCAAGAAACTGGTACACATCAAGTGAATTTCTGTGTTGCTCATAAAGCGTGTGATGATTGCATGGAATTGCCCATAGATACATTTTGTCCGACTTGTTCGACACAAACAGGTCTGAGAGAATTTATCTTTGAAGGCATTGATACTTTAACACAATTTTGCAATTGGATTTCAGGAGATGAGAATAAAGGAGTGACATGTATTGCACATAATTTTGGAGGATACGATGGTCAGTTCATCTTACACTATATCTTAGAATATGGTACAGGGAAACCTGATGTGATCATGAATGGAAATACTATACTTAGAATGAAAGTAGGACGTGTCACATTCCTTGATTCTTATCAGTTTTTGCATATGAGACTGGCTAATTTCCCAGATACATTTGGCTTGACAGAGATGAAGAAAGGTTACTTTCCTCATCTTGCAAATACACTGGCAAACCAAAAGTATGTGGGACCTTACTTTCCTGTGGACATGTACAATCCTGGTCAGATGTCTGTCAAGGATCGTGAGACATTTTTAGCTTGGCATAAAGGGAAAATTGAGAGTGGTGCTATATTTAACTTCAAATGGGAGATGGAAGAATACTGTCGTAGTGATGTGGATATTTTAAGACGAGGATGTGCTTGTTTCAGACGAGAATTGATCAACATTAGTGGACTCGATCCTTTGTCTGAAGCTTGCACTATCGCTCAAGCTTGTTCAAAAGTATGGAGAAAGAATCATATGCCTGAAAACAGTATTGCCATCATCCCACCTGAAGGGTATCCTAATCAAAAGAACTACTCTATCAAAGCTGTAAGATGGATTCAAAGTGAAGCTAAGGAACGTGGTATTGAAATCAAACATGCATTGAATGGTGGTGAACAAAGAATCAATGGACATTATGTGGATGGCTACCATGAAGAATCTCGAACTGTATTTGAATTCTATGGATGTTACTGGCATGGATGTCCTACTCATTTTCCAGACAGAAACAGAGTTCAACATCATCAGTGTTTGAGCATGCATCAGTTGTATATTTTGACCATTGGCAAGAGTGAAGAGTTACGAAAAGCAGGATATCAGGTGGTGGAGCTTTGGGAATGTGACTATGACAAGAGATACAAGGAAGATCCAGACTTTAGATCTTTGGTGGACTCAGAATTTACAAACTTAGACCCTTTGAGGCCAAGAGATGCTTTATTTGGTGGAAGGACTAACTCGACCAAACTCTATCAGGAAATCGATGAATCCTCTAATGAAGAAATCAAGTACATCGATGTGTGTTCGCTCTATCCAACTATTTGCAAGTACGGACAGTTTCCACTTGGACATCCTACCATCTTTTCTCAAGAGAATATTGATAAAGACAACATCAGACAGTACTGTGGATTGATCAAGTGTAAAGTGTTACCACCCACCAATTTGTACCATCTTGTACTTCCACAGAAATGCAGTCAGAAATTGATGTTTCCATTGTGTAGAAGTTGTGCAGAAAAGACAGATCCTTATATGAGATGTACTCATTTACAAGAAGAAGATAGAAGTTTTACAGGGACCTGGGTTACTATCGAATTGTTTGCTGCATTGGACAGAGGGTACAAGTTATTGGATGTGTATGAAGTCTGGCATTTCTCAGAGACGACTCAGTATGACAGAGAATCTGGAGAAGAAGGGATCTTTGCTGGCTATATCAATACTTTTCTGAGAATCAAACAAGAATCAAGTGGCTATCCTGATTGGTGCAAGACAGAGCAAGATAAGATCAAGTTCAAGCAAGATTACTTTGAAGCCGAAGGAATCAGATTGGAGAATGTGGAGAAGAATAAAGGAATGAGAGCTATTGCTAAGATCATGTTAAACAGTCTCTGGGGAAAATTGGCACAGCGAGATAATATGACCAAGACAGAATATTTCTCAGAACCTGCCAAGTTCTTTGATCTGGTGACGAATCCAAACAAGATTGTCAAGAATGTGGACATTTGCAGAGAAAATCTTCTACTGGTCAACTGGGAGGAAACAGAACCCAATGTGGAGCCTCATGCTTGCAGTAATGTGATTGTCGCAGCCTTTGTCACTGCTCAAGCCAGATTGAAGTTGTATGAACCCTTGGAAAAGCTGAATGAACGTGTACTCTACTTTGATACAGACTCTATCATTTATCATTAAAAACACGATTTATGGAACCCTACTATTGTCAACAACAGACTTGGAGAATGGACAGATGAAGTGCCCAATGCTAGAATTGTGAAATTTGTTGGAATGGGACCGAAGAACTATGGCTATGAATTTGTGGACAAGGATGGAAATCGAGGATCTACTTGCAAAGTGAAAGGACTCACTCTAGATTACAATACATCTCAAGTCATTCACTTTGATAGAATGTTGAACTTGGTGAAGGGAGATAGGAAAGACTTCAGAGAAACTGTCAACTACAATAGGATCAGAAAACATAAAGACAAGACTGTGACCACTGAATTGCAATCCAAGACGTATCGGTTCACTTATACTAAACGTGTCATTATTGGAGATGGATATACTGTTCCTTATGGATATTTGGCATAGATACAGTAGTTCTGATGATTATGCACTGAACTTATTTCTGATAGTCATGAATTGAACTGTGTCTGATAAACATGTACAGGTGTTTTTTATGTATTAAACTGTTTCAATTATGTATTAAACTGTTTTTTTTAATTATGTATTAAACTGTTGGTTCATGTTCATTAAAATTTGAGTATAAATAAAATTGTCTTTGTTATTTTTTCACAGTTAACCATGGCACTTTCTACACACCAGTTGGACTCAAATCAAGATATTCACTTATACTAAACGTGTCATTATTGGAGATGGATATACTGTTCCTTATGGATATTTGGCATAGATACAGTAGTTCTGATGATTATGCACTGAACTTATTTCTGATAGTCATGAATTGAACTGTGTCTGATAAACATGTACAGGTGTTTTTTATGTATTAAACTGTTTCAATTATGTATTAAACTGTTTTTTTTAATTATGTATTAAACTGTTGGTTCATGTTCATTAAAATTTGAGTATAAAAAAAATTGTCTTTGTTATTTTTTCACAGTTAACCATGGCACTTTCTACACACCAGTTGGACTCAAATCAAGATATTGGAAGTTTGTTTTTTAAACATCCTTCTAATATTTTTATTTCTGGTCCAAGTGGATCGGGTAAAACTGAATTTGTTAAAAAGATGATTGAGTTTAAAGAAGATTTATTTGATATTTTACCCCAACGTATTGTTTGGTGTTACAAGGAATGGCAAACATCTTATAATATCTTACAAGAGCGTGAGGGGTCAAACATCAAATTTATTCAAGGTATTCCCGATGATGAAGATGAAATTGTCACTGATCCCAGTGCAACTCACTTGGTGATTTATGATGACATGTTAGGAGATAAAGATGAAGAAAAAATTAAGTTATGGTTTACAAGAAAAGGACATCATAGAAACGCAAGTGTGGTGTACATCACTCAAAATTTATTTCAACAAAGTAAATCTTCTCGCACCATCAGTTTGAATGCTCATTATTTAGTTTTATTTCAAAGTCTTAGAGATAAGATGCAAATCAAAGTATTAGCAAGGTAAGTAAGGTTGCAAAGATCAGGAATCGATACAATCAAGTACCACACCTGACCCAGGATACCAATGGGAAAGTGACAAACTCACAGAAGACACCACAAACGAGAGCCAAGAGGTCAGCCCTTTCCCAGCAGGTGACCACAAAGCACATATAAACAGACGCGCACAAAACATAGCAAACACAACACAGAACTAAACATAAAAGATCCACAAAAGAAGTACCGCCTTGGAACGGTCAGTAAAATATTTTACTGGAGGGCTTAAACCGGTTTAACAGCGCCAACCTCACCCTTAATTCAGATGTGGATCAAGACACATAGATATTTGGTTTGCATGAAAGACCCCTAACTTATCAATGCATCATCTCCTAAAACATATAAATCAAGATATAACAAGGAGATATTGCAAGGATAAGGACTCAACAGTAAATTAAACTGAATACCGGAGCAAAAGAAATCCAACAGGTAAACCCCGGTGGGCCTGACAAACAGCCAAAGCATCAGGCCCCTACCATCTCATCAATAGATAAGTCTTTAAGTCGGAACCATCATAGAGTCTGAAGTCCGACCCACCGGCGTGCAATTAAAGAGGAAAGCAAAGTTGCCAACTGTGATTGGGTTGACTACCAAGCATGCAGTCTGTTGCAATACATTAATGTTATAGCCAATCTTTTTATAATGGGAAATTATTTTAATGAACTGCGCTGAAAAATTATTAGAGCCAATAATCTTCTTCAACTTATACACCAAGTCACCATAGAAATCAGGTTCCGAAAGTCCTAGGCGCAAGAGAGATTTAAGTCCAACTTGGAATTTAGAAATCAAATCAAAGTATCGTCTATAAAATTTTGAAAATGTTTTGCCAAGTTTATGATACCGATAGCCCTGTTTAAGAAGTTTCTGAGTTAACAATATATTGCGAGTGTTGAAGTCAGTAACATAGCTAGATGCTTGTTCAACTTCAAGCTCCACATATGATTCATGTGTTTAACGATGCCACATCTATACCTCATGGATACTTATTGGTCGATTTGAAACCAAATACACCTGATTATCTTAGATTCAGAACACATATTTTTCAAAACTGGTTTACAAAATCAGATCAACAAGGACCTGTTGTCTATTTTCCAGGAGTATAAAAAGGTGTGTTTGAGTTCAAATCCATCATTTGTGTCAAAATGGCTCAACGAACATCAGCTAATCTGATACGTGCTCTGTATATTTTAAGCAGAGAACATGATAGTCATAAAAGAAAATCACTCTTAAATGCAGGTTTAATTGAAATGATCAAATGGTTTTCTTTGGCAGCTCGAAAAATTGTTCAGGGTAAAATGAAATTACCTAAACAAACTCAAAAATTTATGGATAGACATCAGGATGATGTTCGAAAATTAGCAAGTGCAATAGTTGATCCTGAAGTAAAACGTAGTATCATTTTAAAACCTGGAGGTGTTGGATTCTTTGGTGGTGTGATCATTCGAAGTCTGATTCGATGGGATGGAAATAAGTTGATGAGAAAATTTAACAAGAAAACTAAAAAACCTAAGAAAAAATCAGTGAAAAAACCAAGAAAACAGAAAAAAAGAAAGGTTGATGATCGTTTTGTAACAAAACGTAAAAGTAAAAGTCCTGCTTCATATCAAAAATTTAGGTCTTGATTCTCCAAACACAAATGCAAGACGATCTTCTATTAATTTAGCAAGATTTACTCCTTTGAGAGCACAAGATTTGTCAAAAAGACATGGATTTGGTGCTACCATGCACATGTTAAATCCAAACAAATATCCATCGCCACCTCATTCTGAACGTCGACGACTTCATTTTTAAGAAAAACTATAAAAGGATTGTACATCAAAGTGTTGTACACACTCATAAACATGGCTGTAACAACAACACGTCGTAGAAAATTGCAAAATAAAATGAGAAAAAAATCTTTGATTAAAACTTATGGTACATTTTTAGAAGGATTGACTCATTTATCGAATAAATGTCGTAAGAAAATGATTCAAGAATCTCCCAAAGAAGTCATTGATTGTGTAGGGGAATGTTGCATCAATCTTATAAAAGGCAATGTACGTCTGACAAATGCTCAAAAGAATCAGTTACGAGCTAGAAAGCAACATATACGTTTACTGAGTTCTAAGCAAGTTCCACTTGACACAAAAAAGAAAATTATTAATCAGAAAGGTGGAGCCTTGTTAGGATTATTGTTAAAACCATTAATTGCTCCTATCATAGGTTCTGTCTTGGGTGAAATTATCAAAAAATAAAAAAAATATGGATGGTCGTAAAATGGCTATTGTGCCATTTAAACTTTGGGAAGACATGAAACGCTGGAAAGAGGAACAAATTTCATAAACCCAGACTGCCTCCTGATCCTAATGTATCTGCCACAGCCAGTCTTCAAAGAGACTTATCTTCTGTCATGGCCAATGAAGATTTGTCTGAAGCTGAAAAATCTCAATTATATGGCCAGACCTTGCACAAATTTAAAACAGCACATCAAAAAGCTTTAAAAGAAACATCTCTTTTTCCCCAATCTGACCCTAGTTCTTCCAAAATGAATCAATTGGTCATAGATAGTGTGCCTTCCACCATGAAACGTAAAGCTCAGCTTTTAGTTTCACTTCTAAAAACTAACCCAAATGTGTCCTGGGAAGATGATGGTACAGTTAAACTTTATGGCAAATCTATTCCAGGGTCCAATATTATTGATTTGGTCAATGATGTCATTAGACATCGTAAACGCAGTGAACCTACAGGTTGGCAAGCTTTTGCAGAAGGTTTAAGAGACATGAATATTCCCCAAGATGCCATTGGAAATAGGGAAAGGTGGGACTGGATGCATCGTGCTCCAGAAACTCCTGAAACGGATTATATCACTCCCAAACAAAAACGCACCATCAGAAAAACAGCAAGTCGTATTCCTGTTTCTGTCAGGTCTGCAAAGAGTTTGAGTGTCAGAAAACGTATCAAAGACCATTTTTCCTCTCCGACACTTTTATCTGCCACCAAAAAACCTATAAAAGAAGAGTTTTCTTCTCCATGGGTCAGTTACAATGAAGCTTGAACAGTTGTATTACAATACTAAAAGTCCGGCTGCGTATACAGGTGAACAAGCTTTGTACAGACTTGCTAAACAATCATCCAAAAAAGTAAAACTTCAAGATATTAGAGACTGGTTAAGAAAACAACAAACTTATACTTTACATAAGCCTATTCATAAAAAGTTTTTGCGACGCAAAACAGTAGTGGCTGGAATTGATACTCAATGGCAAGCAGATTTGGCAGACTTATCAAAATTATCAAAGTTCAATGACAAACATAGATATTTACTTTGCATCATAGATGTATTTTCAAAATATGCATGGGTGGTACCTATTAAAGATAAAACTGGGAAAACTTTAGTGATAGCTTTCAAATCTGTGTTAAAAAGTGGACGATGTCCAAAAAGTTTGCAAACAGATAAAGGAACTGAATTCAAAAATAAAGAATTTCAAAATTTCTTGAAAACTAAAAAGATTCATTTCTTCACTACTGAAAATCCTGAAACCAAAGCCAGTATTGTGGAACGTTTTCAAAGAACTTTGAAAACTCGCATGTGGAAATATTTTACTCATCATCGCACTTTGCGATATGTAGACATTCTTCCCAAATTAGTACATGGTTACAATCACGCTTATCATCGAAGTATTAAATGTGCACCTGTGTCTGTGACTCTTAAAAATGAACCACAGGTGTCAGAAAACTTATATGGAAAATCAAATTCTAAAAAAGTCAAACCAAAATTCAAAGTGAATGATTTTGTGCGTATCAATAAAACAAAACGTACATTTGATAAAGGTTATTTACCAAATTGGACACAAGAATTATTTCAAATTTTAGCAGTGGTCAAAACTCAGACTCCTATCACCTATAAAATAAAAGATCTTGAGGGTGAATTAGTCAAAGGCACTTTCTATTCACACAAGTTACAACGTGTAGAGAAAGAGCAAATTTACGAAATTGATTCTGTTTTAGATCACAGAAAACGTAAAATAGGAAAAAAGTGGGTGAAAGAAATTAAAGTTCACTGGAAAGGGTATCCTTCAAAATTTGACAGTTGGATTTTAGAATCTGATCTTGTATAAAAGCATGAAAATGGATCTCAGAGGATCATTTGTACGTGGTGACACTGCTTCAGTACAATCTGCAGAAGGTCGTGATCGAATTGTTAAAAATCGGTTCACTTTTTTTGCTCAGATCATTGTTGTATACATGATCATTATCACATCATTAGTTCAAATCAGTCTGAGAAGTCCAGATAAAGAATTGTGGCTAATTTTACTCAGTAGTTCTATCGGTTACATACTACCATCCCCAGGTTTAAAATTTAGAAAACAAACTAATCCAATTTCTGCTGACGAAACAGATTCACCCAAACTCAAACCATGAACAACTCTTATTTGACACTCTTGAGTGATAGTTCACTCAGCACTTTTTCAAAAAATACGCAATGTGACTTTAAAGTGAAATTAGATCATTCCATACAAATTGAAAAAGATAATTGGGAAGTAGGTTTGGTAGAAGTCATAACTCCAACTGAAGTAAATAATATCACTAAGGAAAACAATTATGTGATTTTAAGATTTTTTGATAGAAAAATGTGTGAAGATATAGATAATTGTACAACCTATGGAGGTTATGTAGACATGAGAGTCTTTATTCAAAATGGTTATTATGCTTCTCCACGCCATTTAGTTGAAGAAATTCAAAAAACTATCAATTTTCAATATGGATTGACTCTGAAAAATAGCAATGCTACCATTTTAATCACTTATGGTGAAAACAGTGCTCGAGTCAAACTTGATGTTCAAGATCCTACGAAAGTCAAAATTATTTTTCCAAAGGCAATTGCAGAAATATTAGGTGTAGATAGAAATTATTTTGATAAACCAGTAGCAAATGAAAAATACATTTTCAGATATGGTGTGGATTTAAATACAAAAATTCACCAACTTTACATTTACTCTGATTTAGCAAGTTATACATTTATTGGTGATGTTACTGCACCTATTTTGAGAGTATTGCCATTTGAAAGTAAAAGAGAAAACAATCATTTACATCAAGAATTTGTCAATGTACACTACGTTCCAGTGGCAAAATCTTTCATAGATCAGGTGCACATTAGTATAAAAGGTGATACAGGTGAAAATGTGCCATTTATCTCTGGGAAAACGTTAGTGAAACTACATTTTCGACAGAAAGAATAATGTTGAAACAATCAAGAAGTATTATGTCTCTTCAATCTGGGAAAGGAGACTTTCCCGTGTACAGAGGCGTTTCAAGACAATATGGCAATGGTTTAGGATCCATTTTTAAAGCTGCATTGAGAACAGTGATTCCAATTTTAAAACCTGTAGCAAAAGCAAGTTTAAAAAGTGTGAAAAAAGTAGCTAAAGATCAAGGGGTTCAAGCTCTGAAAGATATTGTGGGTGGTGAAAATGTAAAAAAAGTTTTAAAACAAAGAGGAAAAACAGCTTTGAAATCTTTTGGTCAATCTACTATTAATCAGTTGGCTATAAATTCAACTCAAAAACGCAAAAAGCCTCAGTCTGAATCTAGACACCGAACTGTTAAGAGGGGTTTTAAAAGCAGAGCAAAAAAGTTTAATCCTATTAAACGCCTGGTATTTGAAAAAGATATATTTGACGAAAAATGATTCAACAAGGTTCTTGCGATTGCACTAAAACGGAATTGGATATGGAATCCATTCCACCCACCATGACTACCATGCAAGGCACTCAGTGGAATGATTATCATCCCATCGCTTCTCTCGATAGTCATCATGCACCCATTGAATTTCTAATTCCACCTCACACCGAGTTTTACACTGATTTGTCTCAAGCCTATCTGTATATCAAATTCAGAATCTTAAAGCAAACGGGTGAAGATCTTGACACGGATGCAAAAGTATTTCCAATTAATAACTTTTTTCATAGTATGTTCAGTGGCATAGATTTGTATATCAACAATAAATTGATCACAAATAATTCAGACACGTATCCATACAGAGCATACCTTGAAAATTTATTTTCTTATGGTTCTGATGTCAAAGATAATCAATTGAAGGCAGCAGAATTTTGGTCTGAGGATGAAGCTGGAGCTTTTGAAGATATAACAAATGCATCTATCACTGATCGTGGCAAACGCGTAGCAAAAAGCAAATCCGTGGAGCTTCAGGGTAAATTACATTTGGATCTTGCTATGCAGGAAAAATATTTACCTAATGGCTTAGAATTCAAACTTAGACTTAATCGATCATCTCCTCAGTTTTGTTTGATGAGTGATAATTATCCTGCAAAAATCAAAATTGATACTGCTATCTTGAGAGTACGAAATGTTCAGCTTCTACCAGCCATTAGCAATGAACTGAATCAAACTATTGCTCATCATAATGCTAAATTTCCAATCAGAAGAGTTGAAGTCAAAACTTTTACAATCAGTAGTGGCCCAAGATCTAAAATTGAAGATCATCTTCTCACAGATCAACTTCCAAAACGAGTTTTATTGGTTTAGTAACAAATGAGGCATTTAATGGGAATTTGGATACTAATCCTTTCTTTTTCCAACATTTCAATCTAAGTAAAATGGATGTCACTTGTGATGGACATAGTGTCTATGGAAAACCATTTGAACCTGATTTGAAAATGATCAGTATCTCAGATCTTTTCTATCAGTTTACCAAGCATTAGCAAGTCAGAATCAGGTCCAAAATTGCAACATTGATTATGAAGATTACAAAGGAGGTTATTGCTTTTGGGGATATGATTTGACACCAGATCAAGCAGCCGATCAGTCTCATTTGCACCCTATAAAAACTTGGAACCTCAGATTGGAGCTTCAGTTTGCAACAGCACTTGACAAGACGATCAACGTGCTTGTGTATGCAGAGTTTGACAACCTGATAGAAATCAACGGACTTAGAGAAGTTACCACAGATTACTAAAGATGAATGCAGGATACTTCATTGAACAGGATTTGATGTACCAAACAGATGCATACAGTGCAACAGTCCAGCCATCAGATGAGAAGAGTACCTTACAAAAAGAAGTAGAAGACAATGAGGATATCGATTGTCTTATGAAGACTCTTCTAAAACAAGCCATATTGACTTGTCTAAAGATGGCAGTTGGAGACTGTGCAAAGCATGAATGTCATGGATGCAAAATGAACCACCCAAGTCAGAAATACCACGATATCTGTCTATGGACTTCTCCAAGAGAATGGATTGAAGATTATGGATGTCATGATCCAGCCTTAGAGGGCCTAAACATCTATGATGTGATGGAAGACTTTGACAATAGAATATGGAACTATCTGTATGGCGATAATTGGCGACACCCTATGGACTTTACAACAGGGATCAATCACCTGACGCCAGAAGAAAATCAAGAAGCCTATAAAAACTGGCAGTACTTCAAGAAAAATCAAAGTGACTTAACAGAACAGTGGAAGACGTACTGGGCCAAGAAACTCATAGAATCCTATGAAGAAAAGGAAACTGAAGAAAACGAGAACCCAGAAACAGAATAAAAATGAACACTGTTGAACTAATCAAAGTCATAAACAATATACCTGTGGAAGGAGAAGTATGTGCCAAGGATTTACTACCAGAGAAGAAACCACTGGATATGAAGGCTTACATTGTAAATACAGATATATCCACAGATCCAGGAGAACATTGGGTGGCAATCTACTTCAGAAGAGATCAAGTTATCTACTTCGATTCATATGGAAGACCACCAGAAGAGCAATATGTTCTACCATTTATTGAAAGAAACTCTTCAAGATGGATCCATAACAAAGAATGTTTACAGAGTCCATAGAGCAAAGTATGTGGAATTTGGTGTATCTACATCATTCACCAGCTCAACAAAGGACTAAATCTAAACACAACCATTCATCAAGAACTATATGGAACTGGAGATGATTTATACCAGAATGACAGAGATATCGAGATGTGGTTCATCTATAACTATGCCAGAGTCATCCTATCCAAGAATGGAATGAGAAGCATGGCTCCTCCTGACTTTTTATTCAAACACAGAATACAGACTTGTAAGCCCCCCGGTGGCTTAGGCTGCTGTCCGTTCTAAGGCGGTGGTTCTGTTGTTGTTGACTTTCTGTTTATTGTTACCCCCATTGTGGGAGTCTGTAATTGTTCTATGTTTTGTTGTACGTTACTTTATGTCCATTTTAGTATTGCAATCATCTTGATGGGGAAGAGAGAGCTGATTGCTTTGCTTAATTTGTCTTCCTGGTGTCTCGTGATGGTTGAGCGGCTCTTCCTCACGGTGCCACGGGGTTGTCTGCAGTTTGTGATTGTGGTATTTCCTGATCATACTCATTTACTATTTGTAAATGTCATAATTATTCACATCACCTTTCAAAGAAGTATCCTAAGTATAATATGTTGTAAATATGTTAAGGAGTTCTATTGTAAACAATGAACAGAGGGACGGCCCTAATCCTCTGTCATTGTAATCAGTTATAGTTAGCGGGGCAATAAAGTTATAGAAATGTTCACCAGTCTTTGTTGTTCTTTTCAAAAAAAATCAGTAGTAGTAAGCTTGAGACGGCTAGCTATACACTAGTTAACGCTACAGAGTGATGCCTCTAGGAGTTGAGGTCTTGATTGACCAAGAGACTCTTAAGACGCATGGTACTTAGTAGCCTTGACTATTACACACACCATATATCACCACATACTATACCCCCTAAAATGACTAAGTTATTTTCAAAGCTGGATTTAACTAAGTTATTTTATATATCACCACAGCAGAACCTTTTTATACCTCTCAATAAACTAAGTTATTCCCCCAACAGCCCAGGAAACTATCATAATCACAAGCCAACCAGTGGATATGACCAGAAAACTATCACAATCATAGACCAACCAGAATAGACCTCAAAAATAAACTAAGTTATTCTCAATAGCCCAAGAAACTATCACAATCATAGACCCACCCAGAATAATCCCAAAAATAAACTAAGTTATTCCCCTAATAGCCCAGGAAACTATCACAATCATAGACCCACCCAGAATAATCCCAAAAATAAACTAAGTTATTCCCCAATAGCCCAAGAAACTATCACAATTATAGGCCCAGCCAGAATAGACCTCAAAAATAAACTAAGTTATTCACAGCTAGTCACTCAAGCTTACCAGGATAGCCATCTATGGGGACCGGGCCTTTTTTAGCCTGAAAAATTCTAAGTTCTTTTCAGGCTAAAAAAGGCCCGGTCCCCAGAGTGGCATCCATTACTACTAGCCCCATTCCCTATTTAACATTTTTGATTTTCACTGTTGGCCTGATAAGGCCTCTGAATCATTTAAGACATATGGGGATGAAGAAATTGAGAAATTAGTTCAGCATTTCACACTAGTTTTAACTGAGGAGGAGCAAGAAAATGCTGTTGACCAGTGGCTTGATCTTAAGCTTTTTGTTGCCAGAAATATGGATAGAACATTAATAGAGGCTTATGAGAGTGTTTTGAACCCTAATAATGCCACTGATCATATAAGACGCATACTTCCATTGATCAACATTATGCTTACTCTATCTCCTACCACTGCTGAATGTGAAAGAGGTTTCAGTTTGATGAATGGATTAAAGACTCAAAATAGAACTTCTATGAAGCAAGACAGTTTAAGCAGTTTAATGAGAATCAAGGTTGATGGTCAAGAGTTTGAAGCTTTTAGCCCTGCTGATAGTTTAAATCAATGGTTGGATAGTGGCAATCGTCACATACATGGTCATAAACTGTCTGGCCCAAGAGGTCCAAGGGCACCAAATGTTGAAGCAGCTGACAGTGACAGTGAATCAGATTGAGTCTTAATAAATCAGAACCCTATTAATAGTACTGTACTCACTGTTTACAGTAATGGATCATAAGTTTCCTTAATCCTAGTCACATCTTTTATTTTATTTTATTATGCAAGAGCTAGTCAAAGCCCTTCTGATCATATGCTTGTTCAACAGATGTTTTTTTGTCTTATTTGGATATAAATAAAACCAAGATTGTGTTAATTTGAATACTTTATTGCTTTCATTAATATATTATAATACATGATACAAATATGATTAATCCTTAAGGGCGAGTGATAATACCATAAGGGCGAGTAGGTTTTTCCCCCCACTAGTCCTGCAGGGCGAGTGAGTAGAAAAATAATTTTACACCCCTGTCAGACAATTATACATGATTGAGTTAAAGCCCTAGGATGCTTGTAAATTACATAGGCAACAGCTGGGGTTTATGGGCAATTTTCTCTATATTTAGATTTGCAAAGTAAATAGAATAGCAAATAAATTTAAAATACACACCGAAATCCCTCCCTCTGGGCAAATTTCGCATGCTTTTAGCGATCATCGGGATTTCATTTTATTAGTTCGTACAGTGGCATTTTCCTAGAAAATATTTTTAATAGTTCGTACATGAAGGAAAATATTTTTGCTGTACGAACTAATACAATATTTACCTATTTGGGGGATGGTAAATAAAACATGGTTGACCATACCTCCAGATAAAAGTGCATCACTGAAAATTTATTTTCTTATTTCTCAGGCAAAACTTGCTGTGGGAGCTCGCACCGTAAACACAGGGGGGGTACTCTATTTTTTCTTGACACGTAAGCTTTGGAACCAGCATCTACTGTTTACCCCAAGAATATCATGAATATCAGGCATACCTAAATGAATATTTGAAATTTAGCAACCCGAAAAGAATATTCCAATTCTGTACTTTGAACTTAAAAAGCCCTAAAATGTTTATAGTAACCCCCCCCCCCCCCCCCACAAAAAAAAATGTTTATTTTTATGATGACCCCACAAAAAATATCCACAATTTCATCATACCCCCCCCCCCCCCCCCCCCCCCCCCCCCCCCCCCCCCCCCCCCCCCCCCCCCCCCCCCCCGAAAAATCATTTTTCTGAAAAAACGCAAAAAATTGTATCAATAGGTATGAGAGCATCCCTCAGAAAATGAAAATGGTTAATATATGGTAATATATGAACCTTTCTTGTCTAATCAATGACGTAGCCAGAAAGCTGAAAAAATTACGCACATCAAAGGGAGAATACTGTACCAAGCAGTGATTCACTTCAATAGCGTCCCTTTTCAAAATGGGAACTTCTATTAAAGGAAAGAATTCGCTCCCTTCTGGGAGCGAATTCTTTTCTTTAAGAGTAGTTCATTGTGGTATGAAAAATCACTTTTACCACATTTGGTGACCTCCCTTGAATGTTACTATTTTTATTACGCACGTGCGTAAATGCGTAATGGGAGCTACGTCAATGAATTATGGACCCGTCTAATGGTTCTGGAACCGGCGCTGTGTTGGGGACGCTGCTTACAGTAGATTATAATAATTAATAAATTTGTTTCTTTTCTGCAGGAGTGCCATATATTCCCAGCTACATGGACCTGTCCAATGGTCCAGAGCCCTGCGTTGTTTGTGGCGACGCAGCAACAGGGTACCATTACCGATGTATGACGTGTGAAGGATGTAAGGTAATCTTATGATTAATAATATCCCATAGTACATCATCATCAATATCATCATCATCCTCATCATCATCATCATCATCATCATCATCATCATCACCATCGTGGTCGTCATCAGCATCATCATCATCATCATCATCATCATCATCATCATCATCATCGTCGTAGTCGTTGTCGTCGTCGTCGTCATAGCAAGAGAATGCATAGTATTTTAAGAGTTAAATATAACATTATCACAATCATCACCAGAAGCAGCAGCAACATTTCTTTTATAATCAGCAGCAGCGTTGCCTTCAGCATCATCATCATCATCATCAGCTAGCCAGTTACTCTGGAATTCACCATTACGTTGACGATCATCGTCATTTTTGTAATTATCAACATTGTCATTTTCATCATCAGTAGTGACACCATCATCATCATCATCATCATCATCATCATCATCATCATCATCATCGTCATCATCATCATTGCAAGAGAATGCATAGTGTAGAGTTAAATATAACATTAACACAATCATCATCAGGAGCAGCAGCAACATTTCTTCATAATCAGCAGCAGCATTGCCATCATCATCATCATCATCATCATCATCATCATCATCATCATCATCATCATCATCATCATCATCATCATCAGCTAGCGATTACTCTGGAAGGGGACCACTCACTGATGAGGATAATGCCTATTCACCTAAAATGTTTATCAAAATGATATGACGATCATCGTCATTTTCGTAATTATCAACATTGTCATTTTCATCATCAGTAGTAATATCCTCATCATCATCATCATCATCATCATCATCATCATCATCATCATCATCATCATCATCATCATCATCATCATCATCAACAACAACAACAACAACAACAATAATAACAACAATAACAACAGAAGCAACCACAACAGTTTATTAGCTATACAAGTATTATATGTTTAAACCAAACACAGGGAAAATGTTCTTTTCAGTACCCACAGCAAGTGTTAGAAAATTAATTTTGATTTATCCTATAGACTGGCCTTAATACAAGATCTTATTTTCTATAAAAAGAAAAAATAAAGAAATAAAATGATAACATTTTTTTTATATCTCTAAATTTTGGGAAAGACTTATTATCTTCCTGCGTCCAATATCAGCCTTAATTTCGTCTAAAATCAAAAGAAAAAAATCACAAGTATAACCTATGTCGTTTGCTAGGGACTGACTGATTAGCTCTTTTGGTTAAAAAGAATTTTCCTCCTTCATCCTTTAATTATTTTCCTACCCATCAGTTTAAACATATGTTTTGGGTGCTCAAAAGAACCGTCTAATTGAGAAGGTTCTTTTGAGTACCCATAACATATGTTTTGGTTGAGAAATAAGAAAAAAATAAGTTTTCGTTACGCAACTATCTGGAGGCCTCACTTTTTCATCTTTTGTTCCAGGGATTTTTCTGTCGTATGTTGTCTTTTAAAAAATAATTATATATTCTATAACAAAAAGAAAACAAAAATAAATGTCATTTGCTTGAGTTTGGTTAGCTCTTTTGGATAAAAAAAAATGTTCTATCTTCATCATTTTTATTATGATATTCGCCTTTGTCTGTTCATTCTTTTATAATCTTTATTTTTTCAGATATTTTTCCGGCGGACTATTCAAAAGAACTTACAATACCATTGTAAATGGAATAAGAACTGTGTTATAGACAAAACCACTAGAAACCAGTGCCAGGAATGTAGATTTTATAAATGTATAAACGTTGGCATGGCAACGGATCGTAAGTATCCATTTTGATGTTAATGTGACAAAGTTGATTTTAAGAAAAAATAATAATTACAATTAGGTCAATTCAATATTTTGTTAAATGTCTTATTGCTGTTTACATATTGCTCTTATATATCGGAAAAAATACAAAAATACAAAAGCAAAACAAAAATAAGAAAAAAAGGCAGTTATTGAACGCCACAATTATTATATTCTTTTGGACCAAATATTGACAAGGCACACGTCCAGATTAGCAAATAATTTGAGCGCAATCGTGTACTTAATTTCTTACCAATCGGTTCAAACATAAGTTTTTGGTGCTCAAAAGAACCTTCTCGATGAGATGGCTCTTTTGAATACCTACAACATGTGTTTAGTGGCAGAAATAAGGAAAAAAGTCGTCGAAAGTTTGATTGTTTGAAACAGAATAGCAAGGGTGTTTTATATTCAAGATGTGGGAGCGGTCTAAATTTTTGTCTGCGTCATCAACGTTAACCATAAGCATAGGCTGAGTTTAACAAGACATTTTATAATGCTCAGACTCGATGAGCCTTCGCTGCTGATGAGCCTTCACCGCTCGCTGATTACTAATATAATGCACACGTTTTTGTGTCTTAATTATTTCGTTTCCTTCAGTAATGGAAATATTTTGGAACAACACCATTTTCCATAATGCTACCCTATCTACCTCACACGATGATGTGGCACTTTAGTCATTGAGCAAGAAACATTTATCCTAGCTTAGTACTGGTTCAACCCAGGAAGACCCGTCCCTATATAACTGAAAGATTGTTGATGGGACGTAAAGAATCAAATCAAACAAACAAAAAGTGGCACTTTATGAGAAGTTAATTCTTGTTTCTAACAGCAAGCAATGACTTTCGAAAAACGCCCATACAGCAAACACTAAAAGTGAAACACTGGATCAGCCTGCGCAACTGTGTTAAAGCATATCCTTAAAAATATCAAACGAAATCTCGAGTCTTTATAAGTTGCATGCTACACTCAGAAAATAAAGGTCATGATTAGTATGTGTAGATGGAGAGGCTGACCTGCACAACACTGTACCCGGTACTAATGTATTCAGGACTTTAGTTAAGAGTGCGTAACGAAAATGTAATTTTCTTATTTCTCAACCAAAACATATGTTGTGGGTACTCAAAAGAACCGTCTCAATGAGACGGTTCTTTTGAGCACCCAAAACATATGTTAAAACTGATGGGTAAGAAAATATTTACATTTTACGCTGAAAAATTTTGTTTATGTAAACCTGTAAGGCTGTCCTACACAACACTGTACCAGGTACTAATGTATTAATGTTTTCTCACTGTCTAGACACTCGGATGCCCTGAGATAAAACAATGCTTTCTGATTTGTTCTTGTAGGTTACCATGGGAACGTATTAAATCATCATTTTAAACAATGCCAGGCTATTGGCATATTCCAATACGGTTCCGTTACCAGACACAATGTTTCTTATGAATTTAGCAAATCAGATTTGTTAGTTTTCTTATGATAGATAATCCTTGTCTAGGGAAATGTGTTTTTATTGATTGCAAATATAAATGTGCAGATCAATCTATGCGCCAGCGCAGTCTGATTATCGCCGTTTCTATTCCTGCATAGTAAATAAATGAATGAGTGAATGCCTCAAAGTGCTGACTTTCCATAGAAAGTCAGCCTCAAATTCTGAATTAGTTTAATTTATGCTTCTGATTACAGTAAAACCTGTTACAAGCAGTCACCCAAAAAGATGTCCAAAATATGTTTTCAAGACCGATTATCGCTCAATACAGGTCAAAAGTTCGACCTTCATCAAGCTACCATCTGTCATTATGATCTTTGTTTTGTTATTTTTGAGTGGCTGCTTAAGACATGTTTTACTGTATTTAAAGACAAATCACTCATACGAACAGGGTAAATAAATTTATCAGTTCTGATTAGTTTAATGGAAAGATAGTACAGACCCAATTCCTAGGACTGAAATCGTTATTTAAAATCTATGGTCACTTAGTTTTTTTTTTAAATTGATGGTTACTTAGTCATTTTAGCTCACCTGATCCGAAGGCTCAAGGCGAGCTATTGTGATTAGCCTTCTCCCGTCGTACATCGTCCGTAAACTTTATTTTTAAACAACAACTGGTCCAAAGTTAAAATAATTTCACATGAATGTTCCCCATAATACCCTCTACCAAAATTGCAGAAATGGTTCCACCTCGTGTACACAAGGGCCGCCTGAGCTCTAGATTATAAATATTTTAACCGACATCTCCTGAACCACTGGTCTAAATTCAAAATAATTTCACAGAATTGTTCCTCATGATACCTTCTACAAAATTGCACAAATGGTTCCGCTCCGCTGAACAAAAGGGCCACCAGAGCTCTAGATAAGAAATATCTTTAAACGACATATACGCCTGAACCATTGGTCCTAATTCAAAATAATTACACAGAATTGTTCTGCAAAACTGCACAAATGGTTCCTCTCCACTGAACAAAGCGGCTGCCAGAGGTCTAGATAAGGAATGTCTTTAAACGAAATCTTCTCCCGAACCACTGGTCCAAATTCAAAACAATTTCACAGAATAATTTATTCTTCAACATGATACCCTCTACCAAAATAGCACAAATGATTCCGTTCCACCAAACGAAAGGCATCCAGAGCTCTAGAAAAGAAATATCTTGAAACGGCATCTCCTCGTGAACTACTGGTCGAAACTCAAAATAACTTCACAGAATTGTTCCTCATAATGGTTTCTACCAAAATTGCACAAAAGGTTCCACTCCGCCAAACAAAGAGGTCGCCAGAACTCTCATGATGAGAAATGTCTTAAAACAACATCTTTTCCTGAACCACTTGTCCAAATTCAAAATAATTTCAAAGAAATGTTCCTCATGATGCCCCTTACAACAAATGTTTAAATGTTTTTTTTTTTTATCTTTGCTGAAAAGGTAGGCTGCAAAAGCTCTAAATAAGAAATATCTTTAAATGACATCTCCTGAACCACTGGTCCAACTTCAAAATAATTTCCCAGAAATGGTCCTTATGATGCCCTCTACCAAAAATGACCAGAACGTTCAGCTTGGCTGAACAACATGGTTACCAGAGCTAACATTAGAAATATCTGTAAATCATATCTCTTTAGTCTTTAGGCCAATACATCATCTACTCATGTGCAAGGAATAAGGTGAGCGATCCAGGGCCCTAGGCCCCTCTTGTTTTGTGTCTGGTGCCAGTTTAAAGGTGACATATATTCCTTTATAGAAATGTTTACCATTTTGTTGTATCATATATGTGAAGAAAGTTATGAAGCTACTTGCATTCATATTTGAACAGCCCTCGTAGATAGAAAACACAAAACAATTTTCCTGTCAAAAACTACTGGACCAATTTGAAAGTAGACATGACCTTTTTTCCTTTGTATATATAGGGAAAAAAAGTCTTGTCAAAACTACTTGGCCACGTTTTGGAGATAATTTTATATGAATGGTCATTAGGTGACCTTATACCCAGATTGCTTTTGTAAATTAATTTGATCGGTAGAATAAACATGGTGGCCAGGAATCTGTATCTCCTTAGCAGGCCCCCAGATAAGAGTGCGTAGCTGAAAATTATTTTTCTTATTTCTCAATCAAAACATATGTTGTGGGTACTCAAAAGAATCCTCTCGATGAGACCGTTCTTTTGAGCGCCCAAAACACATGTTTAAACTGATGGATAAGAAAATAATCACAATTTTAGTATGCTAAAACATTTTTCTTAACTGGCCTTATGTCCTTAGCCTTTAGTCAGACTTTGATTCACTTTCGGTTTAAACGATTATTTCCATTGAGTTTCTACATCCTTTTAATGTCCTCAGAGTTACTTAGACTTTTCCATGTAAGGACTTATTGAAACTGCTGATCCATCAAAGATTCATTGATGGATGTTCGACTGCATAATACTTCCCCCTGACATTATAAACAGTCATTCTCAGGTGAGCGACCCAGGGCCAGAGGTCCCTCTTGTTTATTTGTAATCACTTAGCAACAAAATCAAGTTTTATCGCTCTGTCGAATTTGGTCTTTCCCATAGGGCCTGATAAGAAAATATTCTGAGAAAATCTACCAATTTAAGCTGAATGGACTTGCCTTCCCTTATTAGTAGGACAAGCCCATTTCCAATTTTAGGGGGTTCAACCAGTTGGGTGTTTTTTTTCCATTTTTTTCCAAATTTTAATAGGACATTTTGTAAGCATACAGTGAAGATCCTGATCAGACACTGAACTATGCAGTGTTTGGCAGTGTTTGATCTTGGTCTACACTGTTTGCCTATGTCCCACAAAAAGGATGCTAGGCTTAAATGGGTTAAGATTAAATTGCTTTTGTTCTGTTTGATTTGATTCTTTACGTCCCTGTCAAGAATTTTTCAGATATGTCGGGACGGGTCTTCCTGGGTTGAACCAGTACTAAGCAAGGATAAATATGTCTTGCTCTGAAAGGACACAACACAGTGATGCCGTTGAGGCTCGAACCCGCAGCCCCTTGGTCTTGAGTCAAGCACTCTACCACTGAGCCACTGTGCTCCCTAAGATTAATTTGTTATTATTTTCTTATTCATCAGTTTAAACATATTTTCTGGGTGCACAATAGAACCATCTCATTGATGATTCACATGAAATGACAAGCTTAATTATTTAAAGGAAAACGCAGATCAAGAAAAAAAAATGTCTGAAAAGACAGGCATTTGCGCACAAACAAGTTTAGTGCAAACTTGATCAAAATCGATTGAGAATTAAGAATGTTATAAATAAATGAAGTTTCCATAACAGCCTGTCACAGCCGCCATTTTGAATATATAATGAGATGCTAATGAGATGCATGAAAAGTTATTAAGATGTATAAAATCTGTTTTTTTTTTAGCATATATTCACGCAATTGCTTGTATGAATGATCCCTTAATGTTATATTTGACATATACACAAAAATAGAGTAAAAATTATTTTTTAAATCTTATTTGTTTCATTTTTGCATATATAATTAGGAGGCTATTACACATACTATTTCAATTAAACTGATGTAGAACATCACCATGTAGCTTGTGTGTGTATGTTAACTGAATGAAAATCCCAATCTTCAAAAAAAAAATTGAGATTGGGATTATTTTTTTTAAAATTGGGAAAAAAGTCACCTAAATTCCATTTGGAATTGGGCCAAATTTAGGCCCCTGAGAACACAAAAAAATCGCTGTATATCCTCACAAATCAATGTTTGCAGGGGGTATAGTAGAATCACCAAGTGTATGTTGATTGGTTTGGAGATTGGTCTGTCTTTCCATTTCAACCAAATGAACTTGTGTTGAGAACTAGGCTTTCATTTTTCAGCAAATCAAAATGAAACTTGGTACAAATGTACAACACGTCATCATTATAATATGCATGTATACATTGCACTATTAAGTCCAGATTGGTCAAGGTGGTCAGGAGTTATGTGCCCTTAGATCCAGACATTCTCTGTATATTTGTCACTTACTACATGTAATCTTTTAGTTTTCAACATCGCCATGAAACCTTAGCATGGTGTAAAGATGTGCAAGACATCACTTTTGACCAGATAGGTTGAAGTGTCATGAATTACCTGCCCTTTGACTAAGACATAATTTGTATATAAGCATGTTTGACATGTGAACTACCACTTCAATTTTCAAGGAATAAAAATATAACCTGGCCTCGAGGTTAATAAACTTGAGTCCAGTCTCAAACTCAAAATAAAGCACAATGATTGGCTGAATCATTGAGCTTTATTTTGAGTTTGAGAATGAATTCCAAGTTTTATAACCTCAAGGCCTGGTGCAAGTTATCACCCTGATGTAAAGATGTGCAAGAAATTACCTTTGTCCAAATTGGTCAAAGTGTCATAAGTTATTTGCCCCTGAACTTTGGCATAGTTTGTATGCTGGCATGTTTGACATGTGGAGCTGGTGTTTAGATGGTCTCTTTCAATTGTCATGGAATCAAGATGAAACATGGTACAAGTTGTTAGCATAATACTGCAAGACATAATGTTCGTCCAGATTGGTCGATGTGTAAATGAGATAAATGTCTTTGGGTCTAGATATTATTTTTAGACTTGCTGGTTTCATGGAACTTGTGCATCAAATTACTAAATTTCAATGAATTAAAATGAAATTTATGTATATATGAATAAAATGAAACTTGGTGCAAGTTAGTCCTCATCATGATTTGAAGTATGGCATGCCGGGTTGCATCATCATCATCGCCATTGTCGTCATCATCATCATCATAAAAAAAATCAGAGTAAAATTGTAAATATATTCTTATCCATGATTTTTTGCATATGTTTTGGGTGCTCAAAAGAACCGTCTCTTTGAGACGGCTCTTTTGAGTACCCACAACATATGTTTTGGTCGAGAAATAAGAAAACATTTTTGTGCTACGCACGCTTAACTAAAGGCCTGCACGTGTCTTATGTCTTTTACAGAACCAATAAAGAGTAATGAAACGGACACGCTACTAAATAACGCGCACCTAAAAGAACTGGCTGTTGAAATGAAACAACTTGAGGATACATATCCAATGAAAGAAGAAAAAGGCCTTCTTCAACTAAAGTTAGATCAAAAGACAGAAGAGAAAGGCCTTCTACAACTTAAAATAGAAGATGAGGTTCAAACCACGATTAATGGCGATAAGAAAATTCCAAATGATGGTCAGTGTTATGGAACCAATGGATTGATTAAAGATGGCAATATGTCTCAGGAATCTGTAAATGATAATCTCAAATATGATGAATTAAATAGTAAAGTGGAACCGTTACGGTTTGTAAATGAAAGCAAAGAGACATTTATAGAAGACAAAGATGCTGAGAAGGATGGATATGAAACTATTCAGGAGTCTGGATCTCAAAGGAAACAAACAGATTCAAACTCTAGTAAAAAGGAAGTGTTACAGTTTGTAAATGAAAGCAAAGAGATATTTATAGACGACAAAGATACTGAGAAGGATGGAATTGAAACTATTCAGGAGTCTGGATCTCTAAGGAAACAAACAGATTCAAACCCTAGTAAAAAGGAAGTGTTACGGTTTGTAAATGAAAGCAAAGAGACATTTATTGAAGACAAAGATACTGAGATGGATGGATATGAAACGATTCAGGAGTCTGGATCTCAAAGGAAACAAACAGATTCAAATCCTACGGCGGAAGGAGAAAGTTATAAGGAGGGTGCTGATTTTGAACGTGAACAACATTCTGATTTTTTAAAGATTGAGTCAGTCCAAGAAGACATTTGTGATTCCCATTTTCTGGTAGATTGTAGTCAGGTAACAAACACTCAGAATCATGCTGAAGGTAAAGAAAATAGTGTTCATAATGATTCATTAACAAGAGGGCAGCATGATAAAACCCCTAATCATGACAAAAAATCATTTGCTAACAGGATAACTGAATTAAAGAAAAAAGGTGAAGCAATATATGACAAGAAACGTAGTCGATCAGTTGCAAAAATACAAAGAGAAACAAGGTGTAAGATATACCAACAATACCCTATGGTTTATTGCACCCATAGGAGTGATAATAACTATCATGTAAAGAATGACAGGCCTGGAGAAAACCAAATAAAACATGACAGTTCTATTAAAAAAGCTGGAATAGATTCTCAAACTGAAACAATTGAAAACCGACTTGTTGAGTCTGATACCGAGATGGATGATACCGAGATGGATGCTACCGAGATTGATTTTACTGTTGTCTCTGATGAATCCACTGAATCTGTCATAAGTTTAAGTACAACTGGTTCTGTTGACAGTTCTCAAAGTCAGTCTTCAGAACATCAAGCTGTTGAAAAGCTTACACATTCGAAAGATAGGACCAATAAGAGGAAGCATAGCTCAAGCGATGAAGAAATAGAGCGGGTTAAGAAGAAGGATTCCATTGACACTGATATACAAGACTGGAAGGTGGAAATCAATTCAGACTACAATGGATCGGAATCAGATCTCTCCTCTAGGTCTGGTTCACCCTTAGATGAGAAATTCCTCACTGACGACAAGCATTCAGATAAAGATACTGTATCAGGCTCCAAACTCGTTAAAACAAGTAATTTTAAGTCGAAAGAGAATAAGAATGCAGATTTTGTAGCAGCACAAGCTGATTCAAAGAAAGTTGTTAAACATCAAGCTGATTCAGAGAAAGTTTTTGAACATCAAGCTGATTCAGAAAAAGTTGTTGATAATCAAGCTGATTCTGAGAAAACTGTTGAACATCAAGCTGCTTCAGAGAAAGTTGTCGAAATTGAACACAGTGTAGAAGTTACTACTTCTGCGGCAGAGTTGAATAATTCTGGAAAAAGTTCATCTACCAGTACTGATACTTTGGATATCTTGTGTCCAAAATTGTCTAAAATTGAAGTACCTGGCAGTAAGAAAGTACCTGCTGTGCTAAGACTGCCAATAGATAAACCAGCACAAACTGATGATAAGGTTAAGACAGCATATGTAGATTTAGTTCTCCCTCCCGATTCTAAGGAACATGAACATGAACAGATACTGGATAAAAGTGCTGATTCATCAAAAACATCTTATACTGAAGTGAAGGCTGCTTTAAAAAGAAAGTTGGGTGTTGATCCAAAGGCAAAAGTTATGTATGTCTCACCTAAGGTTGCTACAACATCAAGCACACCTGAATTTATGAAGAGTTCAAACATTCAGATAGGGAAAGATAAACAAGATGGCACTGGAAAAGCCAAGTTTTGTCCTAAATTTGTTTATCTGAAGAAAACTGGACAATTCGTTCCTGTAGAGGCTTTTAAGCAAAGAAATAATGCCTCCTTGTTGCAGTCAAATCCAGTAATTAGCAGACCTTCGAACATGCCAGTTTTAATGCAGGCATCAAGCACACCAATGTCAACTAAAATGCCAGCCGTTATGCAGGCATTAAACAGTCCTTTGCCAGTGAATATGCCAGTTGTAATGCAGTCATCAAACAATCCTTTACCATTAAATATGCCTGTTGTAATGCAGGCATCGAACAATACTGTACCTGTTGATATGTCGACTGTATTGCAGGCAATGAATAATCCTTTTTCACAAAATATGCCAGCTGATGTAATGCAGGCATTAAAAATTCCTATGCCAGTGAGAATGCCAACTGCAATGCAAGGATATAACATTAACAAACCTTCACCAGCTTATCAAGATAAACCTTACAGACCAAGACCAATCAATTATAGACTAGCTCCCCCTAATACTGCTCTTCAAAATTCTCTAAGGGCACACCTTCTTGCACCTAAACCAGGACACAGTGCACCGTCGATCAGTTATAGACAGACGGTTCCAATGTATAAGATAGAAAAACCAGGTAGGAATGTGAAAACTTTGTGCTGTAAAACACTTAATATTAGTGGCATCAAAATTAAGCAATTTTGAAGGACTGACATATTGGCATGGTTTAATTTTGGCGGCTTCTCAATTTAATGCCCTTTAAAGTTGTTTTCTTTTCTCATAGGGGCCAGGGGCTACTTTTAAAAGACATAATATGCTCCCTACGGGTAGCATATACTTTACTTTAATATTAGCCTGGCCTACTTTTAAAGGAAAGAATATGCTCCCTGCGGGGAGCATATTCTTTCCTTTAATAATAGCCCCTTTAAAAATGTGGTCTAAAACTTACTTTACCATTCAAAAATTGTTTTTGACAATGGTCTAAAACTTACTTTACCATTAAAAAATTGTTTTTAACAATACAGATACCAACATACTAAGGGTGTGTGCCCATTTTTTATGCCCCCAAAGGAACTTTGGGAGGCATATAGTAATCGCACTGTCCGTCCGTCCG
This sequence comes from Loripinus fragilis, assembly GCA_964019695.1. Taxonomy (NCBI): domain Eukaryota; kingdom Metazoa; phylum Mollusca; class Bivalvia; order Lucinida; family Lucinidae; genus Loripinus; species Loripinus fragilis. The sequence continues at coordinate 86,733,876 of OZ026524.1, forward strand.
TCAGTCCGTCCGTCAGTCCGTCCGTCCCGCCTTCGTGTCCGGTCCATATCTCCTATATTCTTTGATATAGGAATTCCAAATTTGGTGTGTGGATACATCTTGGGATGGCGGAGTGTCGCGTACCATTTTTGGGTCACTGTGACCTTGACCTCTGACCTAGTTTTGAGAATAATCGTGTCCGGAGCATATCTCTTATATTATTTGAGGTAGGAATCTCAAATTTGGTGTGTGGATGCATCTTGGGATGACAAAGTGTCGCGTACCATAATTGGGTCACTATGACCTTGAACTTGACCTCTGACCTAGTTTCTTGAAAACTGCATTGAGTCTGGTGCATATCTCCTATATTCTTTGAGATAGGAATTCCAAATTTGGTGTGTACATGCATCTTGGGATGACGGGGTCTCACATAGTATTTTTAGGTCACTGTGACCTTGACCTCTGACCTAGTTTTAAGAATTGTTGTGTCCGGAGCATATCTCTTATATTCTTTTATTTAGGAATTCCAAATTTGGTGTGTGGATGCATCTTGGGATAGCGGAGTGTCATGTACCATTTTCGGGTCACTGTGACCTTGACCACTGACCTAGTTTTGAGAATAATCTTGTCCATAGCATATCTCATATATTATTTGAGGTAGGAATGTCAAAGTTGGTGTGTGGATGCATCTTGGAATGATGAAGTGTCGCGTACCATAATTGGGTCACTGTGACCTTGAACTTGACCTCTGACCTAGTTTCAAGAAACTACATCGAGTCTAGTGCATATCTCCTATATTCTTTGAGATAGGAATTCTAACTTTGGTGTGTAAATACATCTTGGGATGACAGGGTGTCACATACCATTTTTGGGTCACTGTGACCTTGATCTCTGACCTAGTTTTAAGAATTATTGTGTCCCGAGCATATCTGATATATTCTTTGAGTTAGGAATTCCAATTTTGGTGTATGGATGCATCTTGGGATAGCGGAGTGTCATGTACCATTTTCGGGTCACTGTGACCTTGACCTTGACCTCTGACCCAGTTTTTCAAATAATCTTGTCCATAGCATATCTCATATTATTTGAGGTAGGATTCTCAAATTTGGTGTGTGGATGCATCTTGGGATGATGAAGTGTCCTGTACCATAATTGGGTCACTGTGACCTTGAACTTGACCTCTGACCTAGTTTCTAGAAACTACATTGAGTCTGGTGCATATCTCATATATTTTTTGAGATAGGCATTCCAACTTTGGTGTGTAAATAGATCTTGGGATGACAGGGTGTCACAAACCACTGTTGGGTCACTGTGACCTTGACCTCTGACCTAGTTATAAGAATTATTGTGTCCCAAGCATATCTCATATATTCTTTGAGTTAGGAATTCCAATTTTGGTGTATGGATGCATCTTGGGATAGCGGAGTGTCATGTACCATTTTCGGGTCACTGTGACCTTGACCTCTGACCTAGTTTTTTGAATAATCATGTCCAGAGCATATCTCTTATATTATTTGAGGAAGGAATCTCAAATTTGGTGTGTGGATGCATCTTGGGATGATGAAGTGTCACTTACCATAATTTAGTCACTGTGACCTTTGAACTTGACCTCTGACCTAGTTTCTAGAAAGAGTCTGGTGCATATCTCCTATATTCTTTGAAATAGGAATTCCAAATTTGGTATGTAAATGCATCTTGGCATGCCTGAGTGTCACAAACCAATTTTGGTTCACTGTGACCTTGACCTCTGACCTAGTTTTCAAGATTTATTGTGTTCAGAGCATATCTCCTATATTATTTGATGTAGGAATCCCAAATTCGGGATGGTGATTCCTCTTGGAATGGTGGAGTGGTGCATACCATTTTGAGTCACTTTGACCTTGACGTTGACTTCTGGCCTCATTTCTAGTTTTTCGTGCTATATTACAGCTATCTTTCCTCAAATGTGTCTTATGCTAGACCAATTCCTTTGGGGGCATTCGTCACGTGTTTGTGACATTTCTTGTTGCTTATAGAAACTGTATTTAGTGATTTGCTTTTTTGATTTTATTGCCAATTGAGCCAAATAGAAATACAGTAAAACCTGTTTTTAGTGGCCACTCAAAAATAGCCAAAACAAAGGTCTTAAAGACAAATGGTAGCTTAATGAAGGTCGAAAGTATTGCAGAATGCTCTCTTGGAGCATTCTGCGATACTTGTGACCTGCATTAAGCAACAATAGGTCTTGAAAACCAATTTTTGGTCTTCTTTTTGAGTGGCCACTTATGACAGGTTTTACTGTACCAGCCAAATTTTAAGTGTTTTACAGTAATGAAGAGGGTATTAATAGGTAACTAGCATAAGGCCATAATTTTTTATTAGCTGATTTACAAACCCTCATACTGTAATTTTCCGGAAAGTAGAAACATTTTTTTCTCTAAATTTATTTTTTTTATCCGCCGGCTCTAAATAATATTCGTTTCGTTGAAAAAAATAATATATTTTTGAGGTTCTGTTTGTGTATTTTTGAGAGTGACACTGTTAAAGTGATTGTCCTTTGCAGGAAAATTATGAAATATTTAAAGATTTAATACAGACTGTTGGTTTACTTGACTAGTTTTACTGTTTGTTCTGGATATTAAAAAAAAGCTCTGAAAATGACCAGTCAATTGGTCATTTTCAGAACTTTTTTTTGGTCCCCCTGACCCTAAATCTGAAAAAAATTCCCATAAATCAACTAATAAAAAATTCTGGCTTAAGGTGGAAGTTGGCATGGGCGTACATAGAGCATGAAATTAGATAAACAAGCCTTAAGGGAGTTTAGGTCAAATAAAAAATAAGTGTGTTTCGGGTAACGGGTCTGAAAATGTTAGGTAGGCTATGCACACATATTTTGTGTTGATTTTTTTTCTAGAAAAAATATGATATTATGCATTTTGAAAGGCACTTTGTCTTTCAAAATGCATGAAATTATATTTTTTCCAGAAAACCTGAAAAAATTCTAGGTTTCACCTGTAAATTTAGGTTGGGTTACCCTAGGTATTTTTATACCCCGCCATACTTTAGTGGCGAGGTATTATGTTATACCCTTCGGTGTCCGTCCGTCCGTCCGTCCGTGCTCACCATTTCCGATCGATAACTTGAGTATTTATTCACGGAATTTTTTCAAATTTTGCATACATATTGTTATCGGGGATGAGTGGTATGGGATTGTTAATGGGCAAAATCCGTCCTTTTTAACGGAGTTACTGCCCTTTTTCGTATTGGAAAAATGGTTTCTGGCCTGTTATTCCTTTACTGTTCATGATATCTGAATGAAACTTCACAGATATGTTGCAAATCAAAGGTTACATATTGTGACTAAGGACCGTCACTCTGACCTTCCCAGTTTGTGAGTTATCTGCCCTTGATAGGTCTGAAAAAAGGTTTTTGACCTATTGTTCCTTTACTATATGGAATATCTGAATATAACTTCACAGATATGTTTCACATCAAAGGTAACATATTGTGACTAAGAACCGTCACTCTTACCTTTCCCGTTTGTGAGTTATCCGCCCTTGATTGAATTAAAAAATGTTTTTTACCCGTAGTTCCTTTACTATGTGGAATATTTAAATGAAACTTTACAGATATGTTTCACATCAAAGGTTATATACTGTGACAAAGAACCATCACTCTTACCTTCCAGTTCATGAGTTATCTGCCCTTGATTGATCTGAAAAATGGTTTTTGACCTGTAGTTCATTTACTATATGGAATATCTGAATGAAACTTCACAGATATGTTGACCATCAAAGGTTACATATTGTGGGTAAGGATGGTCACTCTTACCTTTCCAGATTGTGAGTTATCCACCCTTGATTGATCTGAGAATTGGTTTTTGACCTGTAGTTCATTTCATCCGTCCGTGCTCATGACCATCAAAGGTTACATATTGTGGGTAAGGATCGTCACTCTTACCTTTCCAAATTGTGAGTTATCCACCCTTGATTGATCTGAGAATAGGTTTTTGACCTGTAGTTCATTTCATCCGTCCGTGCTCACTGTTTCCGATCGATAACTTGAGTATTTATGCACAGAATTTTTTCGAATTTTGCACACATATTGTTATTGGGGATGAGTGGTATGGGATTGTTAATGGGCAAAATCCGACCATTTTCGATGGAGTTACTGCCCTTTCTCCCTTTAAAAAATGGTTTCTGGCCTGTTTTTCTTTTACTGTTTATGATATCTGAATGAAACTTCACAGATATGTTGAACAGCAAAGGTTACATATTACAACTAAGGACCGTCACTCTTACCTTTCCAGTTCATGAGTTATCTGCCCTTGATTAATCTTGTCTATCTCAGTTCTGTTGCTATTTAGGCGTTATATATCTCACAAAATAACTTTTGGTGCCCCCAGCAGTGGCGGGGTATTATGCAGTGCTTGCGGTGCTTTTATTTTTATTTGGCCGTAGTAAATTTAATATGAAATGATCAGAGTGTAAGATTATTTTTATCATATGACCTTTTAAACATTTTAAATGAGATTTTATTGCTTACTTGTACCTTATGTAATATTAAATTGATATGTTTGGTATCTTAACCATTTGTATACTATTGGATTCTTCCTTCTGGTTTGATACGAATAGCTTGGGATATTCCATTGCACATATCTAGGGGTGTCGGGTTACAAACTGTAAAAAATATTGTATGAAGATCTTTTTACCTTTACAATCGGTGTAGGCTCTAATGAAATGCAGCATTATGCTGCATTTCATCTGGGTTTTCACTGTTTGTAAAAGTACCATTTAGGGGTTTCCCGGATACACAGGGTTAAAGTATGAATTAATTCTGTATTAGATATTTTTTGTAAAAAATTTAATATAAGAGATGAATTCAGTTTTTTTAGAAATTCATGAAATGACAAAAGCCACGAGTTCAGTTAAAAGTTCTAGATAAACAAAATTTTGAGTGTAAAATTGTGAATATTTTCTTAGCCATCAGTTTTAACATATGTCTTGGGTGCTTAAAAGAATTGTCTGATTGAGACGGTTCTTTTGAGTACCCACAACATATGTTTTGGATGAGAAATAAGAAAGTTAAGTTTTTGGTACACACTCGCATCTTAAGGCCTGACATGTACTTGTCATCTGCAGATAACCTTTGCAAGCAGTTTGGACCCAAATCAGGCACGACAAAACAAAATGTCCGGCCTGATCTGCATCCAAACTGTATGACACTCTGATGGTGTACATGAAAGGATATTCAAAAAATATTTTGAAAAAAAAAAATTAGGGGAAAACAAATAAATGAATGATTAACCTTCCCACAAAGACTTCAAAACACTTACTGTTAGGTAAACCTCAGATTAATTGTGGGAGATTGAATACATGCAATTTTATTTGTGGAACTAAATTTCAGCACGAGTCATCATTGCATTAGTCAGTTATATCCTATCAGGTGACTTAATCTGAGTAATATTCTGGACATGGATCAAAAACGTCTTTTCAAAATTAACGTAGGGAGCGCAGTGGCTCAGTGGTAGAGTGCTTGACTTGAGACCGAGGGGCCGTGGGTTCGAGCCAGGGGTCGAAAGTTCGATCCCGGCCCGGTCCCATACTTTCGTGGAGATTGATTATGAAATAATTTAAAGGGTCATTCTCCTCCCTTCCGCTGAAGCATTCTAGAAGGATTGTTGTCAGTTACAGATGAAAATATGTCCACGAAGTACTGGTTAACTGCTTGTTCAAGCTTGCCAGGAAAAAAGTGCGGTTAGGTGAACTGACCGTCCCGCCATGACCATAGCTGTTGATTTGGGACATAAAGAAACAAAACAAACAAAACAAACATGTGCAAAGCAAGCCTTTTGTTTCTTTTAGGCTGTCTGTGAATCACACTGGCTGTTCTTCTTTTCTGTTTTACACTCCAACAAAATTGTTAATACGATTACATATTAAGAACAAAACCTTTTTTCCCTTAAATTATTATTTTCTATATTTTAGATACATGTATTTAATAGGCAACAATTCAATTATTGGTCTGTTCGTGGAATCTTCAATGCGTTAAGAGTTCGTACCAAAAAATAAATTTTCTTATTTCTCAACCAAAACATATGTTGTGGGGACTCAAAAGAACCGTCTCAATGAGACGGTACTTTTGAGCACCCAAAACATATCTTCAAACTGATGGATTAGAAAATATTTACAATTTTACACTCAAAAATTTAGCATACCAATACCTATGTTACTGTGAGTCTTACAAAGCTAACTTGTTTGCAAGAGACTTGAAGTATTTATGAATCCATGAACATTCCAAAAATCGATATTATTTATGACAAAAGCTTTATTTTGCAAGCTTTTATAATTTTATAGGAATCAAAAAGGGAGTGCAAAATTCTATTTATCATATGGCTCTTTTGATAAGATTTTAAACTGTAAAAGAAGATTATATTACAACTAAAAATTTTAATTTAGGAAGGATGTTGCTATATTTTCTTAACGTGGAAAACATTAACTTTTTCCAGGCCAGCCGCAGATTTTGCCATAAATTAGACAGTTCTTTTGTTTTGTTTGTTTGTTTTATTGCTTTACGTCCCAATCAACAGAAACAGTCATAGCGGGATGGTCGGTTCACCTAACCACACTTTTTCCTCGGCAAGCTTGAACAAGGGGTTAACCAGTACTTTGTGCACAAACTTTCGCTTGTAACTGACAACAACCCTTTTTGAATGAATCAGCAGAAGGGAGGTGAATGACCATATAAATTATTTCATGATCAGACTCCTCGAAAGTATGGGACGGGGCTGGGATTGAATTCGTGACCCCTGGATCTGCAGTCAGATACGCATCTGTAGCCAGATATGTTGCTGACTGCGGATGGTTCTTTTGAGTGCTCAAAACAAATGTTGAATTTTATGGATGAGTAAATATTTGAGCCGCGACATGAGATTTCTAACAATATGGTATGTGCAGCCGGCAAAGGCTTAGACCAGCATGTGCCTACCCGCAGTCTGATCAGAGCCTTTGCTAGTCGCTTGAATATTCTATGAATTTTAGGCTACTATCTGAACATGATCATTTGGAGTTTCTAAGCTTAAAAAGAAAGCTGCACAGGCTCGTCTGAGTCTATACTTGTCAAAATACAACATTGTTGGAAATCACATGTCACGGCTCAATTTTAACTCTTTAAGCGTCAATCTCGACTGCAGCACAAATTTTGTGAGGCATGATATTTCATGAGAATCGTCTGCTGGCAGAAGATTCTCATGAAATATCATGCCTTATCTGTTATTGTTAAAAAAAAGCGGCAAAATTTGAAATTGTCGAATGCTGCAAATTATAGGTGGTGCTTTATGCTGTTAATTTTGTGACATATTTCATATTTTCGCAGAAGATAAGGAATGATATTTCATGAGAATTGTCTGCCAGCAGACAATTCTCATGAAATATTATGCCTTATTTGTTATTTTTGAAAAAGCGGCAAAATTTGAAATTGTCGTCTGCTGCAAATTACAGGTGGCGCTTTATGCTGTTAATTTTGTGACATATATCCTAATTTTCGAAGGAAATACGGAATGACATTCCATGAGAATCGTCTGCCAGCAGACGATTCTCATGAAATATCATTCCTTATTTGTTATTTTTGAAAAAGCGGCAAGATTTGAAATTGTCGTCTGCTGCAGATTACATGTGGCGCTTTATGGCTTAACTATTTGATGATCTGAATTTATATACAGTTGTAGGTCGTTCTGCTCCAGTTCAGCGTCCTGTTCCAGTTCAGAATCTGAAACCTGGAAAGCCAGGACGCAAACGCGGGGGGAAGAAAAAAGGATCCGAAGAAGAAGAATCTTCTGAAGATTCTGATTGCTTTATTGCGGAGGAAGATAGTTTTATGAAGGAGGAAGATTCAAGCGTAGATTCTGAATATAATTACGACATGTTGTCAAGAAGAGTTAAGGCAGCAGCTTCCAAATATGGCAAGGTAGGCTGATCACTTTTCCCACTTTTAACAACTTTAGTCGTCAGCTCCTCTTGGGTCTTCTCAGGATTCCCACAGGCCTGTAAAGTACTTGAATTTAGAGGGCTTTCTTGAAAAGTCCTCGAAAATTAAATCTGCCTTGAAAATTACTGGAAAATCACTCAAAAACCTTGAAAAGTCCTTGAATTATACTATTTTCTGTAGGACTTGACCCTTAATGCGCCAATCGCAACAAAAGTCGTCTGCTTTTTTCGTCTATTGAAATGTTTAAGAAGCCTCTATGGCAAATAGTGTGGACCCAGGTCAGGTCTGTTCTGGGTCCACGCTGTTTGCTTCTATACTTAATAAGTCAGTAATGTTAGGCAATTATTTGCAGCAGAAGACTTCAGCAGACAGCATTTTCAGATGCATTTTTTCTTGACGCTTTAAGGGTTAACACAGTTGATAGAGACCTAAATCTGTATAAAATTGTTGTGCCTTTATTTGGTGCAGCATATGCTGCACCAATTATAGGCACAATAATTTTATACTAATTTTCCAGTACTAATGTCTCCATTATCTCAGTCTAGCATTTCTGAAGTAGAATTTTAACTTTTAAATCTGTATTTTTATACCCCGCCACACTTTAGTGGCGAGGTATTATGTTATACCCTTCGGTGTCTGTCCGTCTGTCCGTCCGTGCTCACCATTTCCGATCGATAACTTGAGTATTTATTCACGGAATTTTTTCAAATTTTGCATACATATTGTTATCGGCGATGAGTGGTATGGGATTGTTAATGGGCAAAATCCGTCCATTTTTAACGGAGTTACTGCCCTTTTTCGTATTGGAAAAATGGTTTCTGGCCTGTTATTCCTTTACTGTTCATGATATCTGAATGAAACTTCACAGATATGTTGCACATCAAAGGTTACATATTGTGACTAAGGACCGTCACTCTGACTTTCCCAGTTTGTGAGTTATCCGCCCTTGATAGGTCTGAAAAAAGGTTTTTGACCTATTGTTCCTTTACTATATGGAATATCTGAATATAACTTCACAGATATGTTTCACATCAAAGGTAACATATTGTGACTAAGAACCGTCACTCTTGCCTTTCCCGTTTGTGAGTTATCCGCCCTTGATTGAATTAAAAAATGTTTTTACCCGTAGTTCCTTTACTATGTGGAATATTTAAATGAAACTTTACAGATATGTTTCACATCAAAGGTTACATACTGTGACAAAGAACCATCACTCTTACCTTTCCAGTTCATGAGTTATCTGCCCTTGATTGATCTGAAAAATGGTTTTTGACCTGTAGTTCATTTACTATATGGAATATCTGAATGAAACTTCACAGATATGTTGACCATCAAAGGTTACATATTGTGGGTAAGGATCGTCACTCTTACCTTTCCAGATTGTGAGTTATCCACCCTTGATTGATCTGAGAATTGGTTTTTGACCTGTAGTTCATTTCATCCGTCCGTGCTCATGACCATCAAAGGTTACATATTGTGGGTAAGGATCGTCACTCTTACCTTTCCAGATTGTGAGTTATCCACCCTTGATTGATCTGAGAATTGGTTTTTGACCTGTTGTTCATTTCATCTGTCCGTGCTCACTGTTTCCGATCGATAACTTGAGTATTTATGCACAGAGTTTTTTCAAATTTTGCATACATATTGTTATTGGGGATGAGTGGTATGGGATTTTTAATGGGCAAAATCCGACCATTTTCGATGGAGTTACTGCCCTTTCTCCCTTTAAAAATGGTTTCTGGCCTGTTTTTTCTTTTACTGTTTATGATATCTGAATGAAACTTCACAGATATGTTGAACAGCAAAGGTTACATATTACAACGAAGGACCGTCACTCTTACCTTTCCAGTTCATGAGTTATCTGCCCTTGATTAATCTTGTCTATCTCAGTTCTGTTGCTATTTAGGCATTATATATCTCACAAAATAACTTTTGGTGCCCCCAGCAGTGGCGGGGTATTATGCAGTGCTTGCGGTGCTTTTATTCATAAAATTTAGTCCTTGAAAAACTGTAGGAAAGTCTATTAGAAGTCCTTGTAAAGTCCTTGAATTTTAATCAAACCTGCCTGTTTGAACACTGTGATCACTTTTCCCGCCGTTCACAACTTTTGTCGTCAGCTCCTCTTCTCTGCTAATGTTCATGGGAGGTCAATGACTCAGTGGTTGAGTGCTTGCCTTGAGACTGAGGGATTGAGGGTAACTTTTGCAAACAGTTTTGACCCATATCAGGCCTGGCAAAACGTTGGGCCTGATATGGATCAAGAAGACGACAAAATCACACAAAATTAACCAGCATGCAATGAAATGAATGAATTAAACTTTACCTCATAGGGACGCCTTTTAGCGCTTTTTCAAACAGAACAGAGTCTACCCAGAAAAAAGAAAAGAGCTGCCTGATCAGGTACTATTCTTTTTGCTAATTGAAATATGATTATATATGATCCTACGCTAGTGGACCTGACAAGTAATTTCTTTGTTCTATGTACCAACACGAAAGTTTATTCAAATAATTATTCATAGTAGGTGGAGCCTAGCATGAATATTCATGAAGGAAAGGTTAAGGACCATATATTTACTTTTTCAAAGCAAGCCTTTAATGAATCTAGATTATTGCAGCCATTCATAGCCTCATGAAAGACATAAATTTGATTGAGAGCTGCCAAGCTCACTTGCCTGTGCAATACTCTTCCAGCATCAAATGCATTTGCTAGAAGTGAAGCTGGTGTTATGATTGACAGCGAGCCACAATTGAGTCCCACACGCAAAGCAAGCCTATTGTTTGCTCCATTGGCTGTCTGAATTCACACTGGCTGTTCCGCTGTTTGGTGTTACACTCCAGCAAAACTGTTAATACGATTACATATTAAATACAAAACGGTTTTGTTTCCTAAATTAAAAATAATTTCATTATTTTAGATATTTATAATAAAACATAAATATAAGCAATAAATTCAATTTTTGGTCTGTTCATGGGTTCATGAATACTTCGGGTCTCTTGCAAAGTTCGCAAAAGATCTGAAATATTCATGACTCCATGAACATTCCAAAAAGCAAATTCATTTCTTAAACAGGGTTCACACAGGCTTGAAAAGTACTTGAGTATACAGGATTGTCTTGAAAAGTCCTTGAAAATTAATTTTTGCCTTGAAAAGTACTTGAAAAACACTCAAATGCCTTGAAAAGTCCTTGAATTTTATTATTTGCAGGAGGATTCAACACTGTCGTTGGAGGCCTAAATCAGTATAAAATTGTGATGCCTTTATTTGGTGCAGCTTATGCTGCACCAAATAAAGGTACCGCAATTTTATACTTATTTTCTAAAACTAATATCTTTAGTAATGCACTCTAGCATTTCAGTAGTAGAATTTTAGCATGTAAATCAGTATTTTATATAAGTTTTCAGTCCTTGAAAACAGTAGGAAAGTCTTTTAGAAGTCCTTGAAAAGTCCTTGAATTTTACACAAACTTGCCTGTATGACCCTTGTTAAATAAATGTTTCAGGAAGTGAAGGAGCGTAATCGCCGCTATTCTCTGAAAGGTATGCGGAAGGATGACCCCATTGTGTTCTCTAGTGATGAGATGGATAGCGACTCTAAAGAAGTCATACCGTACATCGTGGGAAGAAATGCACAAAGGCTGGCAGCTATAAATAGTAAGTTGTAAATGAGTGGTGACGTGAGATTTCCATCAATGTGGCATTTTGACATGAATAGACTCAGGCGGGCCTGTGCAGCCTCCTTTTAAGCTTTGCAATTCCAAATGCTGTTCGGTCAGTAGCTTAATATGCAAAGAATATTCAAGCCTCTAGTAAAGGCTCTGATCAGACTGAGCCTATGTGCAGGCTGCTCTGAGCCTTTGCTGGTAGCACGTACCACATTGTTAGAAATCTCATGTCACGGCTCAAATGTTTTTATTTTTTTGGATATATTTTTATTCATTTTTTATCGTCTGCTATATTTTCTAAAGCAATTGGCACTACACTACATGGCCCAAGTAGGTTTGATCAGATTGCAAAGTTTTCTGTCCCCCCCCCACCCCCCTTGATCTGCGCATGAGACTGGCTCTCTTATGCAGGTGAAGCTCTTATAAAGGTGGTTGATTCCGCAGGTTCAACTGTATTGCAGTAAATGATATATTCGCTAAACAACTTCTCATAATCTTGTCTCCAATTCTTATGCTATTGAAAAAAAATAGATCATATATACGATTTTTAGAACTCTAGCAAGTTTATTAAGTAATCAATTTAAGCAAGTTAGATAAATAGTTAAATCTAGGTTTAGCAATTGGTAAAATATCTTATGTAGTGTTAATACGGAAATTTTCGAAGGACTTTACTTTCGCAAAGTTTATGCAAAGTTTCGCGAAAATAATACCTTTGCGAAATGGCAAAATCACTTTGTCTTTTATTGATATAGGTCAATCTTGCCTTAGTCGCAAATTTTTCATATCATTAATATGTCTTAATGCTATTCACGAAAATAACATTCTCACGAAAATTTCCAAATTTACAGTAGTTGGTTTGTTCTCTTTTTAGAAAACTATGCAGAGATGGACCGAGGTATAGAGGTTGACGAGGAAGAGGAGGAGGATATTGAGGAAGAAACCTTGGTTGAACCTTGTAGAGTGTGTGATAAAACAGATAATAAAGACTTGGTAAGCATATACCAGGGTTCCCACAAGCTCTGGAAATCATGGAAAACCTGGAAAGCCACACAAAAAAGTTCCATGCATGGAAAAATCATGGAATTTGAAAAACCCTGAATAATCATGGAAAAATCATGGAATATTTTGAAATAATTTGACAAAACCACCAGTAGCCAGAAAACTAGCTGTCAGACACACAAAACTTGTGTGTCTGACAGCTAGTTTTCTGGCTACTGGTAGTTTCAAGTTTCAATCATTTCAAAATGCATGCATGGTCTAGAAGCATGCTTATTTAAATACAGTACTGTTGCTGCACTCCGCATTAAATTTTATGCTCAGCGTGTTGAAGATGCCGCTAAAGGGAGGTTGGAGGCTGTGCATTAAATAGTCATGGATATTACATGGTTGATCATGGAAAATCATTGAAAAATAATGGAATTGTGTTTTTGAATTTCTGTGGGAACCCTGATATACTATCAATACCGTAGTCAACTAAAATAGTATTTTAGGTAAATAACAGCTGTTTATGGCATTTTTACATAGTGTCAATGGTTTATGGTTCAACACAGGAAGACAGGTAATGTCCCGACATGACTAAAAATTGTTGACTGGGATGTTGACCATCAACACAAACAAGCAACCCACAAAATGCTCATTTTGCACTTGTAGGAGCATGTTGAGTTGAGTAGGGTATGATTATAAGAATCTCTCATGAATTAGAGGATGGGATAGAAAAATCTGTCACAAGAATCAATGTTTGGCATCACAAGGCTTGCCGAGTGATGACAAATGGTGATGCTGAGGGACAAAATTTTCTATCCCATTATCACATCAATAATATTCTTTTTCTTGCCCGTCGTTGAATACCGCAATTATATATTTATAGAAAAGGCTTCTAAAAGTTTCATGATATGATATATTTTTACATAATAATGATGTCTCTTTTTTCTCTAACGACTTGCAGCTGTTTGATTTTTTATGGTTCCCATGGGTTGGTACCGGTATGTGAGATTATAAGAATCTATCATGTGTGTGAGGGTAGGATAGAAAAATCTGTTCTGAGGATCGCCGTTTGGCATCACGAGGCTTGCCGAGTGATGACAAAAGGTGATCCCGAGGGACGGATTTACTATCCTACCCTCAAATGAATAATGAATTCTTTTTCTTGCTCACCTTTGTTTTTATTTATTTATTATAAAATAAGCTTCCAGAAGTCCCTGAATACGCCAAAATGCAATTTCACATGATGACATTACTTGACGTCCTGGGTAAGATAGCAAGGGTAAGATCAGATTTTCTAACCCAGGGTAAAATCTCAGATATCCTTATCCTGTGTGCAAAAAAAAAAAATCAATCCCATCCTCACACCAATAATATTATTTTTCTTGTACACCATTAAATACTGCATAATTATAAAAAAGGCTTCGAGAAGTTTCAGAATATGCTGAGATGTGACATGTGATCATTATTTTTACATAACAATGATGTCACTTGACTCTAACGATGTGCAGCTTTTGATTTTTAGCTCACCTGAGCCGAAGGCTCCGAGGTGAGCTAATAGTATACCAGGGACTTGGGCATCCGTCAACATTTTCAAGCATCCTCTCCTCTGAAACTACTAGGCCAATTGAACTCAAATTTCATATGGAGACTCCTTAGGATGGGGGAACGAAAGTTTATTCAAATGGTCCTGGTCACATGACCAAGATGGCCACCACGCCTATATTTGGTAAAAACCCTTTAAAATCTTCTTCTCCAGAACCAGAAGGCTGATGACCTTGGAACTTAGTATGTAGCATTGGGGATGTGGGGCCTACCAAGTTTGTTCAATGATGATCCTAGGTTGACCTTGACCTACTTAACGTCAAGGTCAAATTTGCTTCCTAATGCATTTAAATGGGATTTTTTTTGAAAAGTTGTTTTTTTGAAAACTGTTGAAGCCAAAGTCATTATAATCACTAGATATATTTAATCTAATGGGACAATGGCTATAAATAAGTCCCAAAGGTCAAGGTTGACCTTTGACCTTTCACTTGAGGTCACTCATATTGGATTCCCATCAATATATTAAAACACAGTTTTCTCAGAAACCATTTTGCCAATTAAACTTAAATTTCATATGAAGACACCTTTTTATAATGTAGCCAAAACATATCCAAATTGTTGTTGTCACAAGCCCAAGATGGCCGACATGCCCATAAATGGTAAAAACCCTTTAAAATCTTCATCTCCAGAACCTGATAGTTGATGACCTTAGGATTTGGTATGTAACATTTGGGATGTGGGGCCTACCAAGTTTGTTCAAATGATGTTCCTAGGTTGACCTTGACCTTCTTAACATCAAGGTCAAATTTTCTTCCTAATGCATTTAAATTGGTAATTTTTTGAAAAGTTGATTTTTTGAATACTGTTGAAGCCCAAGTCATTATTCTCACTTGATATATTAGACCTAATGAGACAATGGCTATAAATAAGTTCCAAAGTTCAGGGTTGACCTTTCAGCCAAGGTCACTCATATTGGAGTCCCATCAATATATTAAAACGTAGTTTTCTCAGAAACCATTAGGCCAATTGAACTCAAATTTTATATGGCGACTCCTTAAGTTGAGGGAAGTAAATTTATAATAAATGTTTATGGTCACATGACCAAGATGGCCGCCATGCACATATAAGGTCAAACCACTTTAAATATCTTCTTCTCTGGAACCAAAAGGCCAATGGCCTTGGGACTTGGTATGTAGCATTGGGGATTTGGGCCCTACCAGGTTGGCACAAATGATGAATCTGGGTTGATCTTGACCATTTTTACGGCAAGTTTGATTCGTAATGCATAATTCATTTTTCTATAACTGTTTAAGAGGAAATCATAATACTTGAGAGAAATGTTAAACCGAATGAGACACTGGTTTTATATAAGCACCAAAGGTCAAGCTGACCTATGACCTTTCATCCAAGGCCACTCATTTTGGACTGCCACATACATATCTAAACATCTTTTTTCCCCGAAATCACCAGGCTGTTTGAACTCAAATTTCATATGGAGTATTCAGTAGATATAAATATGATACTTGACCAAAATATTTTTTACGGGTAAAAAGCAAAAAAATCTCAATCTGGTGTGCAAGAAAATGTTCTTATTTTCAGTTGCTCCTGTGTGATGAATGTGACGAGAGTTACCATGCCACCTGCCTGTCTCCGCCCATGATGGTAGTACCAAGTGATGACTGGTTTTGTCCTTCGTGTGAGCATGTGAGTAATTGGTTTATGAGATGATATAGGTGAGGATAATCAAGATATAGAGGTTCTTACATGAGTGCTCCCCATCGTGCAGATATAGAGGTTCTTACATGAGTGCTCCTGTTTTATTGATTTTATGGTGCGAGTTGGGTTGAAAGAGATAAAATGCGAGGCTTGCTGAGCATTTTATCTCTTTTTCGCAACAAGTTTAATAAATTCAATAATACAAGAGCATGAATGTTAGATTCTATTTATCATATGACATAATGATTACTTCGAAATCTCTGCCGCAAAAATGTTATAATTTTGTCATTTTGTATGCAACGTTGTTATGGACGTCATAACTTTTCCAAAAAATCTATAAACCACTAGTGGTTTATTGATTTTATTGCAAGGCATTATTTCACTCCTAGACGCGACGTCGTATGATAAAGATAAATGTTTTGGGGTGTAAAATTGTGGGTGATTTCCTATTCATCAAATTTAGTTTTAACATATGTTTTGGGTGCTCATGGAAACGATTCTATTGAGAACCCCACAACATACATTTTGGTTGACTTTTTAACTTTTTCAAAAAATTCTTTCACAAACACTATCAGAGTGTCAAATGGTTTGGCTGATCAGAACCGATGTTCTGTCGGCCCTGATGTGGCTCCAAACTGTTTGCAAAGGTTATCACCAGATGACTGAAGTCGCCACTAGCAAGAAAAGAGTTAAGAAAAAAATAAGCATGGATGGAAGTTTTCACAGTCTGAGATCAGGATTAATCCTTAATTCACGATTTTGAGGCTGACTTTCCGTAGAAAGTCAGCCTCAAAATACTGAATTAGGGAGATTGTGATAGCTTCTGATTTGTTTTCAGTTTATCTAATGACCAATGACTATTAAAGGGTGAAATTGTTAATATTTTGAGGCATATTGCAAGTTTTTAGATTGAATTTTTCTAAAGTTCAGGATTAATCCTTAATTCACGATTTTGAGGCTGACTTTCCATAGAAAGTCAGCCTCAAAATACTGAATTAGGGAGATTGTGATAGCTTCTGATTTGTTTTCAGTTTAACTAATGACCAATGACTATTAAAGGGTGAAATTGTTAATATTTTGAGGCATATTGCAAGTTTTTAGGTTGAATTATTCTAAAGTTCAGGATTAATCCTGAATTCACGATTTTGAGGCTGACTTTCAATAGAAAGTCAGCCTCAAAATACTGTATTGGGCTTGTTGTTTTAACTTCTCTGATTTATGTTACATCTTTGGTCATTTGACTAGTTGATTTTTTGCCTGCTAGTGTCGTCTGCTGATAAACAAAGTTTAGAGAGGGCCTCATGGAAGATTAGCTTTTTTGTTTTCGCTAAATGTGTTACCCTCTGAAAATAAAGACTATTGTTATTATTATTATTATTATTATTATTATTATTATTATTATTATTAATATAATTATTATTATTATTATTATTATTTGAGTCAATGTCAAAATTCGTCAAATTTTGAAAGAAGTAAAAGGAAAAATACAAATTAAATAAAATGATACTCTTTTTTTCATGAAAGTAACAAGTTGTTTCTGAAAATACTATGAAAAGCGAAAAGAAACCTTAGCAGCCAATCAGATCCTTATAATTAAGTTTCAAAGATCACATGACCAGATAAAATGTCAATACCGTAACAATCTTTAATTCTGTTTTTTCTTCAAATCTCGTCATGGATATTTATTTTGTTGCATTGGATAAGTTCAATAAATCATGTGTTAAATTGTGTCAAAGGTAAAATTTGAACAAAATGATTATTTATGACAATGAGCAAACGTAAAATGCATTTTTTTTTATCTTTTAAGTGATTTTGCATACTATTTTCTCAGTATTTTGTTTAAAAACCACATTTATAGAAAATTACAATGCATGGTATGATTGTAATCAACCAAAGGAATTGATCAGGTACTTAAAATCTACATGTTGTCTCTGTCTGATATACTTTTTTCCAAAAATATCACTGTTACAGTACTTGACAAAAATGTTACGGTATTGACCTTTAAAGAATATATGCTAGCGTAATTCTTCTGTTTAAGATTTGGTGTAGAGCATTGTTGACCAGATTGCAATGTTAATACTTTGACACATGTGCACAGAAAGAATTTTGGAATATATGGTAGATTGCATTTATTTCAAAATATTGTTTCGGCTTTGACAAAACCCTAACAGTATTGACAAACCCTGCCTGAAAACAAAACAATATGTCAATACCGTAACAAACTGTTTATACTCAAATTCATCATTCAATTTGTGTTTTATGCTTCTGTTTAATTTGATAAAGCATTCTTATCATAAATGCTCTTAATAATCTTGACTTAAAACTAATATCTTTGCTTTCAAAACTGTACTTTTTCGACAGCATATGTCAAAACCGTAACAAGATGTGTCAATTTCACAACATTTTATCGTTACGGTATTGTCTGTTACGGTATTGATATATTCTACATATTTTTTTTACCTAAAATAATGATTACTCCCTAAAACATCGCAACAAGAGGGATTTTTTGTTGAGAAATTTTATTTGGTCAAGATGTTGAAACCAGAATTTGTTTATCAAATTCCATTGTCCATTTTTGTGTTACGGTCATTTGACACAAAAAAAATATTCTATAAAAATTTCACTCACCAAAACAGTATTTTCTTTAGCCAGGTCTGAAGATGCTTTACAAAACACATGTATTCTTAGTAAACAGAAAGTGTCAAATTAGTATGATAGAAAACCAGATTCAGCACCATTAGAGATCCCGTATTATTTTCGCAATTTATCAAGTGTTACGGTCTTGACATAAACGCTTGGGACAGAGGTTTTTTGGCCAAAAAATGCAAAAAATGTAATGAAAAATCACATATTGAAACCTCCTACATTTACTTTGATAATGCTTTTATCAATACAGCCAGTTAGAATTCCTGAGAAAATAACAGTTTTTTAATAATTCTTGTCAAAAGTTAAATTTTTTCTGTTGGACGGGCAAAAATGCCAAAAAATGGGGTTTTAATCCAATAAAAAATATATTTACACACCAATATTTTTCAGTTTTATCAGCTAGCCTTATTAAGTATGATCAGTAGTATTGTGTGAAGAAAAAAAATTCATGATCACATCAGCGGTTTTCATAAGATATGAAACGGACAAGATGACAATGACTCATTTAAGTATTTTAAAATATTATGGAAAATGGAACATTTGCTCCTTTGGAGCAAATGCTCCATTTTCCATAATATTTTCAAAAGTATTCAATACTTAACTTAATTTTTTTTGAATTCTTTCCGTGTTATCTAAAAACAGAAAATGATGTTATGATCTAAAGATAGCCTATGGAATAAAGGGTTAACACATGAACAAGTATCTCCCGTATAGACAAGCATATGGTTGGGGCACAGAATTTCACAACAGAATTTCTAGAATTTTTTCAATATATTTTCAGGAGAAATTGGTTGAAGCTCTGAAGACCAAACTGCAAGCACTAAATGCTAACCAAAAGAAAGCAAGGCGTAAAGAAAGGTATCTGATAGCATTCTCATGAGCTTGAAAAGTACTTGAGTAGGAATGGCTTTCTTAAAAAGTCCTTGAAAATTAAATCTGCCTCTGACAGTTTTCGCACAGGCTTGAAAAGTACTTGAGTAGGAATGTTTTTTTCTGAATAGTCCTTGAAAATTTAATCTGCCTCTGACCTTGAAAAGTACTTGAATAGAAATGGTTTCCTTTAAAACTCCTTAAAAATTAAATCTGCCTCTGACAGTGTTCACACCGGTTTGAAAAGTACTTGAGTAGAAATGGGTTTCCTGAAAAGTCCTTGAAAATTAAATTTGCCTCTGACCTTGAAAAGTACTTGAGTAGAAATGGGTTTCCTGAAAAGTCCTTGAAAATTAAATCTGCCTCTGACCTTGAAAAGTACTTGAGTAGAAATGGGTTTCCTGAAAAGTCCTTGAAAATTAAATTTGCCTCTGACCTTGAAAAGTACTTGAGTAGAAATGGGTTTCCTGAAAAGTCCTTGAAAATTAAATCTGCCTCTGACCTTGAAAAGTACTTGAATAGGAATGGTTTTCCTGAAAAGTCCTTGAAAAGTAAATCTACCGCTGACAGTGTTCACACATGCTTGAAAAGTACTTGAATAGGAATGGTTTTCCTGAAAAGTCATTGAAAAGTAAATCTACCGCTGACAGTGTTCACACATGCTTGAAAAGTACTTGAATAGGAATGGTTTTCCTGAAAAGTCCTTGAAAAGTAAATCTACCGCTGACAGTGTTCACACAGGCTTGAAAAGTACTTGAATAGGAATGGTTTTCCTGAAAAGTCATTGAAAATTAAATCTGCATCCATGATCCAACAGTGTTTACACAGGCTTGAAAATTACTTGAATAGGGATGGCTTTCTTGAAAACTCCTTAAAAATTAAATCTGCAGGCTTGAAAAGTACTTGAATAGGAATGGCTTTCTTGATAAGTCCTTGAAAATTAAATCTGCCTCCGACAGTTTTCACACAGGCTTGAAAAGTACTTGAATAGGAATGGCTTTCTTGAAAAGTCCTTGAAAAATAAATCTGCCTCTAAAAGTGCATGAGAATCACTCTTGGACCGTGAAAAGTACTTGAATTTTACTATACCCTGTTAATGGAGACCAAAATCAGTACCTAATTTCTGTGCCTTTATTTGGTGCAGCATATATATTTGTAGAAATCAGAAAAGTTATGTAGTGTATCAAGAGTTTACAAGGATTTTGGACTTATACTTGAATATGTTTGGATTACTGTAAATTCAGAAATTTTTTGCGATAATTTTATTTTTGTTAATATTGTTAAATAACATGTTTGCGTTGTTAAAATTTTGAGACTGGGGCATGATTTACTTACATAAGTAAATGACAGTGATTTCGCAATTTCGAGAGGGTATTGTTTTCACAAAACTTCGCATCTATGAAGTTTCCTGAAGATGATACCCTCTCGAAAACTTTCCCAATTTACTGTATGTTTTTTGTTGCTGTTTTTTTTTTGGGGGGGGGGGGGTGCGCAATGGTAGAGTGGTTGACTCAAGACCGAGGGGCCGCGGGTTCGAGCCTCACTTAAGTCACTGCCCTGTGTCCTCCAGCAAGACACAATTATCCTAGCTTAGTACTGGTTCAACCCAGGAAGACCCTTCCCTTTATAACTGAAAGATTGTTGATGGGACGAATAGAATCAAATAAAATGAAAAAAAGTTTGTTTTCTGTTATATTTAAGGTTTATGAAATACTATTCAGCAACAAGTGAACAGCCAAATCAGTCAGCAAGTGGACTTCCAAATGATTCAGCAATAGGAAAACCAATGGGCACAAACTTTGGAATCTCTTTGGATAATATCATTGAGGTAAGGTTAACTCTTTGCACCCCCGCCCCGCCTAGGAAATTTTTGCATGACATTATATCCCAGTTAGCAAAAAGTTAAAGCAAATGCAATAATGATCATAATTGCATAAAAAGCTGTGTCGCAAGCTATTAATTGCCATGTTTAAACTGGCAAAAACCCATGTATTAATCAGTCAATTCACGTGCTGTTGATGCACGGATTTTGTACTTTACATATACACAGAAAAATATGTAAAAAAAAAATCCATATTTGGACCTATGTATATGTGTATTACAGATTGGTGGAGGTTGAAGATCTCAGAAAGAAGTAACATACTCTTCAGAAGCCTTTGATAAGAAAATTGATGAAGCTGAAAATTATTTTTGTATTTCTTAACCAAAACATATGTTGTGGGTACTCAAAAGTACCGTCTCAATGAGACCTTTCTTTTAAGCACCCAAAACACATGTTTATGTGTATGGGTAAGAAAATAAATCAATTTTTAAGCTAAAAAAATTCCATATGGGGACCTATGTATATGTGTATTTCAGATTGGTAGAAGTCGAAGATTTCAGAAAGAAGTAACATACTCTTCATAAGCCTTTGATTAGCAAATTGATGAAGCTCAAAATTATTTTCTTATTTCTCAACCAAAACATTTGTTGTGGGTACTCAAAAGTAAAGTCACAAGGAGACGGTTCTTTTAAGCAACCAAAACACATGTTTATGTTTATGGGTAAGATAATATTTCCATTTTTGCGCTAAAAAATTGATGAAGCTGAAAATTATTTTTTTGTATTTCTCAACCAAAACATATGTTGTGGGTACTCAAAAGAACCGTCTCAAGGAGACAGCTCTTTTGAGCACCCAAAACACATGTTTATATTTATGGGTAAGAAAAGAATTCCATTTTTGCACTGAAAAAAATGATGAAGCTGAAAAATATTTTTCTTATTTCTCAACTTAAACATATGTTGTGGGTACTCAAAAGAACCGTCTCAAGGAGGCGGTTCTTTTGAGCACCCAAAACACATGTTTATATTTATGGGTAAGAAAATAATTCCATTTTTACGCTAAAAAAATTCCATATCGGGACCTTTGTATATGTGTATTTCAGCTGGGTAGAAGTCGAAGATCTCAGAAATCAGTAACTTATAATTCAGAAGCATTCGATCAGAAAATTGACGAAGCAGTTAAAGGAAGCAAGAGAAACCAACGAGAGAGAAAGCAGACAAATAGGAAAGCTGGCAGAAAGTCAATATATATGGAAGAGTTAGGTGGGTCCTTCATTACTGTATAAAATTTAAAGTCTTTTTGGGACAATCACAACAAAAGTAGGGGATCCCAGGGTTGCTAGTTTGAGACTTGCCATAGTTGGATTTGCTGTGTTGTGTCATTGAGCAAGACACTTTAGTGCTGCTTAGTACTCAGTGTATCCGAAGGCACACCTGGAAAGAAATTTTGTGAGGGAGCTGTACACTGGAGAGAGACTTGTTAAAAAATATGCCATGGTGTGGAACACCTGTTTATTGTTTACTGTGTAAAAGTTTGGATTATTAACTTCATGTAAGTTTGTTGTTTTCTTCCTTTCTTTTAATTGTTTGAAGACCTTGGTGCCGTGGCACGCCTAAACGTTAATTAAACTGGTTTTTTCTCATGGAGCTCCTTTGACTCTGGAAGGAGCTCGCCTTACCTGTGCTTGTGAAACAGCATTTTTGGCAATTTAACGCTGCTAATCCACTTTAATTGACGTTTGTTAGGGGCCAGGATAATCCATATCAATAAATATTCATCGCAAGTTTCTTTGTTCAACTGGACAAGGCGACATGGAACGCATATCTGAGTGCCACAGAATATGAAACTGGTCACATTTGTTTATGACGCTGTGTACACTTTGTTTAGAGGGCTCACTTCTGCAACTGTAAGGCGTGTTGCAACATGAAATTTAAGAAAACAGCTGTATGATAGTATTCAAGGCTGTCGTCGCTGGTCGCTTGGACACAATATACTGAGCCCGAGCTGGTCGGCAGGTCCGGTGAATGCTGGACCAGTTATTTTGCCAAGTATGTTTACATGCCTGTCCTGTTTTCGCGTTCAGGCTGATTTGTCTTTGTGCTTGTCTGTGATTTTATTCCATCGTGCACCTATACCCCATAGCCTTTTGACGTCATAAGAGCTGTCTGATCAGGGTCTAATATGTTTGCTAATGGAAATATGATATACCAGATGCTATACTCTTCTGGTCCTGACAAGTCATATCTTTGTTCTATGTACCGACATGAAACATTATTTATATAATTATTCATAGTGGGCGGAGCTTAGCATGAATATTCATGAATGAAAGGGATAAGGCCTACTTCCTGTAGCATAAGAATCCACTAGGTACATTGTGATGCCATTTGTATATTTCCATAGAAAATTATACACAATGGAGAGAAAAACTCATAAATTTATTTTCGTTTTGGTAATTTTAGGGTATTGAGATAAAATAATTTATCAAAAATGTTCCTGTGGTTGTTTCAATACTGACAGTAGATACACTGAACATTTCATTTTTTTTTGCATTTGCTGTTCAAATAGTACCATAATTTTCAGTCCTCTGCTGATAACCTTCGCAAACAGTTTGGACCCTGGTCAGGACCAACAGAACGTCGGTCCTGATCTGAACCCAAACGGTTTGATACTCTGATTGTGTTCGTGAAAGAAGTTTTTGAAAAAAAGTTAATTTTGAAAAAAGTCAACAGACCACAATAATGCATGAAAAATTACCCATCTTGCATCGAAATGGCCAGTTTAAAACGAAGAGTGTTTGACATGCGACATGGGAAAGTGACAAAAACACAATTAAACATCACAAACGAGAGCCAAGAGGTCAGCCCTTCCCAGCAGGTGACCACAAGGCAGCAATGAACAGACGCGAAAGCATGACAAAGACAAAACATAAATAACACAAATGATCCACAAAAGAAGTACCACCTTAGAACGGTCAATAAAATATTTTACTGGAGGATTTAAACCAGTTTAACGGTGCACCAACCTCACCCTTAGTTCAGATGTGGATCAAGACACATAGATGTTTGGTTTGCATGCAAGACCCCTAACTTATCAATGCATCAAACCTGATCTTTGCCCTAGATGTTGACAAGATAAAAGCTTTTTAACTGGCATGGACCGGGCCGCGTAGCGCAGTCGGTAACGTGTCTGGCAACAGATGCGAGTCTGACTGCAGATCCAGGGGTCACGAGTTCGATCCCAGCCCGGTCCCATACTTTCGTGGAGATTGATCATGAAATAATTTCTACGGTCATTCTCCTCCCTTCCGCTGAATCATTCAAGAAGGGTTGTTGTCAGTTACAAGCGAAAGTATGTGCACGAAGTACTGGTTAATTGCTTGTTCAAGCTTGCCCAGGAAAAAGTGTGGTTAGGTGAACTGACCGTCCCACAATGACCATAGCTGTTGACTTGGGACGTAAAGCAACAAAACAAACAAAATAACTGGCATGGAGGCTTCCTAGCTTATTATATTTTTCATGACATAGTATCAATCACTTTAGATCAACAAAATTTTTTTAAGATAGTAAATATTTCCTTACCCAGCAATCTAAACATATGTTTTGGGTGCTCAAAAGAACCGTCTCATTGAGACGGTTCTTTTGGTTACCCACAGCATATGTTTTGGTTGAGAAATAAAAAAAATAATTTTCAAGTATGCACATTTATCTGGGGGCCTGGGCTAGCAGGGAAAAATTTAATACTGTTTCTATTGTGTTTTTTTTCTTCAGAATCGGAGACAGAAGAATCAGATGATGAAAATATGGACTCTTCCAGTTACGCTTCAGACAGAGACTCGGACTTCATGGCATGTTATAAGGCTACTAGGGCCCCAGGAAGAAGCACAAGACAAAATAGAGCAAAACCTAACTCAATTTATGCTACTAGAGAAAGCCGTTCACTCAGATCGGTAGCTACAAAATCTTCAACAAGGAAAACACGGAAAACAAGCAGTGAATCTGAAAGTTACACTGAGGAGAGTGATTCAGATAAGAGTGTTAGGAAATTGAAAAGGAGTGGACGCAGACAGAAAAAGCAGTATGAGAAAAGGAGAACAGTTAAGTCAGACAGTGAAGATTCCAAAGATGATTCTATGGATAGTGATTCAGATAAGAGTGTTAGGAAATCGAAGAGGAAAGGAAGCCAACAGAAAAAGCCATGTGAGAAAAGGAAAACAGTTAAGTCAGACGGTGAAGATTCTTCAGATAATTCTAAGGATAGTGATTCAGATTTCAAAGCTACAAAAAAGAGTGTTAAATATGAAGAGAAACAATGTAAATTATCAGGTAGAAAAATAAATTCAGAAAATAGCAGAGGAAATTCTAGATTCAAAGATAAACAAAAAGGCAACTCAGACATTGACTGTTCAGACAGTGATATAAGGGTGACCCATTCCAAAACCAAATTCAATGTCAAAGGAATAAAAGGTGGCAGAAACCGTGGGTATAAAACAGCCAAGAAAATAAGTGAAGTTTCAGGATCAGATACTGATTGGTCTCCTAGTGAGAGTGATTCTAAAGAGACAAATAGAAGGGCTAAGAAAAGGAATAGAAAACGGACACAAAATAACAAAAATCATTTGGGAACAAAGAAACAAAACAGAACAGAGTGTGTTAACAGTGGATCAAACAGTGATTCTAAAGACATTGATTCCAAAATAGTTTCTAAGTCAGAAAAGAAAAGCAGCAATAAGAGCATGAAAAGAGGCAAAAGAAAAGAAAACAATCGTGCAGAATCTGTTAACAGTGGATCAAATAGTGAAACAGAGACAAGTAAAAATGCTAGTCTAAAAGAAAACAAAAGAAAAGGGAAGAAAAATAACCAATCAGAGTCTGTGGGTAGTGAGTCAAACAGTGAATCTAATGATTCAGAGGAGTCTGAAGTCGTTAGTAAGTCAGATAAGGAGAGCCGGGATACTCACAGAGATGGAAGAAACAGAAAGAAAAATAAGATAGTAGAGTCTGTTAACAATGGATCCAACAGTGAATCTAATGACTCAGAGTCTAAAGTTGTCAGTGAGTCAGATAATAAGAGCCGGGATACTAACAGAGACAGAAGAAAGGGAAAGAAAAATGAGATAGTAGAATCTGTTAACAGTGGATCTAACAGTGAATCTAATGATTCAGGTCCTGAAGTTGTTAGTATGTCGGAGGAGAAAAGCAAAGATACCAACAGAAAAGATAGAAAGGGAAAGAAAAATAATATAGCAGAATCTGTTTACAGTGAATCTGACAGTGAAATTAGTGATTCAGATCCGGAATTTGTCAGTAAGCCAGAAAAGCAAAGCAGAGGTACTTATAGAGACGGAAGAAAGGGAACAATAAATAACCAATCAGAGTCTGTGGATAGTGAATCAAACAGTGAATCTAGTGATTCAGGTTCTGAAGTTGTTCATAAGTCAGAGAAGAAACGCAGAGGTGCTAGTTCAAAAGCAGACAGAAGAAAAAGGGAGAAAAATAACTTAGCAGAGTCTGTGGATAGTGAGTCAAACATTGAATCTAATGGTTCAGATCCTGAAGTTGTTTCTAAGTCAGATAAGAAACACAGAGATGCTAGTTCAAAAGCAGACAGAATAAAAGGGAAGAAAAATAACTTAGCAGACTATGTTGATAGTGAATCAATCAGTGAATCTAATGAATCAGATCCTGAAGTTGCCATTAAGTCAAAAAAGAAAAGCAGAGATAGGCATTTATTCAAAAAGAAAGCCAAGTTTACTAAAGTTGACAGTGATGGTTCCGGTGACATGCCTTTAGGTGTGGATTGGAATGGAGGTGTGAAAAATAGGAAAAACAATACTGCTGGGTTACCAAAAAGCAAAAGTAAACTTCGGACATCAAAACTTCAGACAGGAAAGCTAGCAAGGAAGAGACCACATATATCATATGCTGAGAGTGATTCTGAGTCATCTTGAGTAAGTAATAGCAGTAAGCATAGGTTTAAAGAAAAAAAAAATAGCATAAAAATTGTAAATATTTTCTTACCCATCGGTTTTATCATATATTTTGGGTGCTCAAAAGGAGTGTCTCACTGAGACGTTTCTTTTGAGTACCCACAACATATGTTTTGGTTGAGAATTAAGAAAAAAAAATTTTAAGGTTCGTAACATTTCATTTTCACTTAGGTCAGAAAATCAAAGACATTTGGTAACTTGGTGTTCTATGGACTGCTCCAATCATCAGGCTTAACTTCACATTTCATAGGAACAGATAAGGAGGGTATTTAGCGTACCTGCCAGGCCTCCAGATAAGAATGCGTAATTGAAAATTAGTTTTCTTTTTTCTCAACCAAAACATATGTTGTGGGTACTCAAAAGAACTGTCTCAAGTTCTTTTGAGCACCCATATAATTGATGGATAAGAAAAGAATAACAATTTTACGTTAAAAAATGTGCTTAGCTGGACCTATGTTTGTTTGTTTGATTTGATTCTTTACGTCCCAGTCAACAATCTTTCAGTTACGTCGGGACTGGTCTTCCTAGGTTGAACCAGTATTAAGCTAGGATTAATGTGTCTTGCTCAAGCACACAGTAAAGTGACGCCGGTGAGGCTCAAACCTGCTGACCTTCAGTCTCAAGTCAAGCACTCAACCACTATGCCACTGCCCTCCCTTCTGGACCTATGTACACATGGGTGAAAGTTTTCAGGATTATTTCTGAATTCCAGATTGTGAGGCTGACTTTCCCAAAATCCGGAATTAAGTAGATTGTAATAGCTTTTTCTGATTTATTTATAGTTTATCTTAATACAGTTGAGAGCTGAAATTTGAAAATCTTGGTATTTTATTGGCTTAAAAAGCTTGTTTTAAGATTTAAATGTCAAAAGTTCAGGAATTTGAAAAATTTGAACCTTCACCAATGTGTACATACCATGGATGGTTTAGTGTTGAACTTGAGATAGAAGTGTAGCTAGTTCAAGAATCATGTCAGTCATTGTGTTGTGTCCTTTCAAGAGCAAGACACTTTTTCCTCTGCTTAGTACTGGTTCAACCCAGGAAGACAGCATAGGACCAGTTAAGCAAAATAATTTAGAGTAAAAATGCAATTATTTTCTTATCTATCAGTTTAAACATGTGTTTTGGGTGCTCAAATGAACTGTCTCATCGAGACGTTTTTTTTGTGTACCCACAACATATGTTTTGGTTGAGAAATAAGAAAGATAATTTTCGGTTACACACTCTTATCTGGGGGCCTGAGACAGAAAAAAACAGCTTGACATGACTGAAAATTATTGACCGGGATGTGAAGCATCAACATAAACAAATAAAAGAAGTTATCACATATTTGGGACGCCATTTGCGGCGATAACCCAAAGTCTGCATATGCAATAAGCTCTTTCTCGTCAGCTGGTTATCAGCTTGCCGTGGTGATAACCAGAAGTCATGCATTTTGAACAGAGAGAGGTTAACATGCCCGGCACAAGACGTTGATCATTTGATGACGTCAGATGTAAACAGGTGGCATGAAGTTACACATGGGGACACTTCATTAAAACCTTTTCTATTTCCTGTATGTTGAGTTGAAAAAAACAGAGTTTTCAGCCCAACTTTTTTGATTGGTACTTGTCTAATGAGAAAAAAAACACTTTTGTGGATAATTACTATCTTTTTCATGGAAAAAAATATCATTTTCTTCGAAACTTTTCTCTGACTACTTTTATGGGAAATTAAGACTGTCCAAGGTCCTTTTCAGCCAATGGCCTTGATCAGGAATGTAATGAATAGTTAGTCACAAATAACGGTTTGTATTCGGGAAACCCCTAAAAAAGTACTTTTGCAAACAGTGAAGACCCAGATGAAATGCAGCATAATGCTTTTGTCTGGATACATGGTTGGTCTTTCATCGCAGCATTAACTCTTAAAGCGCCACCTGCAATTTGCAGCAGACGACAATATCAAATTTTGCCGCTTTTTCAAAAATAACAAATAAGGTATGGTATTTCATGAGAATCCTCTGCCGGCAGACGATTCTCATGAAATATTATATCTTATTTTTTTCGAAAATTAAGAAAGATGTCATAAAATTTGTCGTCTGCTGCAGTCTTGATTGGCGCTTTAAGGGTTTATCACTGAAGTTACTGTTTGTAAAGGTAAATAAAGATCTTCAGACAAAAAAAAAATACAATATTTTAGCTCACCTTAGCTGACGGCTCAAGGTGAGCTATTGTGATTGGTCTTCAGAGTATGGAAAGTTCGAATTATAGGAAGGTAGATATAGGAATATATACCATCCCCCCCCCCCAAATGATTATTATAAGTTTTTTTTCTATCAAACTTTTGTTTTTGTGCATAAAAGAAATGTCTCCCTAACATATGTTTTGGGTGCATAAAAGAAATGTCTCAGGGAGAAGTTTCTTTTACGCACCAAAAACATTTGATTTTATAGACAGTTATTAAAATTGTTCATGAATAGATTCTCTTATCTAAAATCCATTGTAGGGAGCACAGTGGCTCAGTGGTAGAGGGCTTGACTCGAGACCGAGGGGCCGCTGGGACGAGCCTCAACCGCGTCACTGCATTGTGGTCCTTGAGCAAGACACATTTATCATAGCTTAGTACTGGTTCAACCCATGAAGACCCGTCTCTGTTTAACTGAAAGATTGTGAATCTTGCAAGTTAACTCTTTGTATACTAATGGATTTTTCCGCCTGGTTTGATGCAATTAACTTGGGATAGTACATTGTGCATATCTAGGGGTGTCAGGTTATAATTTTCAAAAGATGTGGTTGAATTTTCTAGATTTTACTATACATGCTAATAACTTGCAAGTTAACCCCTTTGTATACTAATGGATTTTATACCCCCCGCCAGGGGTGTAAAATTTCCAAATAAGTTACTCGCCCTTCATGTCCCAATTTTTCTCAGAGATGCTGTAAATTGAAAAAGTTACACACAAGTAGTCAAACATTTTACTCGCCCTGCATACCCTTTTACTTGCAAATGTGAGCGGGCAAGTGGAATTTTACACCCCTGCCCGCAAACTTTGATTTTGGTGGGTATACTGTTTTCAGGTTGTCCGTCCGTCCATCCGTGTGTGCGTGCGTCCGTCCATAACGTTTTGTTTCCTTAATAACTCGAAGAGCTATCGCTGGATTTTCATCAAACCTTGCAAACATGTTCATATATGCAAGACAAAAACTTTAGACAAAAAAGTAGGGGCTAGGGGCCAATTCTAGTAGAGTTATTTCCCTTTGTAGTTCTAAATGGCTTTTAATATAGGGTTTTATGCTTATGCTATTATAGGCCATACACGGGCCAATCAACTCCTACCACAGCTTTTGATGGAACAATTTGATACTTTTCCTATACATTGAACATATGCATGAAGGAGTTTGGTTCAGAAAAAATAATTTTTGACAAAATGACAGCTGTGAGAACTTAGACAATTTTTCCCTAATTAGGCTTTTGTATATGCATAGATCCGATCACATCCTACTACAGCTTTTGATGGAACAATTTGATACTTTGCCTATACAATGTCGACACATTGAACATATGCATGAAGGAGTTTGGTTCACAAAAAATAATTTTGACAAAATGACAGCTGTGAGAACATAGACAATTTTTCCCTAATAAGGCTTTTGTATATGCTTAGATGGTGCCTTCATGGGCCAATCAACTCCTTCCATAGCTTTTAATGGAGCAATTTGATACTTTGACTATACAATATAGACACATTAAACATATGCATGAAGGAGTCTGGTTGAAAATAATTTATTTTTGACAAAATGACAGCTGTGAGAACTTAGACAATTATTCCCTTATATGGCTTTTGTATATGCATTGATAGTGCCTTTATGGGCCTATCAACTCATACCACAGCTTTTGATGAAGCAATTTGATACTTTGTCGATACAATGTATACACATTGAACATATGCACGAAGGAGTTTATAATTTTTGTTGAACTTAGACAATTATTCCCTTATATGGCTTTTGTATATGCATGGATAGTGCCTTTATGGGCCGATCAACTCCTACCACAGCTTTTGATGGAGCAATTTGATACTTTGCCCATATAATGTAGACAAATTGAACATGTGCATGAAGGAGTTTATAATTTTTGCTTGCACAGATTCTACTGAAATCTTCTTTTCAAAACTAAAGTCTGCTGGTTTGAACTATAACTTGCCAAGTTTTTCACTGACTCTTACTGTGCGGAGGTATCTAATAAGCATTGCTTATTGACTCTTTTCATTCCGCCTGGTTTGATACAATTAACTTAGGATAGTACATTGTGCATATCTAGGGGTGTCCGGTTATGATTTTCAAAAGATATTGTATTCTTTGTCTGAAGATCTTTGAAGGACTATCCCAGTTAATTATATCACACCAGAAGGAAGATTCCATTAGTATACAAAGGGTTAATACATCTTTAACTGTAGGGAGTGCAGTGGCTCAGTGGTAGAGTGCTTGACTCGAGACTGAAGGGCCACAGGTACCAGCCTCACCGGGGTCATAGTGTTGTGTTCTTGAGCAAGACACATTAATCCTTGCTTGGTACTGGTTCATCACAGGAAGACCCGTCCTGGCATAACTGAAAGATTGTTGACAGGGATTTAAAGAATCAAATCAAACAAAAACTGCAAAGGGTCATTGTATTATATCAGAGAAAGAAAATTTAGGATTATGCATTGTGTTTATCTACTAGTGTCGTCTGCTGATAACTTTTGCAAAGAGTTTGGAGCCAGATCAGGCCCAACAAAACATCAGGTCTGCTCTGGATCCAATCTGTTTGACACTTTGATGAATAACTGAAAGAATATTCCGAAAAATGACTTTGAAAAAAATCCACAGATGACTAAAAATCATGCAAAATTACCCAGTAGGCAATGAGTTAATTTTGATTGAGTTTTGTGGTGAAATAAGCCGCGACATGAGATTTCCAACAATGTGGTATGTGCAACTAGCAAAGGCTCAGACCAGCCTGCGCATATGCGCAGTCTGATCAGAGCCTTTGCTAGTGGATTGAATATTCGTTGACTGTTAAGCTACTGACCGAACAGCATTTTGAGTTTCTAAGCTTAAAAGGAGGCTGCACAAGCTCTTCTTGAGTCTACACCTGTCAAAATGCCACATTGTTGGAAATCACATGTTTTGTGTTTGTCTTTCAGGACTACAGAGCCAGATATGGGAGCATAAACCTAAATTGAAATCAGCAGGGCCCATTACCATAGAGTTCACCCATTTCCTCACCGTATACTGTGTATTAACATTATGCAGTTAGCAGGGCTGACACTATGGAGTTAAATGATGTATACAGTGTTGTGCCTAGGTCAAGATTTCTGGGGAACACCAGTGTCCCCATACTTGAATTTCAGAGGGACATTTGCAAATTCTGGGGGACACTCCGAATCCAATTGATTTTTACCTGTAAAATTGGAAACAGTTTTCAGGAAATTTCTGTTCATTTTTATTTAAATTTGAGCTCGATGTGGAGA
The DNA here is from genome assembly GCA_964019695.1 of Loripinus fragilis. Lineage (NCBI taxonomy): Eukaryota > Metazoa > Mollusca > Bivalvia > Lucinida > Lucinidae > Loripinus > Loripinus fragilis. Next base: position 86,766,532 of record OZ026524.1, read on the forward strand.
AGTGGTGCAGATTACAGTGAAGTAGTTTCTACATTGCAGTAGTTTTGAATTCTCCAGCAAATAATCTATTTCTACATTAAAATAGCTTTTTCTGGTTTTCAGCTGAATAAAATTTGCCTTTTCCCCCATTGTTGATGTATTGGACTGGTTGAGAAATCAATATCCAATGCAACATTTATCATCATTAAAAACATGTGCACAGTCTAAATTACTTCCCTTTACTGGGTTACGCTAAATACGGAAATGGGGTTTTAATAGCGAAAAATCAGCAGATTTTTTAGGGCGCACCCGTAGGCCTGCACTGGGTGCATTTTTAAGGGACACTGACGGTAAAATCGTGGGAATTCTGCAATGCTGCGCTCTAGGCACAACACTGATGTATATACTTGAAGAAGAGATAGTTTAGCCCTTTTCCTGCAATTCATGACAATTTTTGTCTGCTCCTTCTCTTCTAATGAACTTTGGCCATCTACCGTAATTTTGGAAATTTTTCGCGAGAATTCTATTTTTGCGAATAGTGTTAAAAGACACATTTGCGACATTTAAAATTTGTGACTAGGGCATGATTTACCTATATCAGTAAACAACAGAATGATTTCTCCATTTAGCGAGGATTTTATTTTCACGAAACTTCGCACATGCGAAGTTTCACGAAAAAATAAAACCCTCGCGGAAATTTCTAAATTTACAGTATATTGCACACAAGAGAGAGAAAGAGAGAGTTATGATTTTATCATTAAAGAAAAGATTTCTTACATAGAAAAACTAGCATACAGAAGTGTAAATGACTCTTTTTCCCTATTGATAGCTGTTCAGTGTTGTTTATTTGAGCCAATTCATGATCGAGTCGCATACTCTCACCAGAGCCTAAGCTGTTCACACACCCAAAGTTAGGACATAGTTAAAGGCGAAGGACTAAGTTAAAGGCTAAGGCCATAGTTAAAGGCTAAGTATATAGTTAAAGGCTAAGGATATAGTGAAAGGCTAAGTATATAGTTAAAGGCTAAGTATATAGTTAAAGGCTAAGGAAATAGTTAAAGGCTAAGGTAATAGTTAAAGGCTAAGGTAATAGTTAAAGGCTAAGGCGATAGTTAAAGGCTAAGGCCATAGTTAAAGGTTAAGGCCAAAGTTAAAGGCTAAGGACATAGTTAATGGCTAAGGACATAGTTAAAGGCTAAGGACATATTTAAAGGCTAAGGCCAAATCTTAAGGCCTCAAGCCCAACCAGATAGTTACGCATGTTAAGAAGAATCTTATCAATAAGCAATATTTTAATTCCAACAATATCCTCAACCTTGAAGCGCCAATCACGACTGCAGCAGACGACAAATTTTTTGATATCTTTCCTAGTTTTAAACAAAAATAAGGTATGGTATTTCATGAGAATTGTCTGCCAGCAGACAATTCTCATGAAATATCATGCCTTATTTGTTATTTTTGAAAAAGCAGCAAAATTTTAAATTGTCTTCTGCTGCAAATTCTAGGTGGCGCTTTATGGTTTACTCTTGTCCTGTCACTATTTTTGTCCAGAAATTGATGTCTGCTTTTTACGTCTGCTGCATATAATTAAGTGCATTTCGGACTATAATTTTTCATGTAAATAAGACAAGATTTCTTCATGGAAGCAAACAATAAGGACCTTGATCAGACTGCACAGAGGGGAGCAGTCTGATCTGGGTGCATATTGTTTGTAACATAGGCTACCTGAGAAAACAAACGGATGATAGGAGCAGACAACTGCTGTCCTGCCAGCCAAGAGTGACATCACGAGTCATCACGTTTTGTTTACAAAGTTATTGGGGACTTATAATCGATAGATCACTCCGCAGGATAGGATTAATACACAAGTGATCTATTGATTCGTGTTAGCTCAAGTGCAGTGTACAAGTTATTGTTTAACTTTACAATTGTAAACAAAATATAACGTCACTGTCACTCTTGGTTTGCACGACAGTAAAATTTTGACCTTTGGGCTAAGGGTTATATTGGCTTATTAGTGCTTTAGAAATTTTCGATTATTAAAAGGAGAATAAAATGACATGACATGAAGTTGTATTTGTGTAATATTTTTTAAAGTGTGGTACTTGATTGTATCGATTCCTGATCTTTGCAACCTTACTTACTTTTACTGATCCCATTCCTCGGACCCAGTATAAACGGACTGGTCACTGACGGAAATACAAAGTTATGTTGTCGAGGCATTATTTTAGTGTTATTTCAAAGTACTTCAGCCAATAAAATTGATTCTGAACATACACGAGATTATATGAGGTTACTCCTCGTATGCGAAGCTGAAATATTAAGCACTACAGTACAAAGAATTGATGTTTGCTCATCTTTTTATATTGATTTCTGATGATTGTCGGCTAGAAGTGCCGAAAATAGCTAAAAAGGGTACCTAGCTTTCTTGCTGATGTTCATAAAGACGGATAAACTTTCAATAAATATAACAATACAGTCTTTAAGATAGTATATTGAACCATTGCTTTTTGAACAAAACTCAAAGATATGCTGAGAAATAATGGAGATATGATTATAAAATCTTCAACATACGTCAGTTTTGAAAGCTCAGCCACCGTTTAGCCACGACAACGTATTTCCAATTTTATATTTACCTGTATGTAAGTGACCAGTCCGTGTTTATTGGGTCCGAGTCCCATTCACATACTTTGTATGGGCAGGTAGGCAGATAAGAGTGCACAACTAAATTATTTTTCTTATTTTTCAACCAAAACATATGTTGTGGGTACTCAAAAGAAAATTCTCATTGAGACAGTTCATTCGAGCACCCAAAACTGATGGGTAAGAAAATAATCACACTTTTATTTAGGCTAAAATATTTTGCTTAACTGGCCCTATGGTATTTTTTGCTTAAATGGCCCTATGGTATGGGTATAAGTTTTCACAATTATTCCTGAATTCACAGTTTTGACTCAAAATGCTGAATTCCGCAGATTATAATAGCTGATTCATAGATCCAGATAAGGAAATTTTATTTGCTTAAAATTTTAATTATTTTCTTACCCATTAATTTAAACATGTGTTTTGAGAAGGTTCTTTTGAGTACCCACAACATATATTTTTTGATGAGAAATAAAGAAAATTTTCCAATGCGCACTCTTATCTGAAGGCCTGCTGATCCTTATCACATACTGGTTCCTTGTTAGGATCATAGGTTTAGATAAACAAAAAATTTCAGCGTAATATTATAAATATTTTCATACCAATAACTTTTAGCATATGTTTTGGGTGCTCAAAAGAACCGTCTCATTGAGACGGTTCTTTTGAGTACCCACAACATATGTTTTGGTTGAAAAATAAGAAAATCATTTTTCTGGTACGCACTCTTATCTGGAGGCCTGGTTAATGTTTTCTTGTCACAATTTTGAGGCTGACTTTCGATAGGAAGGCATTCTACATGTAATAATTATACCCACTTTTTTTTTTTGAAAAAAGGGGTATATTAATTTCGTACCAAAGTCGGCCTGTTGTCTGTCCCTGTGTCTGTGTGTATGTCCATCACGTTTCTTGTAAAGGTATCTCCTCCTAAACTGTTAGATGTAGCAACTTCAAACTTTGTAGCTGCATAGGTCACATGATGTAGATGATACTGGGCAACGTTTCTTGTGACCTTGACTCCAATGTTAAGGTCAATGGTCAAAAATGTATTTCCTTGTTAATGTATCTCCCCCTAAAATATTAGAAATAGCAACTTCAAACTTTGTAGCTGCATACCCTCTCACATGATGCAGAGGGTACTGGGCTACATTTTGTGTGACCTTGACCCCAAGGTCAAAGGTCAAATAATGTATTTTCTTGTAAATGCATCTCCTCCCTAACCGTTGGACGTAGGCTAGCAACTGTGCATGTGCATAGGTCACATGATGTAGAGGGTTCTGGGCTACAAGGTCAAATGATGTATTTTCTTGTTAATGGTCTCCTCATAACCGTTAGACTTAGCAACTTCAATTTTTGAGTCTTCATAGGTCACATGATGTAGAGGGTAACTTGACATGTGATCTTGACCCCAATGTTAAGGTTGAAGGTCAAATAATGTATTTTCATGTGAATGCATCTCCTCCCAAACCGTTGGACGTAGAAACTTTGCATGTGCTTAGGTCACCTGATGTAGAGGGCACTGGGCAACATCTTGTGTCAATACTGTATTTTTAGCTCACCTGAGCTGAATGCTCAAGATGAGGTATTTTCCGGCCTCCATCTTGTCTCCGTCTTGCGTTGTACGTCTTCCGGTGTCCCTCGTCCGTAAACTTTTTCTTTAAACTACATCTCCTCCTGAACAACTGGTCCAAATTTAAAATAACTTCACATGAATGTTCGCCATGATGCCCTCTTTCAAATTTGCATAAATGGTTTCTCTCCATTGAACAGGAGGCCGCCAGAGCTCCAGATAAATCTAAAAAACGACATCTGAACCACTGGCCCAAATTTGAAATAATTTCGCAGAATTGTTCCTTTTGATACCAACTGTTAATCCCCAGAAAACCGCAAATACTTTTAAGAAGTAATACACAGCTGTTATTAACAGCAATGGTTCAACAACAGGTAGTTAACCTTGCTATGACATTGATGACGTCATAGTAAAGTAATGTGAAATAACTGTACCTCTAACACTGGAGAGCATAATATTATGATATATAATGTCCCTTATATAAGAGTTACTTCCCCTAGTAATATTTATTATCATTAACACCATCTACCAAAATTGCACAAATGGTTCCGCTCAGCTAAACAAAAGGGCCGCCAGAGCTCCATATAAGAAATATCTTTAAAATGCATCTCCTCCTGAACAACTAGTCCAAATTCAAAATTATTTCACAGAATTATTCCTCGTAATACCCTCTAGCAAAATTGAATTAATGGTTCTGCTTCACCAAACAAAAGGGCTGCCAGAGCTGTAGATAAGAAATATCTTTTAATGACATTTCCTCTTGAACCACTGGTCCAAATTTAAAATCATTTCACAGAATTGTTCCTCATAATGCCCTTTACCAAAATTGCACAAATGGTTCTGCTCCACCGAACAAAAGGGCCACCAGAGCTGCAGATAAGAAATATATTCAAAAGGCATCTCGTCCTGAACCACTGGTCCAGTTTCAAAATTATTTCACAGAATTATTCCTCTTGATACCCTCTACCAAATTGCACAAATGGTTCCGCTCAGCTGAAAAGTAGGGCTGCCAGAGCTCCAGATAGAAATATCTTTAAACGACATCTCCTGAACCACTTGTCCAAATTCAAAATTTTTTCACAGAATTGTTCCTTATGATGCCTTCTATCAAAATTCGCACAAATGGTTATGCTCCATCGAACAAAGGGCTGCCAGAGCTCTAGATGAGAAATGTCTTTTAATATTTTAATGACATTTCCTGAACCTCTGGTCCAAATTCAAAATAATTTCACAGAATTGTTCCTCATTATGCCCTTTACCAAAATTGCACAAATGGGTCAGCTCCGCTGAACAAAAGGGCCACCAGAGCTCCAGACAAGAAATATTTTTAAATTAGATTTCCTTCTAAACCACTGGCCCAAATTCAAAATAACTTCACAGAATTGCTCCTCACGATGTGTACTACCAAAATTGCACAAATGGTTCTGCTCCACCGAACAGAGGGGCTGCCAGAGCTCTAGATTAGGAATGTCTTTTAATGACATTTCCTCCCGAACCACTTGTTCAAAATCAAAATAAATTCACAGAATTGTTCCTCTTGATGGTTTCTACAAAATTGCAGGAACAGTTTTGCTAGGCATAATACAGGGGTTGCCAGACCTCTAGATGAGAAATGTCTTTAAATGACACCTTCTGAACAACTGGTCCAAATTTTGAATAATTTCACAGAAATGTTTCTAATGATGCCCTCTACCAAAATTGCACAAATGGATTTTGCTCCGCCGAAAAAGGGTTTGGCAGAACTCTAGATAAGAAAAATCTTCAAATGAAATCTGAACCACTGGTTCAAAATCAAAATAATTTCACAGAAATAGTCCTTATGTTGCCATCTACTTAAATTGATCAGAAGGTTCGGCTTGACTGAACAACATGGCTACCAGAGCTAAAATTAGAAATATCTTTTAAATCATTTCATATCTCCTAAGCCACAGGCCAATACATCATCTACCCAAGTGCCAGGACTCAGGTGAGCTATCCAGGGCCCAAGGGCCCTCTTGACTTATACTTGCATCTCCTAAACGGTTTGAAATATCAACTTAAAACATTGCAGGTGCATATGTCACATGATCTAGAGGGTACTGGGCAACATCTGTGACTTTGACCCCAAGGTCAAAGGTCAAATACTGTATTTTCTTGTAAACAGTCTTAACCACAATGCCACGTTTTGCTAGAGACCCCAAAACCATACAGTTCATGAAAGATAATTAAGTGGTCATAAACGCACTGCATGTATTTCCTCTCTAGCAGTATGCTAATTAAAAAATACATGCTTAGTACAGCATGTGGTCACTACCATACTGCTACTCTTATCTGTTTTATGCAAATGTGTCAAACCTGGAAGGGGAAACTCCCAAAAAGGGGTTTTGTGACTGGCTCAAAAGACACAGATCAGCTGTGCAGCTAATTGAAATTTCAATGTACATGTATCTTCAGTTCAGACCAAGTATTCTTAATTAACAAGCTCATTGGTAGGCAAATATCTGCTCTCCCCTGCTGTTATTAGCTCACCTGAGCCAAAGGCATCAAGGTGAGTTATTAGTATACCAATGACTCCGTCGTCCGTCCGTCCATCAGTCAACATTTTCAAACATCTTCTCCTCTGAAACCACTGGGCCAATTGAACTCAAATTTCATATGGATACTCCTTAGGATGGGGGAACGAAAGTTTGTTCAAATAGTTTTGGTCACATGACCAAGATGGCTGCCATGCCCATATATGGTAAAAACCCTTTAAAAATCTTCTTTTCCAGAACCAGAAGGCCGATGACCTTGAGACTTGGTATGTAGCATTGGGGATGGGAAGCCTATCAAGTTTGTTCAATGATGATCCTGGGTTGACCTTGACCTACTTAACGTCAAGGTCAAATTTGCTTCCTAATGCATTTAAATGTGGAATTTTTTGAAAAGTTGATTTTTTGAAAACTAATGAAGCCAAAGTCATTATTCTCACTTGACATGTTTTATCTAATGTGACAATGGCTATAAATAGGTTCCAAAGGTCAAGGTTGACCTTTGACCTTTCAGCCAAGGCCGCTCATATTGGAGTCCCATCAATAAATTAAAACATAGTTTTCTCAGAAACCATTGGGCCAATTGAACTCAAATTTCATATTAAGACTCCTTACAATAAGTTGGCGGAGATTTATGCAAAATGTTTTGGTCACATGAACAAGATGGCCGACATGTGAATATATGGTAAAAACCCTTTAAAAATCTTCTCAAGAACCAGAAGGCTGATGACCTTGGGACTTGGTATGTAACATTTGGGATGCGGGGCCTACCAAGTTAGTTCAAATGATGATACTATGTTGACCTTGACCTACTTAACACGAAGGTCAAATTTGCTTCCATATGCATTTAAATTAGATTTTTTTTAAAAGTTGATTTTTTTGATACTGTTTAAGCCAAAGTTATTGTTCTCACTATATATATGTTAAAAGGCAATTCCAAAGGTCAAGGTCTGGGTTGACCTTGATCTTTTTTACGGCAAAGCCAAATTTGATTACTAATGCTTTTATAATTGGAAAAAGTCTTGAAATGTTCATATTTCTATAAAACTGTTTAAGCGGAAATCATAATACTTGCGAAAAATTCTAAACCTATTAAGACACTGGTTTTATATAAGCACCAAAGGTCAAGCTGACCTTTGACCTTTCATCCAAGGTCTCTTATATTGGACTGCCTTATACATATCTAAGCATCTTTTTCTCAGAATTCCTTGGGCTGTTTGAACTCAAATTTCATATGGAGAATTCAGTAGATAAAACAAGATAAATATGATATTATTTTTAGGTCACTTGATCAAAATGGCCACTGCCCATATATGATAAAGCAAAATATGTTTGAATAATAAGCCTTAGTTGACCTATTTTAACATTATTAAGGAGATCAGGTGAGCACATCAGGACCTCTAGTTATTAACTTCCCTCAATTATCTCAGCAGCCTCAATATTAGGCTGGTCTGTGGTATTGTGGTTAAGACTGTAAATGCATCTACTCCTTAACAGTTGGACATAGTAACTTCAAACATTGCAGGTGCATAGGTCACATGATGAAATGGGTGCTTGGCATCATTTCATGTGACCTTGATGCCACAGTCAAAGGTCAAATAATGTATTTGCTTGTAATTTCATCTCCTAAACTGTTGGACATAGCAACTTTAAATTTTGCAGGTTAATAGGTCACATGATGTAGAGGGTACTGGGCAAGGTCAAGGACAAAGATTGAAAAAGCCGGTATATGCCATGGTGTCACATCGACTGCAGGCTAGTTCCATTGTTTTTTACCTGATCTTATTCACAATTCTTAAATGGGTTTAAATTGTTATGCCCCCAACTTTTAAAAAGTTGAAGGGGCATATTGCTTTGGGCTTATCCGTCCGTCTGAACAAAAATTAAGCTTGCGTTTTTTAATTTCATAGATGAATTCCTCATCAAAAAATAACCAACCTATATTTTTTTAAGTCTGGATTATCTCCCTTTGTGGAGTTGTGTCCCTTTTAAAGGGTCATAATGATTTTTTGTAATCAAGATATCTCAAAAACTATTACGCTAGGAGCTTCAAATTTGGTCAGCTGATAGAGGATAATGAGTAGATAACCTGGTGAAAATTAAAAAAAAAGAAAAAGCCGGTATATGCCATGGTGTCACATCGACTGCAGGCTAGTTCCATATCTTTTTACCTGATCTTATTCACAATTCTTAAATGGGTTTAAATCTTTATGCCCCCAACTTTGAAAAGTTGAAGGGGTATATTGCTTTGGGCTTGTCCGTCCATCTGAACAAAAATTAAGCTAGGGTTTTTTAATTTCATAGATGGATTCCTCATCAAAAAATAACCAACATGTATTTTTATAAGTCTGGATTATCTCCCTTTGTGGAGTTATGCCCCTTTTAAAGGGTCATAATGAAACTTTTGTAATCAAGATATCTCAAAAACTATTAAGCTAGGAGCTTCAAACTTGGTCAGCTGATAGAGGATAATGAGTAGATATCCTGGTGAAAATTTTAAAAAAAAGGTATTTTTTTTTTGAATTATTGACTTTTGCAAATTTTGGCATTGAAAACTTGTATTCAAGGAATCTAAACAGCTAAATTTGTTGAGCTGATTGAGGACAATGACTAGATAAGTTGGTGAAAATTTAAAAAAAGTTTTTTTTTTAGTTATTTTGAGATAGTACAAAATTTCCACCATTTTTGTAATGTCAGCGCTTGGGGATTTTCCTGAAAAAAATCATTTTTCCAAAAATTGGCTAAAATTTTGTAGAAACGTTTCTTTTGATGAGTGGAATAAATAATTCTGTCCAAAAATACTTTCTTAGCACAATTTAAGATAGTACAATATTTTTACGATTTTTGTAAGCCCCGCGCCTGTCGATATTCCGTCAAAACTTCAATTTTCCAAAAATTGCCTTAAATTGTGGAGAAACACTTCCTTTGATGAGTGGAACATATAATTTTGCCAAAATATTTTCTTAAGCACATTTTGAGATAGTACAAATTTTCACCATTTTTATTAGGTCCGCACATGTCGATTTGCCATAAAAAATTCAATGTTCCAAAAATTGCCTAAAATTGTGGAGAAAAAAATTCTTTTGATGAGTTGAAAAAATAATTTTGACAAAAAAAATTTTCTTAGCACAATTTAAGATAGTACAAAATTTCACCTTTTTTGTAAGGTCTGGTGTGGATATTTCGTCAAAAATTCAATTTTCCAAAAATTGTCTAAAATTGTGGAGAAAGACTTCCTTTGATGAAGGGAACAAATAATTTTTTGCCAAAAAATATTTACTTAACACAATTTGAGATAGTAAAAATTTTCACCATTTTTGTAAGGTCCGCGCCTGTCGATTTTTTGTTAAAAAATCAATTTTCCTAAAAATGCCTAAGATTGTGGAGAAACACCACCTTTGATGAGTGGAACAAATAATTTTGCCAAAAAATATTTTCATAGAACAAATTGAGATAATACAAATTTTCACCATTTTTGTAAGGATCGCGCCTGTGGATATTCCTTCAAAAATTCAATTTTCCAAAAAATACCTAAAATTGTGGAGAAACACTTCCTTTGATGAGTGGAACAAATAATTTTGCCAAAAAATATTTTCTTAGCACAAATTGATATAATACATATTTTCACCATTTTTGTAAGGTCCCCGCCTGTTGATATTCCTTCAAAAATTCAATTTTCCAAAAATTGCCTAAAATTGTGGAAAAACACTTCCTGTTATGAGTGGAACAAATAATTTTGCCAAAAAATAATTTCTTAGCACAAATTGAGATAATACAAATTTTCACCATTTTTGTAAGGGACACCCCTGTCGATATTCCTTCAAAAATTCAATTTTCCAAAAATTGCCTAAAATTGTGGAGAAACACTTCCTTTGATGAGTGGAACAAATAATTTTGGCAAAAAAATATTTATTTTGGCTTAAATTGAGATAATACAAATTTTCACCATTTTTGTAAGGTCCGCGCCTGTCGATATTCCTTCAAAAATTCAATTTTCCAAAAATTTCCTAAAATTGTGGAGAAACACTTCCTGTGATGAGTGGAACAAATAATTTTGACAAAAAAATTTTCTTAGCACAATTTATGATAGTTCAAATTTTCACCATTTTTGTAAGGTCCGCGCCTGTCGATATTCCTTCAAAAATTCAATTTTCCAAAAATTGCCTAAAATTGTGGTAAAACAAATTCTTTGATGAGTGGAACAAATAATATTGCCAAAAAATATTTTCCTAGCACAAATTGTGAAAATACAAATTTTCACCATTTTTGTAATGTCCGCGCCTGTCGATATTCTTTCAAAAATTCAATTTTCCAAAAATTGCCTAAAATTGTGGAGAAACACTTCCTTTGATGATAGGAACAAATAATTTTGCCAAAAAATATTTTCTTTGCACAATTTAAGATAATTCAATTTTTCACCATATTTGTAAGGTCCGCGCCTGTCGATATTCCTTCAAAAATTCAATTTTCCAAAAATTGCCTAAAATTGTGGAGAAACACTTCCTTTGATGAGTGAAACAAATAATTTTGCCAAATAATATTTTCTTAGCACAAATTGATATAATACAAATTTTCACCATTTTTGTAAGGTCCGCGCCTGTCGATATTTTGTTAAAAATTCAATTTTCAAAAATTGCCTAAAATTGTGGAGAAACACTTCCTGTGATGAGTGGAACAAATAATTTTGCCAAAAAATATTATCTTAGCACAAATTGATAAAATACAAATTTTCACCATTTTTGAAAGGTCCGTGCCTGTCGATATTCCTTCAAAAATAAAATTTTCCGAAAATTGCCTAAAATTGTGGAGAAACACTTCCTGTTATGAGTGGAACAAATAATTTTGCCAAAAAATATTTTCATAGCACAAATTGAGATAATACAAATTTTCACCATTTTTGTAAGGTCCGCGCCTGTCGATATTTTTTCAATAATTCAATTTTCCAAAAATTGCCTAAAATTGTGGAGAAACACTTCCTTTGATGAGAGGAACAAATAATTTTGCCAAAAAATATTTTCTTAGCTTAATTTAAGATAGTAAGGTATAATCTCAATTTGTGCTAAGAAAATATTATTTGGCAAAATTATTTGTTTCACTCATCAAAGGAAGTGTTTCTCCACAATTTTAGGCAATTTTTGGAAAATTGAATCTTTGAAGGAATATCGACAGGCGCGGACCTTACAAAAATGGTGAAAATTTGTATTTTCTCAATTTGTGCTAAGAAAATATTTTTTGGCAAAATTATTTGTTCCACTCATCAAAGGAAGTGTTTCACTACAATTTTAGGCAATTTTTGGAAAATTGAATGTTTGAAGGAATATCGACAGGCCCGGACCTTACAAAAATGGTGAAAATTTGAACTATCTTAAATTGTGCTAAGAAAATATTTTTTGGCAAAATTATTTGTTCCACTCATCAAAGAAAGTGTTTCACCACAATTTTAGGCAATTTTTGGAAAATTGATTTTTTAACAAAAAATCGACAGGCGCGGACCTTACAAAAATGGTGAAAATTTGAAATATCTTAAATTGTGCTAAGATAATATTTTTTGGCAAAATTATTTGTTCCACTCATCACAGGAAGTGTTTCTCCACAATTTTAGGCAGTTTTTGGAAAATTGAATTATTGAAGGAATATCGACAGGCGCGGACCTTGCAAAAATGGTGAAAATTTGAACTATCTTAAATTGTGCTAAGAAAATATTTTTTGTCAAAATTATTTGTTAGACTCATCACAGGAAGTGTCTCTCCACAATTTTAGGCAATTTTTGGAAAAATTGAATTTTTGAAGGAATATCGACAGGCGCGGACCTTACAAAAATGGTGAAAATTGAATTATCTTAAATTAAGCTAAGAAAATATTTTTTGGCAAAATTATTTGTTCCTCTCATCAAAGGAAGTGTTTCTCCACAATTTTAGGCAATTTTTGGAAAATTGAATTATTGAAAAAATATCGACAGGCGCAGACCTTACAAAAATGGTGAAAATTTGTATTATCTCAATTTGTGCTATGAAAATATTTTTTGGCAAAATTATTTGTTCCACTCATAACAGGAAGTGTTTCTCCACAATTTTAGGCAATTTTCGGAAAATTTTATTTTTGAAGGAATATCGACAGGCACGACCCTTTCAAAAATGGTGAAAATTTGTATTTTATCAATTTGTGCTAAGATAATATTTTTTGGCAAAATTATTTGTTCCACTCATCACAGGAAGTGTTTTTCCACAATTTTAGGAAATTTTTGGAAAATTGAATTTTTGAAAGAATATCGACAGGCGCGGACCTTACAAAAATGGTGAAAATTTGAACTATCTTAAATTGTGCTAAGAAAATATTTTTTGTCAAAATTATTTGTTAGACTCATCACAGGAAGTGTTTCTCCACAATTTTAGGCAATTTTTGGAAAAATTGAATTTTTGAAGGAATATCTACAGGCGCGGACCTTACAAAAATGGTGAAAATTTGTATTATCTCAATTTGTTCTATGAAAATATTTTTTGGCAAAATTATTTGTTCCACTCATCAAAGGTGGTGTTTTCTCCACAATTTTAGGCATTTTTAGGAAAATCGATTTTTTAACAAAAATATTGACAGGCGCTGACCTTACAAAAATGGTGAAAATTTGTATTATCTCAATTTGTGCTATGAAAATATTTTTTGGCAAAATTATTTGTTCCACTCATAACAGGAAGTGTTTCTCCACAATTTTAGGCAATTTTCGGAAAATTTTATTTTTGAAGGAATATCGACAGGCACGGACCTTTCAAAAATGGTGAAAATTTGCATTATCTCAATTCGTGCTAAGAAAATATTTTTTGGCAAAATTATTTGTTCCACTCATCAAAGGAAGTGTTTCTCAACAATTTTAGGCAATTTTCGGAAAATTTTATTTTTGAAGGAATTTTCGACAGGCGCGGACCTTACAAAAATGGTGAAAATTTGTATTATATCAAATTTGTGCTATGAAAAATTTTTTGAAATTATTCGTTTCACTCATCAAAGGAAGTGTTTCTCCACAATTTTAGGAAACTTTTGGAAAATTGAATTTTTGAAGGAATATCGACAGGCGCGGACCTTACAAAAATGGTGAAAATTTGTATTATCTCAATTTGTTCTATGAAAATATTTTTTGGCAAAATTATTTGTTCCACTCATCAAAGGTGGTGTTTTCTCCACAATTTTAGGCATTTTTAGGAAAATTGATTTTTTAACAAAAAATCGACAGGCGCGGACCTTACAAAAATGGTGAAAATTTGAACTATCTTAATTTGTGCTAAGAAAATATTTTTTGGCAAAATTATTTGTTAGACTCATCACAGGAAGTGTTTCTCCACAATTTTAGGAAATTTATGGAAAATTGAATTTTTGAAGGAATATCGACAGGCGCGGACCTTACAAAAATGGTGAAAATTTGAACTATCTTAAATTGTGCTAAGAAAATATTTTTTGTCAAAATTATTTGTTACACTCATCACAGGAAGTGTTCTCCACAATTTTAGGCAATTTTTGGAAAATTGAATTTTTGAAGGAATATCGACAGGCGCGGACCTTACAAAAATGGTGAAAATTTGTATTATCTCAATTTAAGCCAAAATAAATATTTTTTGGCAAAATTATTTGTTCCACTCATCAAAGGAAGTGTTTCTCCACAATTTTAGGCAATTTTTGGAAAATTGAATTTTTGAAGGAATATCGACAGGGGCGTCCCTTACAAAAATGGTGTAAATTTGTATTATCTCAATTTGTTCAATGAAAATATTTTTGGCAAAATTATTTGTTCCACTCATCAGAGAAAGTGTTTCTCCACAATTTAGGCAATTTTTGGAAAATTGATTTTTTAACAAAAAATCGACAGGCGCGGACCTTACAAAAATGGTGAAAATTTGAACTATCTTAAATTGTGCTAAGAAAATATTTTTTGGCAAAATTATTTGTTCCACTCATCAAAGAAAGTGTTTCACCACAATTTTAGGCAATTTTTGGAAAATTGATTTTTTAACAAAAAATATTATCTTAGCACAAATTGATAAAATACAAATTTTCACCATTTTTGAAAGGTCCGTGCCTGTCGATATTCCTTCAAAAATTAAATTTTCCGAAAATTGCCTAAAATTGTGGAGAAACACTTCCTGTTATGAGTGGAACAAATAATTTTGCCAAAAAATATTTTCATAGCACAAATTGAGATAATACAAATTTTCACCATTTTTGTAAGGTCCGCGCCTGTCGAAAATTCAATTTTCCAAAAATTGCCTAAAATTGTGGAGAAACACTTCCTTTGATGAGAGGAACAAATAATTTTGCCAAAAAATATTTTCTTAGCTTAATTTAAGATAATTCAATTTTTCACCATTTTTGTAAGGTCCGCGCCTGTCGTTATTCCTTCAAAAATTCAATTTTTCCAAAAATTTCCTATAATTGTGGAGAAACACTTCCTGTGATGAGTGGAACAAATAATTTTGCCAAAAAATATTATCTTAGCACAATTTAAGATATTTCAAATTTTCACCATTTTTGTAAGGTCCGCGCCTGTCGATTTTTTGTTAAAAAATCAATTTTCCAAAAATTGCCTAAAATTGTGGTGAAACACTTTCTTTGATAAGTGGAACAAATAATTTTGCCAAAAAATATTATCTTAGCACAAATTGATAAAATACAAATTTTCACCATTTTTGAAAGGTCCGCGCCTGTCGATATTCCTTCAAAAATTCAATTTTCCAAAAACTGCCTAAAATTGTGGAGAAACACTTCCTTTGATGAGTGAAACAAATAATTTTGCCAAATAATATTTTCTTAGCACAAATTGAGATAATACAAATTTTCACCAATTTTGTAAGGTCTGCGCCTGTCAATTTTTTGTTAAAAAATCAATTTTCCAAAAATTGCCTAAAATTGTGGAGAAACACTTTCTTTGATGAGTGGAACAAATAATTTTGCCAAAAAATATTTTCTTAGCACAATTTAAGATAGTTCAAATTTTCACCATTTTTGTAAGGTCCGCGCCTGTCAAAATCCTTCAAAAATTCAATTTTCCGAAAATTGCCTAAAATTGTGGTGAAACACTTCCTTTAATGAGTGGAACAAATAATTTTGCCAAATAATATTTTCTTAGCACAAATTGAGAAAATACAAATTTTCACCATTCTTGTAAGGTCCGTGCCTGTCGATATTTTGTTAAATATTCAGTTTTCAAAAATTGCCTAAAATTGTGGAGAAACACTTCCTGTGATGAGTAACAAATAATTTTGACAAAAAATATTTTCATAGCTTAATTTAAGGTAATTCAATTTTTCACCATTTTTGTAAGGTCCCACCTGTCGATATTCCTTCAAAAATTCAATTTTTCCAAAAATTGCCTAAAATTGTGGAGAAACACTTCCTGTGATGAGTGGAACAAATAATTTTGCCAAAAATTATTATCTTAGCACAATTTAAGATATTTCAAATTTTCACCATTTTTGTAAGGTCCGCGCCTGTCGGTTTTTTGTTAAAAAATCAATTTTCCAAAAATTGCCTAAAATTGTGGTGAAACACTTTCTTTGATGAGTGGAACAAATAATTTTGCCAAATAATATTTTCTTAGCACAAATTGAGAAAATACAAATTTTCACCATTTTTGTAAGGTCCGCGCCTGTCGATATTTTGTTAAATATTCAGTTTTCAAAAATTGCCTAAAATTGTGGAGAAACACTTCCTGTGATGAGTAACAAATAATTTTGACAAAAAATGTTTTCTTAGCACAATTTAAGATAGTTCAATTTTTCACCATTTTTGTAAGGTCCGTGCCTGTCAATATTCCTTCAAAAATTCAATTTTCCAAAAATTTCCTAAAATTGTGGAGAAACACTTCCTGTGATGAGTGGAACAAATAATTTTGCCAAAAATTATTATCTTAGCACAATTTAAGATACAGTCAAACCTGCTGTTGCGGTCACCTCTATTAAGCGTGACCCTCCCTTAAGCGGCCATTTTAGAGCCCCCCGAACGATTTTTAATGCAAATGCACCTTTATTAAGCGTGCACCTGTCCAACGCGGCCAGCGGTCGGTGAAATTCGCCCCAAAACACTGTAATTTATCTTCAAACGGCCAATTTCTATGCGTTGATGCGGCCAGTTTCGATTAAAATTGCATCGATTAACTTTTTTTGCACCGGTCAAATGCTTGGTGCAATTAAACTCCCCAGCAGTGGTGTCTCCCAGAATAAATTCTTCAACGGCCGCTTCCCTATGTCTAGGTTATTGGGCCCAACTATTTCGAAGTTTGTGGTGCAGTCGAACCGCAACGGGGCCAAAATCAACTAAGTTCAAGTGTTTATGCTAATAAAACACTACGACATGGTTCAGGAATCCAGCACATGTGAATTAAAAACAGCATCAACAGTAACCGAAAACCGGAATACGCTAAACGAACACCACTTGTTGATTTATTGTAAGCGGGTAACCATTATTGCAAGCGGGTAACCAGTCGTAGAGCCAGTCAGCTGATAAAATTGTCGACATCAAAGCATTTTGCCGCTGCCAAAGTTCATTCATCCATACCGTGACAGATGTTTAACGGTAAATGTGTGAAAATCTAAGTGCAAAGTAATACTCTTTGCTGGAGGCATATAATTACTACACAAGGATGCAATCTTTGCTAAAAGTCAACAAGCAATAGCTTCTGAGAAAAAAAGAAGATATTTTTGAGTAACAAAACTTGAACCATTTTCCGATTCTTTTTCACCTGAATAAATTTACAATTCTTACAACATTCTCTTCATGTTCAATAGTACGATGGCCATCAAACTTACATTTCCTAATCAAAAATCAAGTTTTAGCTTCTTGAAAAATATGATTAGCAGTGCTATTTCTACTCTTTTGACATATATGTACAAGTTTAGACTGAATGGACATGTGCTTTTTTTATTTCATATTTTGTTGTGTTTTTTTTTTTCCATTTATATATTTTATGAAGAAATGCAATACGGTAAATCTTGTATTAGTTCGTACAGTAAAAAATAATTATTTTTCGCAGTGTACGAACTAATAAAAATTAATTTTCTGAGAAACGGGACTGTACGAACTAATAAAATGAAATTCTGAAGATCGAAAAACGGGACCAAAAACGTGCGAAAATTGCCAAAGAGGGAGGGAGTTCTGTTTATCCTTTTAGCCTAATTACAGGCTGAATGTCTTATCAGTATTTTCAATTAAACTAACGTACTTAATAGCATGGTGAAAGATTGAAAATAAACAACCAAACATTAAAGTCCGGATTGCCGTTTCAACCGACTCACATGCAATATGCGATATACCGGGCGATATCACCCGGTTACAGGCCAACTTTACATAGGCCTGCTTTACGGAAGAGATGTCACGTCGGACTTGTTCTATGACGATTGTCTTGATTGGAATCATACTCGGACCCACTGGGTCCGAGGAAGCATAACAAAAATACAACTTCTGTTCACTACCGACGGCTAGCTCTACAACGTAACAGAGCAATGTATATCGCAGCTTTCGTTTTTGGCCATGATGTAGATTCTTATTTTCTTAGAACCCTCGAAAATGCAGCATAGAAGTAGACAAGACAATACATGTACGTACATTCAGTCCTACAGGTTAGACCTACGCGTACACTCATCGATTTGGAATTAAAACTGAAAATGAAAATGGCGAGTTCTAAATATGAAATATGAACAACTGGAACGCAGAACTCTCATGAATCAGAGTAGTACATTTCTCTGCCTTCATATTGTAAAAAGACCCACAACTTACGTTTTTGCGAATGCATACTCCATTTAAAGGCTTTGTATGAACACCTATATTTCTGCATAGGTTGCAATCAATGTAGAACCAGATTCCCGTACTTTGTCATCTTCGGTCGCTTGACCATGGAAAAGCCATTACACGAGAAAATCTGTCTTTCGTGATTTGAGGCTGACTGACTCTTTTACAGCCAGAAACAGGGTTGGATGCACATGATCGTCTTTGCACTGCTATTTGAACACCATGCTATCCCGTGTACACCTTGCTTTCCATGCGCGGATCCAGGATTTTTCGTCAGGGGGGGGGGGGGGGGGGGTCCGGGTCAATCTGACAAAAAAAGCCCTGACAACGGTTTTTTTTAGTACTCAGCTTATTTTACTGAAGTCAAATGGTTAATTTCGAAGAAAACTCATTTTTCAAGGTTCCAGAGGGGGTCCAACATTTTCCAGGGGGTTCCAACTTTTTCCAAGGGGGTCCAATTGCTTATACCCTATAGAAACCAATATAACTTGTGATTTTCCAGGGGGGTCTGGACCCCCTGACCCCCCTCTGGATCCGCACTCGCTATCTCGATCAGCAGGAGATAGCTTTTTTTCCGTTTAGTCGTCGTTGGGTGGTATTTTTCAGTTTTATTTAAATTTTGATAGACCATGATTCTGTAAGCAAACAGTGGCGTCAGGCGACCCCACGTGCGGATCCAGAGGGGGGTTAGGGGGTCCGGACCCCCCTCCCTGGAAAATCACGTTATATGGGTTTCTTTGGACACCCCCACCCCCTGGAAGAAGTTGGACCCCTCCTCCCCTCTGTAATAAAACCATTGGATCCACTCTGTAAATTGTAAAATAAGTTGATGACTAAAAAACATTGTCCAGACTTTTCTGGCCGTAGGACCTCGACCTCCCCCCACCCGCCTGACAAAAATTCCTGGATCCTGAACCCTGTTCGACTTGTCTGTTCATAAGGCCTGGGCCACTGTTTAATGTGTAATGTACATTTTCTTGCGTCAAGGCCATCATCACGTGCGACCCCAAACTTTAAAACAACACGTGGCCGGAATTGATGTGCGCGGTCTCTTTGATCTTAAAAAGGATCATGCTGTCTTTGCTCTTGGCGTCAGCTGATATAATTAGCAGACGTTTTGTGAATTGACCAGGCCCAGCAAAAAATAAATAAATAAATAAATAAAATGTGAATTCAAACTGTTTGAAACTCTGATATGGGCGGAGACCTCGGACCCAGTATGTTTATTGGGTCCGAGGCGGAGACAGAGGGGGCAGGGGGTCCGGACCTCCCCATGAAAACCATACGTTGCCATTTGTTTCCTAGAAGAAAAACTGGTACGAACCTCCCTCGAGAAGCAATTCGACCCCCCCCCCTTTGGAATTGTCTGGATCCGCGCACGCATGTCTTGACAGGAATTTTATTTTTTGCATGTAGCAGGTTTAGCTATCATACTTCCTAGAGATAATTGGTAGGACTGCGCAGGTGCGCTGGCTGATCTGCGCCTTTGTTGTTTGGATACTAAAAAGTTTCTCGCGGAATTGGGTAAAAACGCGAAGTTGCAAATTTAAATATACACGGACGGTAAATGAGAGGCTTTTTCGACCATTTTTTTTCTTATCTGAAAGCAAGCAATTGTTGCGGTGAGCCTAGCTTTAGACATGCGCCTTCATCTACATTCCTTGTATGTAAGCATTTATGCCCCTGGCAAGACTGTGCGGATATGCAGGCTCGTCTGAGCCTTCGCTGGTTGCATGTGATCTCATGAACTGACTCGTTTCATAGACAGCCCAATGTAAAGCATGATGCAGAAGCATGCATAAATCACTTTTCATCTTGGTTTGTGCGTCTGTGCGTACGTGTGATGATCCACAGGAATCATTTAATGTGTAAGACCCATAATACAATTTCATGAGGACGCCGCGCTAGGCTCATCAGTGTCGTCTTTGATAAAAAGTTCCATCGGATATACAATGTATATAGTTATTTTATTACGCTTATTGCGTGCGCGTTTTGATGAAACTTAGAAATGTAATTGATGCACGCACATTTAAAGCACAGCTAATTAGTGGGAGTACGTAAGTGTCTAGATTCTTCATCCACTCCAAAACTTTGAGTTACCCGACGAGATTGCACAAAAGCACAGGCTCCCCTGAGCCTTCGCTGATAACATTTGTGATAAACACCAGCCGATATGGTTTCATCATGGTTTCATCATGCTCGGATCCAGTGATTCAAAAAAAAAAAAAGACGCTTAGGCATATTTATGACACAGAAAGATCAGAAAGGCTCAATGATCACAGACACGTAGGACACTGTGTGCACGCGCGCGTGGTTGTGTACATGTATTTGATTTTTGTCATGACTGGACAAAATATCTCCGCGATTTGCAACAGTCCGACGTTTATTGAACCTAGCGTTTATCATTGAATAAAAGTTTGGCATGCATCAATGCTGGATGCACGCGCATAAGCGACACTGGCGATCGCACTGACAGGCGAAACGCTCCTGTTCCGCTTATATGTTTGTTAACTGACGTGCTCGACGAAAAACGAAAGCATCGTAGACAGACACACTGATTGGCCAAACGAACGGAAAAAACATTGTGTACGAACTATCAAAAATTACAAATAGGAAAAATGACCACTGTACGAACTAATACATGACATTTTGAGCTGACCGGTCATGAATAATTTATGGTGTACGAACTATTCGAGTGTACGAACTAATACAAGATTTACCGTAACTGCAGCAGTGTAGACCTTATTCTTTATACTTTTCATCTCATCATTATATGGGTATCCTCAACTCGAAGCCAATATTCTTTCAAGTCCGCAATCATATAGCCATCTTAGCTGAACCTCTATTAGGCAGCCACCTGTCTTAAGCAAGCGATTTTGGATTATCCCTTGACCGCTTGCTTAAGACAGGTTTGACTGTAGTTCAAATTTTCACCATTTTTGTAAGGTCCGCGCCTGTCGATTTTTTGTTAAAAATCAATTTTCCAAAAATTTCCTAAAATTATGGAGAAACACTTCCTGTGATGAGTGGAACAAATAATTTTGCCAAAAAATATTATTTTAGCACAAATTGGGATAATACAAATTTTCACCATTTTTGTAAGGGTCGCGCCTGTCGATATTCTTTCAAAAATTCAATTTTCCAAAAAATGCCTAAAATTGTGGAGAAACACTTCCTTTGATGAGAGGAACAAATAATTTTGCCGAAAAATATTTTCTGAGCTTAATTTAAGGTAATTCAATTTTTCACCATTTTTGTAAGGTCCCACCTGTCGATATTCCTTCAAAAATTCAATTTTCCAAAAATTTCCTAAAAAAGTGGAGAAACACTTCCTGTGATGAGTGGAACAAATAATTTTGCCAAAAAATATTATCTTAGCACAATTTAAGATATTTCAAATTTTCACCATTTTTGTAAGGTCCGCGCCTGTCAATTTTTTGTTAAAAAATCAATTTTCCAAAAATTGCCTAAAATTGTGGTGAAACACTTTCTTTGATGAGTGGAACAAATAATTTTGCCAAAAAATATTTTCTTAGCACAATTTAAGATAGTTTAAATTTTCACCATTTTTGTAAGGTCCGCGCCTGTCGATATTCTTTCAAAAATTAAATTTTTCAAAAATTGCCTAAAATTGTGGAGAAACACTTTCTTTGATGATAGGAACAAATAATTTTGCCAAAAAATATTTTATTTGCACAATTTAAGATAATTCAATTTTTCACCATTTTTGTAAGGTCCGCGCCTGTCGATTTTCCTTCAAAAATTCAATTTTCCAAAAACTGCCTAAAATTGTGGAGAAACACTTCCTTTGATGAGTGAAACAAATAATTTTGCCAAAAAATATTATCTTAGCACAAATTGATAAAATACAAATTTTCACCATTTTTGAAAGGTCCGTGCTTGTCGATATTCCTTCAAAAACTAAATTTTCCGAAAAGAGCCTAATATTGTGGAGAAACACTTCCTGTTATGAGTGGAACAAATAATTTTGCCAAAAAATATTTTCATAGCACAAATTGAGATAATACAAATTTTCACCATTTTTGTAAGGTCCGTGCCTGTCGAAAATTCAATTTTCCGAAAATTGCCTAAAATTGTGGAGAAACACTTCCTTTGATGAGAGGAACAAATAATTTTGCCAAAAAATATTTTCTTAGCTTAATTTAAGATAATTCAATTTTTTCACCATTTTTGTAAGGTCCGCGCCTGTCGATATTCCTTCAAAATTTCAATTTTTCCAAAAATTGCCTAAAATTGTGAGGAAACACTTCCTGTTATGAGTCTAACAAATAATTTTGCCAAATAATATTTTCTTAGCACAAATTGATATAATACAAAAATTTTCACCATTTTTGTAAGGTCCGCGCCTGTCGATTTTTTGTTAAAAAAATCAATTTTCCAAAAATTGCCTAAAATTGTGGAGAAACACTTTCTTTGATGAGTGGAATAAATAATTTTGCCAAAAAATATTTTCTTAGCACAATTTAAGATAGTTCAAATTTTCACCATTTTTTTAAGGTCCGCGCCTGTCGATATTACTTCAAAAATTCAATTTTCCAAAAATTGCCTAAAATTGTGGAGAAACACTTCCTGTTATGAGTGGAACAAATAATTTTGCCAAATAATATTTTCTTAGCACAAATTGATATAATACAAATTTTCACCATTTTTGTAAGGTCCGCGCCTGTCGATATTTTGTTAAAAATTCAATTTTCAAAAATTGCCTAAAATTGTGGAGAAACACTTCCTGTGATGAGTGGAACAAATAATTTTGAGAAAAAATATTTTCTTAGCACAATTTAAGATAGTTCAAATTTTCACCATTTTTGTAAGGTCCGCGCCTGTTGATATTCCTTCAAAAATTCAATTTTCCAAAAATTGCCTAAAATTGTGGTAAAACACTTTCTTTGATGAGTGGAACAAATAATATTGCCAAAAAATATTTTCCAAGCACAAATTGTGAAAATACAAATTTTCATCATTTTTGTAAGGTCCGCGCCTGTCGATATTCTTTCAAAAATTCAATTTTCCAAAAATTGCCTAAAATTGTGGAGAAACACTTCCTGTGATGAGTGGAACAAATAATTTTGCCAAAAATTATTATCTTAGCACAATTTAAGATAGTTCAAATTTTCACCATTTTTGTAAGGTCCGCGCCTGTCGATTTTTTGTTAAAAAATCAATTTTCCAAAAATTGCCTAAAATTGTGGTGAAACACTTTCTTTGATGAGTGGAACAAATAATTTTGCCAAAAAATATTATCTTAGCACAAATTGATAAAATACAAATTTTCACCATTTTTGAAAGGTCCGTGCCTGTCGATATTCCTTCAAAAATTCAATTTTCCAAAAACTGCCTAAAATTGTGGAGAAACACTTCCTTTGATGAGTGAAACAAATAATTTTGCCAAATAATATTTTCTTAGCACAAATTGAGATAATACAAATTTTCACCAATTTTGTAAGGTCTGCGCCTGTCAATTTTTTGTTAAAAAATCAATTTTCCAAAAATTGCCTAAAATTGTGGAGAAACACTTTCTTTGATGAGTGGAACAAATAATTTTGCCAAATAATATTTTCTTAGCACAAATTGAGAAAATACAAATTGTCACCATTTTTGTAAGGTCCGCGCCTGTCGATATTTTGTTAAATATTCAGTTTTCAAAAATTGCCTAAAATTGTGGAGAAACACTTCCTGTGATGAGTGGAACAAATAATTTTGACAAAAAATATTTTCTTAGCACAATTTAAGATAATTCAAATTTTCACCATTTTTGTAAGGTCCACGCCTGTCAATATTCCTTCAAAAATTCAATTTTCCAAAAATTTCCTAAAATTGTGGAGAAACACTTCCTGTGATGAGTGGAACAAATAATTTTGTCAAAAATTATTATCTTAGCACAATTTAAGATAGTTCAAATTTTCACCATTTTTGTAAGGTCCGCGCCTGTCGATTTTTTGTTAAAAAATCAATTTTCCAAAAATTGCCTAAAATTGTGGTGAAACACTTTCTTTGATGAGTGGAACAAATAATTTTGCCAAAAAATATTATCTTAGCACAAATTGATAAAATACAAATTTTCACCATTTTTGAAAGGTCCGTGCCTGTCGATATTCCTTCAAAAATTCAATTTTCCAAAAACTGTCTAAAATTGTGGAGAAACACTTCCTTTGATGAGTGAAACAAATGATTTTGCCAAATAATATTTTCTTAGCACAAATTGAGAATACAAGTTTTCACCAATTTTGTAAGGTCTGCGCCTGTCAATTTTTTGTTAAAAAATCAATTTTCCAAAAATTGCCTAAATTGTGGAGAAACACTTTCTTTGATGAGTGGAACAAATAATTTTGCCAAAAAATATTTTCTTAGCACAATTTAAGATAGTTCAAATTTTCACCATTTTTGTAAGGTCCGCGCCTGTCAAATTCCTTCAAAAATTCAATTTTCCAAAAATTGCCTAAAATTGTGGTGAAACACTTCCTGTGATGAGTGGAACAAATAATTTTGCCAAAAATTATTATCTTAGCACAATTTAAGATAGTTCAAATTTTCACCATTTTTGTAAGGTCCGCGCCTGTCGATATTTTGTTAAATATTCAGTTTTCAAAAATTGCCTAAAATTGTGGAGAAACACTTCCTGTGATGAGTAACAAATAATTTTGACAAAAAATGTTTTCTTAGCGCAATTTAAGATAGTTCAAATTTTCACCATTTTTGTAAGGTCCGCGCCTGTCAATATTCCTTCAAAAATTCAATTTTCCAAAAATTTCCTAAAATTGTGGAGAAACACTTCCTGTGATGAGTGGAACAAATAATTTTGCCAAAAATTATTATCTTAGCACAATTTAAGATAGTTCAAATTTTCACCATTTTTGTAAGGTCCGCGCCTGTCGATTTTTTGTTAAAAATCAATTTTCCAAAAATTTCCTAAAATTATGGAGAAACACTTCCTGTGATGAGTGGAACAAATAATTTTGCCAAAAAATATTATTTTAGCACAAATTGAGATAATACAAATTTTCACCATTTTTGTAAGGGTCGCGCCTGTCGATATTCTTTCAAAAATTCAATTTTCCAAAAATTGCCTAAAATTGTGGAGAAACACTTCCTTTGATGAGAGGAACAAATAATTTTGCCAAAAAATATTTTCTTAGCTTAATTTAAGGTTATTCAATTTTTCACCATTTTTGTAAGGTCCCACCTGTCGATATTCCTTCAAAAATTCAATTTTTCCAAAAATTGCCTAAAATTGTGGAGAAACACTTCCTGTGATGAGTGGAACAAATAATTTTGCCAAAAATTATTATCTTAGCACAATTTAAGATATTTCAAATTTTCACCATTTTTGTAAGGTCCGCGCCTGTCGATTTTTTGTTAAAAAATCAATTTTCCAAAAATTGCCTAAAATTGTGGTGAAACACTTTCTTTGATGAGTGGAACAAATAATTTTGCCAAATAATATTTTCTTAGCACAAATTGAGAAAATACAAATTTTCACCATTTTTGTAAGGTCCGCGCCTGTCGATATTTTGTTAAATATTCAGTTTTCAAAAATTTCCTAAAATTGTGGAGAAACACTTCCTGTGATGAGTAACAAATAATTTTGACAAAAAATGTTTTCTTAGCACAATTTAAGATAGTTCAAATTTTCACCATTTTTGTAAGGTCCGCGCCTGTCAATATTCCTTCAAAAATTCAATTTTCCAAAAATTTCCTAAAATTGTGGAGAAACACTTCCTGTGATGAGTGGAACAAATAATTTTGCCAAAAATTATTATCTTAGCACAATTTAAGATAGTTCAAATTTTCACCATTTTTGTAAGGTCCGCGCCTGTCGATTTTTTGTTAAAAATCAATTTTCCAAAAATTTCCTAAAATTATGGAGAAACACTTCCTGTGATGAGTGGAACAAATAATTTTGCCAAAAAATATTATTTTAGCACAAATTGAGATAGAACAAATTTTCACCATTTTTGTAAGGGTCGCGCCTGTCGATATTCTTTCAAAAATTCAATTTTCCAAAAAATGCCTAAAATTGTGGAGAAACACTTCCTTTGATGAGAGGAACAAATAATTTTGCCAAAAAATATTTTCTGAGCTTAATTTAAGGTAATTCAATTTTTCACCATTTTTGTAAGGTCCCACCTGTCGATATTCCTTCAAAAATTCAATTTTTCCAAAAATTGCCTAAAATTGTGGAGAAACACTTCCTGTGATGAGTCTAACAAATAATTTTGACAAAAAATATTTTCTTAGCACAATTTAAGATAGTTTAAATTTTCACCATTTTTGTAAGGGTCGCGCCTGTCGATATTCCTTCAAAAATTCAATTTTCCAAAAATTTCCTAAAAAAGTGGAGAAACACTTCCTGTGATGAGTGGAACAAATAATTTTGCCAAAAAATATTATCTTAGCACAATTTAAGATATTTCAAATTTTCACCATTTTTGTAAGGGGCGCGCCTGTCAATTTTTTGTTAAAAAATCAATTTTCCAAAAATTGCCTAAAATTGTGGTGAAACACTTTCTTTGATGAGTGGAACAAATAATTTTGCCAAAAAATATTTTCTTAGCACAATTTAAGATAGTTTAAATTTTCACCATTTTTGTAAGGTCCGCGCCTGTCGATATTCTTTCAAAAATTAAATTTTCCAAAAATTGCCTAAAATTGTGGAGAAACACTTCCTTTGATGATAGGAACAAATAATTTTGCCAAAAAATATTTTCTTTGCACAATTTAAGATAATTCAATTTTTCACCATTTTTGTAAGGTCCGCGCCTGTCGATTTTCCTTCAAAAATTCAATTTTCCAAAAACTGCCTAAAATTGTGGAGAAACACTTCCTTTGATGAGTGAAACAAATGATTTTGCCAAATAATATTTTCTTAGCACAAATTGAGAATACAAGTTTTCACCAATTTTGTAAGGTCTGCGCCTGTCAATTTTTTGTTAAAAAATCAATTTTCCAAAAATTGCCTAAATTGTGGAGAAACACTTTCTTTGATGAGTGGAACAAATAATTTTGCCAAAAAATATTTTCTTAGCACAATTTAAGATAGTTCAAATTTTCACCATTTTTGTAAGGTCCGCGCCTGTCAAATTCCTTCAAAAATTCAATTTTCCAAAAATTGCCTAAAATTGTGGTGAAACACTTCCTGTGATGAGTGGAACAAATAATTTTGCCAAAAATTATTATCTTAGCACAATTTAAGATAGTTCAAATTTTCACCATTTTTGTAAGGTCCGCGCCTGTCGATATTTTGTTAAATATTCAGTTTTCAAAAATTGCCTAAAATTGTGGAGAAACACTTCCTGTGATGAGTAACAAATAATTTTGACAAAAAATGTTTTCTTAGCGCAATTTAAGATAGTTCAAATTTTCACCATTTTTGTAAGGTCCGCGCCTGTCAATATTCCTTCAAAAATTCAATTTTCCAAAAATTTCCTAAAATTGTGGAGAAACACTTCCTGTGATGAGTGGAACAAATAATTTTGCCAAAAATTATTATCTTAGCACAATTTAAGATAGTTCAAATTTTCACCATTTTTGTAAGGTCCGCGCCTGTCGATTTTTTGTTAAAAATCAATTTTCCAAAAATTTCCTAAAATTATGGAGAAACACTTCCTGTGATGAGTGGAACAAATAATTTTGCCAAAAAATATTATTTTAGCACAAATTGAGATAATACAAATTTTCACCATTTTTGTAAGGGTCGCGCCTGTCGATATTCTTTCAAAAATTCAATTTTCCAAAAATTGCCTAAAATTGTGGAGAAACACTTCCTTTGATGAGAGGAACAAATAATTTTGCCAAAAAATATTTTCTTAGCTTAATTTAAGGTTATTCAATTTTTCACCATTTTTGTAAGGTCCCACCTGTCGATATTCCTTCAAAAATTCAATTTTTCCAAAAATTGCCTAAAATTGTGGAGAAACACTTCCTGTGATGAGTGGAACAAATAATTTTGCCAAAAATTATTATCTTAGCACAATTTAAGATATTTCAAATTTTCACCATTTTTGTAAGGTCCGCGCCTGTCGATTTTTTGTTAAAAAATCAATTTTCCAAAAATTGCCTAAAATTGTGGTGAAACACTTTCTTTGATGAGTGGAACAAATAATTTTGCCAAATAATATTTTCTTAGCACAAATTGAGAAAATACAAATTTTCACCATTTTTGTAAGGTCCGCGCCTGTCGATATTTTGTTAAATATTCAGTTTTCAAAAATTTCCTAAAATTGTGGAGAAACACTTCCTGTGATGAGTAACAAATAATTTTGACAAAAAATGTTTTCTTAGCACAATTTAAGATAGTTCAAATTTTCACCATTTTTGTAAGGTCCGCGCCTGTCAATATTCCTTCAAAAATTCAATTTTCCAAAAATTTCCTAAAATTGTGGAGAAACACTTCCTGTGATGAGTGGAACAAATAATTTTGCCAAAAATTATTATCTTAGCACAATTTAAGATAGTTCAAATTTTCACCATTTTTGTAAGGTCCGCGCCTGTCGATTTTTTGTTAAAAATCAATTTTCCAAAAATTTCCTAAAATTATGGAGAAACACTTCCTGTGATGAGTGGAACAAATAATTTTGCCAAAAAATATTATTTTAGCACAAATTGAGATAGAACAAATTTTCACCATTTTTGTAAGGGTCGCGCCTGTCGATATTCTTTCAAAAATTCAATTTTCCAAAAAATGCCTAAAATTGTGGAGAAACACTTCCTTTGATGAGAGGAACAAATAATTTTGCCAAAAAATATTTTCTGAGCTTAATTTAAGGTAATTCAATTTTTCACCATTTTTGTAAGGTCCCACCTGTCGATATTCCTTCAAAAATTCAATTTTTCCAAAAATTGCCTAAAATTGTGGAGAAACACTTCCTGTGATGAGTCTAACAAATAATTTTGACAAAAAATATTTTCTTAGCACAATTTAAGATAGTTTAAATTTTCACCATTTTTGTAAGGGTCGCGCCTGTCGATATTCCTTCAAAAATTCAATTTTCCAAAAATTTCCTAAAAAAGTGGAGAAACACTTCCTGTGATGAGTGGAACAAATAATTTTGCCAAAAAATATTATCTTAGCACAATTTAAGATATTTCAAATTTTCACCATTTTTGTAAGGGGCGCGCCTGTCAATTTTTTGTTAAAAAATCAATTTTCCAAAAATTGCCTAAAATTGTGGTGAAACACTTTCTTTGATGAGTGGAACAAATAATTTTGCCAAAAAATATTTTCTTAGCACAATTTAAGATAGTTTAAATTTTCACCATTTTTGTAAGGTCCGCGCCTGTCGATATTCTTTCAAAAATTAAATTTTCCAAAAATTGCCTAAAATTGTGGAGAAACACTTCCTTTGATGATAGGAACAAATAATTTTGCCAAAAAATATTTTCTTTGCACAATTTAAGATAATTCAATTTTTCACCATTTTTGTAAGGTCCGCGCCTGTCGATTTTCCTTCAAAAATTCAATTTTCCAAAAACTGCCTAAAATTGTGGAGAAACACTTCCTTTGATGAGTGAAACAAATAATTTTGCCAAAAAATATTATCTTAGCACAAATTGATAAAATACAAATTTTCACCATTTTTGAAAGGTCCGTGCTTGTCGATATTCCTTCAAAAACTAAATTTTCCGAAAAGAGCCTAATATTGTGGAGAAACACTTCCTTTGATGAGTGGAACAAATAATTTTGCCAAAAAATATTTTCATAGCACAAATTGAGATGATACAAATTTTCACCATTTTTGTAAGGTCCGTGCCTGTCGAAAATTCAATTTTCCGAAAATTGCCTAAAATTGTGGAGAAACACTTCCTTTGATGAGAGGAACAAATAATTTTGCCAAAAAATATTTTCTTAGCTTAATTTAAGATAATTCAATTTTTTCACCATTTTTGTAAGGTTCGCGCCTGTTGATATTCCTTCAAAAATTCAATTTTTCCAAAAATTGCCTAAAATTGTGGAGAAACACTTCCTGTTATGAGTCTAACAAATAATTTTGCCAAATAATATTTTCTTAGCACAAATTGATATAATACAAAAATTTTCACCATTTTTGTAAGGGTCGCGCCTGTCGATTTTTTGTTAAAAAATCAAATTTCCAAAAATTGCCTAAAATTGTGGAGAAACACTTTCTTTGATGAGTGGAATAAATAATTTTGCCAAAAAATATTTTCTTAGCACAATTTAAGATAGTTCAAATTTTCACCATTTTTTTAAGGTCCGCGCCTGTCGATATTACTTCAAAAATTCAATTTTCCAAAAATTGCCTAAAATTGTGAGAAACACTTCCTGTTATGAGTGGAACAAATAATTTTGCCAAATAATATTTTCTTAGCACAAATTGATATAATACAAATTTTCACCATTTTTGTAAGGTCCGCGCCTGTCGATATTTTGTTAAAAATTCAATTTTCAAAAATTGCCTAAAATTGTGGAGAAACACTTCCTGTGATGAGTGGAACAAATAATTTTGAGAAAAAATATTTTCTTAGCACAATTTAAGATAGTTCAAATTTTCACCATTTTTGTAAGGTCCGCGCCTGTCGATATTCTTTCAAAAATTCAATTTTCCAAAAATTGCCTAAAATTGTGGAGAAACACTTCCTGTGATGAGTGGAACAAATAATTTTGCCAAAAATTATTATCTTAGCACAATTTAAGATAGTTCAAATTTTCACCATTTTTGTAAGGTCCGCGCCTGTCGATTTTTTGTTAAAAAATCAATTTTCCAAAAATTGCCTAAATTGTGGAGAAACACTTTCTTTGATGAGTGGAACAAATAATTTTGCCAAAAAATATTATCTTAGCACAAATTGATAAAATACAAATTTTCACCATTTTTGAAAGGTCCGTGCCTGTCGATATTCCTTCAAAAATTCAATTTTCCAAAAACTGCCTAAAATTGTGGAGAAACACTTCCTTTGATGAGTGAAACAAATAATTTTGCCAAATAATATTTTCTTAGCACAAATTGAGATAATACAAATTTTCACCAATTTTGTAAGGTCTGCGCCTGTCAATTTTTTGTTAAAAAATCAATTTTCCAAAAATTGCCTAAATTGTGGAGAAACACTTTCTTTGATGAGTGGAACAAATAATTTTGCCAAAAAATATTTTCTTAGCACAATTTAAGATAGTTCAAATTTTCACCATTTTTGTAAGGTCCGCGCCTGTCAAATTCCTTCAAAAATTCAATTTTCCAAAAATTGCCTAAAATTGTGGTGAAACACTTCCTTTAATGAGTGGAACAAATAATTTTGCCAAATAATATTTTCTTAGCACAAATTGAGAAAATACAAATTTTCACCATTTTTGTAAGGTCCGCGCCTGTCGATATTTGTTAAATATTCAGTTTTCAAAAATTGCCTAAAATTGTGGAGAAACACTTCCTGTGATGAGTAACAAATAATTTTGACAAAAAATGTTTTCTTAGCGCAATTTAAGAAAGTTCAAATTTTCACCATTTTTGTAAGGTCCGCGCCTGTCAATATTCCTTCAAAAATTCAATTTTCCAAAAATTTCCTAAAATTGTGGAGAAACACTTCCTGTGATGAGTGGAACAAATAATTTTGCCAAAAATTATTATCTAAGCACAATTTAAGATAGTTCAAATTTTCACCATTTTTGTAAGGTCCGCGCCTGTCGATTTTTTGTTAAAAATCAATTTTCCAAAAATTTCCTAAAATTATGGAGAAACACTTCCTGTGATGAGTGGAACAAATAATTTTGCCAAAAAATATTATTTTAGCACAAATTGAGATAATACAAATTTTCACCATTTTTGTAAGGGTCGCGCCTGTCGATATTCTTTCAAAAATTCAATTTTCCAAAAATTGCCTAAAATTGTGGAGAAACACTTCCTTTGATGAGAGGAACAAATAATTTTGCCAAAAAATATTTTCTTAGCTTAATTTAAGGTAATTCAATTTTTCACCATTTTTGTAAGGTCCCACCTGTCGATATTCCTTCAAAAATTCAATTTTTCCAAAAATTGCCTAAAATTGTGGAGAAACACTTCCTGTGATGAGTGGAACAAATAATTTTGCCAAAAATTATTATCTTAGCACAATTTAAGATATTTCAAATCTTCACCATTTTTGTAAGGTCCGCGCCTGTCGATTTTTTGTTAAAAAATCAATTTTCCAAAAATTGCCTAAAATTGTGGTGAAACACTTTCTTTGATGAGTGGAACAAATTATTTTGCCAAATAATATTTTCTTAGCACAAATTGAGAAAATACAAATTTTCTCCATTTTTGTAAGGTCCGCGCCTGTCAATATTTTGTTAAATATTCAGTTTTCAAAAATTGCCTTAAATTGTGGAGAAACACTTCCTGTGATGAGTAACAAATAATTTTGACAAAAAATGTTTTCTTAGCACAATTTAAGATAGTTCAAATTTTCACCATTTTTGTAAGGTCCGCGCCTGTCAATATTCCTTCAAAAATTCAATTTTCCAAAAATTTCCTAAAATTGTGGAGAAACACTTCCTGTGATGAGTGGAACAAATAATTTTGCCAAAAATTATTATCTTAGCACAATTTAAGATAGTTCAAATTTTCACCATTTTTGTAAGGTCCGCGCCTGTCGATTTTTTGTTAAAAATCAATTTTCCAAAAATTTCCTAAAATTATGGAGAAACACTTCCTGTGATGAGTGGAACAAATAATTTTGCCAAAAAATATTATTTTAGCACAAATTGAGATAAAACAAATTTTCACCATTTTTGTAAGGGTCGCGCCTGTCGATATTCTTTCAAAAATTCAATTTTCCAAAAAATGCCTAAAATTGTGGAGAAACACTTCCTTTGATGAGAGGAACAAATAATTTTGCCAAAAAATATTTTCTGAGCTTAATTTAAGGTAATTCAATTTTTCACCATTTTTGTAAGGTCCCATCTGTCGATATTCCTTCAAAAATTCAATTTTTCCAAAAATTGCCTAAAATTGTGGAGAAACACTTCCTGTGATGAGTCTAACAAATAATTTTGACAAAAAATATTTTCTTAGCACAATTTAAGATAGTTTAAATTTTCACCATTTTTGTAAGGGTCGCGCCTGTCGATATTCCTTCAAAAATTCAATTTTCCAAAAATTTCCTAAAAAAGTGGAGAAACACTTCCTGTGATGAGTGGAACAAATAATTTTGCCAAAAAATATTATCTTAGCACAATTTAAGATATTTCAAATTTTCACCATTTTTGTAAGGTCCGCGCCTGTCAATTTTTTGTTAAAAAATCAATTTTCCAAAAATTGCCTAAAATTGTGGTGAAACACTTTCTTTGATGAGTGGAACAAATAATTTTGCCAAAAAATATTTTCTTAGCACAATTTAAGATAGTTTAAATTTTCACCATTTTTGTAAGGTCCGCGCCTGTCGATATTCTTTCAAAAATTAAATTTTCCAAAAATTGCCTAAAATTGTGGAGAAACACTTCCTTTGATGATAGGAACAAATAATTTTGCCAAAAAATATTTTATTTGCACAATTTAAGATTATTCAATTTTTCACCATTTTTGTAAGGTCCGCGCCTGTCGATTTTCCTTCAAAAATTCAATTTTCCAAAAACTGCCTAAAATTGTGGAGAAACATTTCCTTTGATGAGTGAAACAAATAATTTTGCCAAAAAATATTATCTTAGCACAAATTGATAAAATACAAATTTTCACCATTTTTGAAAGGTCCGTGCTTGTCGATATTCCTTCAAAAACTAAATTTTCCGAAAAAGAGCCTAATATTGTGGAGAAACACTTCCTTTGATGAGTGGAACAAATAATTTTGCCAAAAAATATTTTCATAGCACAAATTGAGATGATACAAATTTTCACCATTTTTGTAAGGTCCGTGCCTGTCGAAAATTCAATTTTCCGAAAATTGCCTAAAATTGTGGAGAAACACTTCCTTTGATGAGAGGAACAAATAATTTTGCCAAAAAATATTTTCTTAGCACAATTTAAGATAGTTCAAATTTTCACCATTTTTGTAAGGTCCGCGCCTGTCAAATTCCTTCAAAAATTCTATTTTCCAAAAATTGCCTAAAATTGTGGTGAAACACTTCCTTTAATGAATGGAACAAATAATTTTGCCAAATAATATTTTCTTAGCACAAATTGAGAAAATACAAATTTTCACCATTTTTGTAAGGTCCGCGCCTGTCGATATTTTGTTAAATATTCAGTTTTCAAAAATTGCCTAAAATTGTGGAGAAACACTTCCTGTGATGAGTAACAAATAATTTTGACAAAAAATATTTTCTTAGCACAATTTAAGATAGTTCAAATTTTCACCATTTTTGTAAGGTCCGCGCCTGTCAATATTCCTTAAAAAATTCAATTTTCCAAATAGTTCAAATTTTCACCATTTTTGTAAGGTCCGCGCCTGTCGATTTTTTGTTAAAAAATCAATTTTCCAAAAATTGCCTAAAATTGTGGAGAAACACTTCCTCTGATGAGTGGAACAAATAATTTTGCCAAAAAATATTATCTTAGCACAATTTAAGATATTTCAAATTTTCACCATTTTTGTAAGGTCCGCGCCTGTCGATTTTTTGTTAAAAAATCAATTTTCCAAAAATTGCCTAAAATTGTGGTGAAACACTTCCTGTGATGAGTGGAACAAATAATTTTGCCAAAAAATATTATCTTAGCACAATTTAAGATAGTTCAAATTTTCACCATTTTTGTAAGGTCCGCGCCTGTCGATATTACTTCAAAAATTCAATTTTCCAAAAATTGCCTAAAATTGTGGAGAAACACTTCCTGTTATGAGTGGAACAAATAATTTTGCCAAATAATATTTTCTTAGCACAAATTGATATAATACAAATTTTCACCATTTTTGTAAGGTCCGCGCCTGTCGATATTTTGTTAAAAATTCAATTTTCAAAAATTGCCTAAAATTGTGGAGAAACACTTCCTGTGATGAGTGGAACAAATAATTTTGACAAAAAATATTTTCTTAGCACAATTTAAGATAGTTCAAATTTTCACCATTTTTGTAAGGTCCGCGCCTGTCGATATTCCTTCAAAAATTCAATTTTCCAAAAATTGCCTAAAATTGTGGTAAAACACTTTCTTTGATGAGTGGAACAAATAATATTGCCAAAAAATATTTTCCTAGCACAAATTGTGAAAATACAAATTTTCACCATTTTTGTAAGGTCTGCGCCTGTAGATATTCTTTCAAAAATTCAATTTTCCAAAAATTGCCTAAAATTGTGGAGAAACACTTCCTTTGATGATAGGAACAAATAATTTTGCCAAAAAATATTTTATTTGCACAATTTAAGATAATTCAATTTTTCACCATTTTTGTAAGGTCCTCGCCTGTCGATATTCCTTCAAAAATTCATTTTTTCCAAAAATTGCCTAAAATTGTGGAGAAACACTTCCTGTGATGAGTCTAACAAATAATTTTGACAAAAAATATTTTCTTAGCACAATTTAAGATAGTTCAAATTTTCACCATTTTTGTAAGGTCCGCGCCTGTCGATTTTTTGTTAAAAAATCAATTTTCCAAAAATTGCCTAAAATTGTGGAGAAACACTTCCTGTGATGAGTGGAACAAATAATTTTGCCAAAAAATATTATCTTAGCACAATTTAAGATATTTCAAATTTTCACCATTTTTGTAAGGTCCGCGCCTGTCGTTTTTTTGTAAAAAAATCAATTTTCCAAAAATTGCCTAAAATTGTGGTGAAACACTTTCTTTGATGAGTGGAACAAATAATTTTGCCAAAAAATATTTTCTTTGCACAATTTAAGATACTTCAATTTTTCACCATTTTTGTAAGGTCCGCACCTGTCGATATTCCTTCAAAAATTCAATTTTCCAAAATTGCCTAAAATTGTGGAGAAACACTTCCTTTGATGAGTGAAACAAATAATTTTGCCAAATAATATTTTCTTAGCACAAATTAAGATATTTCAAATTTTCACCATTTTTGTAAGGTCCGCGCCTGTCGATATTACTTCAAAAATTCAATTTTCCAAAAATTGCCTAAAATTGTGGAGAAACACTTCCTGTTATGAGTGGAACAAATAATTTTGCCAAATAATATTTTCTTAGCACAAATTGATATAATACAAATTTTCACCATTTTTGTAAGGTCAGCGCCTGTCGATATTTTGTTAAAAATTCAATTTTCAAAAATTGCCTAAAATTGTGGAGAAACACTTCCTGTGATGAGTGGAACAAATAATTTTGACAAAAAATATTTTCTTAGCACAATTTAAGATAGTTCAAATTTTCACCATTTTTGTAAGGTCCGCGCCTGTCAATTTTTTGTTAAAAAATCAATTTTCCAAAAATTGCCTAAAATTGTGGTAAAACACTTTCTTTGATGAGTGGAACAAATAATATTGCCAAAAAATATTTTCCTAGCACAAATTGTGAAAATACAAATTTTCACCATTTTTGTAAGGTCCGCGCCTGTCGATATTCTTTCAAAAATTCAATTTTCCAAAAATTGCCTAAAATTGTGGAGAAACACTTCCTTTGATGATAGGAACAAATAATTTTGCCAAAAAATATTTTATTTGCACAATTTAAGATAATTCAATTTTTCACCATTTTTGTAAGGTCCTCGCCTGTCGATATTCCTTCAAAAATTCATTTTTTCCAAAAATTGCCTAAAATTGTGGAGAAACACTTCCTGTGATGAGTCTAACAAATAATTTTGACAAAAAATATTTTCTTAGCACAATTTAAGATATTTCAAATTTTCACCATTTTTGTAAGGTCCGCGCCTGTCAATTTTTTGTTAAAAAATCAATTTTCCAAAAATTGCCTAAAATTGTGGTGAAACACTTTCTTTGATGAGTGGAACAAATAATTTTGCCAAAAAATATTTTCTTAGCACAATTTAAGATAGTTCAAATTTTCACCATTTTTGTAAGGTCCGCACCTGTCGATATTCTTTCAAAAATTCAATTTTCCAAAAATTGCCTAAAATTGTGGAGAAACACTTC
Source organism: Loripinus fragilis (assembly GCA_964019695.1). Classification (NCBI taxonomy): domain Eukaryota; kingdom Metazoa; phylum Mollusca; class Bivalvia; order Lucinida; family Lucinidae; genus Loripinus; species Loripinus fragilis. The sequence goes on from OZ026524.1 coordinate 86,803,977, forward strand.
CTTTGATGATAGGAACAAATAATTTTGCCAAAAAATATTTTCTTTGCACAATTTAAGATAATTCAATTTTTCACCATTTTTGTAAGGTCCGCGCCTGTCGATATTCCTTCAAAAATTCAATTTTCCAAAAATTTCCTAAAATTGTGGAGAAACACTTCCTGTGATGAGTGGAACAAATAATTTTGCCAAAAATTATTATCTTAGCACAAATTGATAAAATACAAATTTTCACCATTTTTGTAAGGTCCGCGCCTGTCGATTTTTTGTTAAAAAATCAATTTTCCAAAAATTGCCTAAATTGTGGAGAAACACTTTCTTTGATGAGTGGAACAAATAATTTTGCCAAAAAATATTATCTTAGCACAAATTGATAAAATACAAATTTTCACCATTTTTGAAAGGTCCGTGCCTGTCGATATTCCTTCAAAAATTCAATTTTCCAAAAACTGCCTAAAATTGTGGAGAAACACTTCCTTTGATGAGTGAAACAAATAATTTTGCCAAATAATATTTTCTTAGCACAAATTGAGATAATACAAATTTTCACCAATTTTGTAAGGTCTGCGCCTGTCAATTTTTTGTTAAAAAATCAATTTTCCAAAAATTGCCTAAATTGTGGAGAAACACTTTCTTTGATGAGTGGAACAAATAATTTTGCCAAAAAATATTTTCTTAGCACAATTTAAGATAGTTCAAATTTTCACCATTTTTGTAAGGTCCGCGCCTGTCAAATTCCTTCAAAAATTCAATTTTCCAAAAATTGCCTAAAATTGTGGTGAAACACTTCCTTTAATGAGTGGAACAAATAATTTTGCCAAATAATATTTTCTTAGCACAAATTGAGAAAATACAAATTTTCACCATTTTTGTAAGGTCCGCGCCTGTCGATATTTGTTAAATATTCAGTTTTCAAAAATTGCCTAAAATTGTGGAGAAACACTTCCTGTGATGAGTAACAAATAATTTTGACAAAAAATGTTTTCTTAGCGCAATTTAAGAAAGTTCAAATTTTCACCATTTTTGTAAGGTCCGCGCCTGTCAATATTCCTTCAAAAATTCAATTTTCCAAAAATTTCCTAAAATTGTGGAGAAACACTTCCTGTGATGAGTGGAACAAATAATTTTGCCAAAAATTATTATCTAAGCACAATTTAAGATAGTTCAAATTTTCACCATTTTTGTAAGGTCCGCGCCTGTCGATTTTTTGTTAAAAATCAATTTTCCAAAAATTTCCTAAAATTATGGAGAAACACTTCCTGTGATGAGTGGAACAAATAATTTTGCCAAAAAATATTATTTTAGCACAAATTGAGATAATACAAATTTTCACCATTTTTGTAAGGGTCGCGCCTGTCGATATTCTTTCAAAAATTCAATTTTCCAAAAATTGCCTAAAATTGTGGAGAAACACTTCCTTTGATGAGAGGAACAAATAATTTTGCCAAAAAATATTTTCTTAGCTTAATTTAAGGTAATTCAATTTTTCACCATTTTTGTAAGGTCCCACCTGTCGATATTCCTTCAAAAATTCAATTTTTCCAAAAATTGCCTAAAATTGTGGAGAAACACTTCCTGTGATGAGTGGAACAAATAATTTTGCCAAAAATTATTATCTTAGCACAATTTAAGATATTTCAAATCTTCACCATTTTTGTAAGGTCCGCGCCTGTCGATTTTTTGTTAAAAAATCAATTTTCCAAAAATTGCCTAAAATTGTGGTGAAACACTTTCTTTGATGAGTGGAACAAATTATTTTGCCAAATAATATTTTCTTAGCACAAATTGAGAAAATACAAATTTTCTCCATTTTTGTAAGGTCCGCGCCTGTCAATATTTTGTTAAATATTCAGTTTTCAAAAATTGCCTTAAATTGTGGAGAAACACTTCCTGTGATGAGTAACAAATAATTTTGACAAAAAATGTTTTCTTAGCACAATTTAAGATAGTTCAAATTTTCACCATTTTTGTAAGGTCCGCGCCTGTCAATATTCCTTCAAAAATTCAATTTTCCAAAAATTTCCTAAAATTGTGGAGAAACACTTCCTGTGATGAGTGGAACAAATAATTTTGCCAAAAATTATTATCTTAGCACAATTTAAGATAGTTCAAATTTTCACCATTTTTGTAAGGTCCGCGCCTGTCGATTTTTTGTTAAAAATCAATTTTCCAAAAATTTCCTAAAATTATGGAGAAACACTTCCTGTGATGAGTGGAACAAATAATTTTGCCAAAAAATATTATTTTAGCACAAATTGAGATAAAACAAATTTTCACCATTTTTGTAAGGGTCGCGCCTGTCGATATTCTTTCAAAAATTCAATTTTCCAAAAAATGCCTAAAATTGTGGAGAAACACTTCCTTTGATGAGAGGAACAAATAATTTTGCCAAAAAATATTTTCTGAGCTTAATTTAAGGTAATTCAATTTTTCACCATTTTTGTAAGGTCCCATCTGTCGATATTCCTTCAAAAATTCAATTTTTCCAAAAATTGCCTAAAATTGTGGAGAAACACTTCCTGTGATGAGTCTAACAAATAATTTTGACAAAAAATATTTTCTTAGCACAATTTAAGATAGTTTAAATTTTCACCATTTTTGTAAGGGTCGCGCCTGTCGATATTCCTTCAAAAATTCAATTTTCCAAAAATTTCCTAAAAAAGTGGAGAAACACTTCCTGTGATGAGTGGAACAAATAATTTTGCCAAAAAATATTATCTTAGCACAATTTAAGATATTTCAAATTTTCACCATTTTTGTAAGGTCCGCGCCTGTCAATTTTTTGTTAAAAAATCAATTTTCCAAAAATTGCCTAAAATTGTGGTGAAACACTTTCTTTGATGAGTGGAACAAATAATTTTGCCAAAAAATATTTTCTTAGCACAATTTAAGATAGTTTAAATTTTCACCATTTTTGTAAGGTCCGCGCCTGTCGATATTCTTTCAAAAATTAAATTTTCCAAAAATTGCCTAAAATTGTGGAGAAACACTTCCTTTGATGATAGGAACAAATAATTTTGCCAAAAAATATTTTATTTGCACAATTTAAGATTATTCAATTTTTCACCATTTTTGTAAGGTCCGCGCCTGTCGATTTTCCTTCAAAAATTCAATTTTCCAAAAACTGCCTAAAATTGTGGAGAAACATTTCCTTTGATGAGTGAAACAAATAATTTTGCCAAAAAATATTATCTTAGCACAAATTGATAAAATACAAATTTTCACCATTTTTGAAAGGTCCGTGCTTGTCGATATTCCTTCAAAAACTAAATTTTCCGAAAAAGAGCCTAATATTGTGGAGAAACACTTCCTTTGATGAGTGGAACAAATAATTTTGCCAAAAAATATTTTCATAGCACAAATTGAGATGATACAAATTTTCACCATTTTTGTAAGGTCCGTGCCTGTCGAAAATTCAATTTTCCGAAAATTGCCTAAAATTGTGGAGAAACACTTCCTTTGATGAGAGGAACAAATAATTTTGCCAAAAAATATTTTCTTAGCACAATTTAAGATAGTTCAAATTTTCACCATTTTTGTAAGGTCCGCGCCTGTCAAATTCCTTCAAAAATTCTATTTTCCAAAAATTGCCTAAAATTGTGGTGAAACACTTCCTTTAATGAATGGAACAAATAATTTTGCCAAATAATATTTTCTTAGCACAAATTGAGAAAATACAAATTTTCACCATTTTTGTAAGGTCCGCGCCTGTCGATATTTTGTTAAATATTCAGTTTTCAAAAATTGCCTAAAATTGTGGAGAAACACTTCCTGTGATGAGTAACAAATAATTTTGACAAAAAATATTTTCTTAGCACAATTTAAGATAGTTCAAATTTTCACCATTTTTGTAAGGTCCGCGCCTGTCAATATTCCTTAAAAAATTCAATTTTCCAAATAGTTCAAATTTTCACCATTTTTGTAAGGTCCGCGCCTGTCGATTTTTTGTTAAAAAATCAATTTTCCAAAAATTGCCTAAAATTGTGGAGAAACACTTCCTCTGATGAGTGGAACAAATAATTTTGCCAAAAAATATTATCTTAGCACAATTTAAGATATTTCAAATTTTCACCATTTTTGTAAGGTCCGCGCCTGTCGATTTTTTGTTAAAAAATCAATTTTCCAAAAATTGCCTAAAATTGTGGTGAAACACTTCCTGTGATGAGTGGAACAAATAATTTTGCCAAAAAATATTATCTTAGCACAATTTAAGATAGTTCAAATTTTCACCATTTTTGTAAGGTCCGCGCCTGTCGATATTACTTCAAAAATTCAATTTTCCAAAAATTGCCTAAAATTGTGGAGAAACACTTCCTGTTATGAGTGGAACAAATAATTTTGCCAAATAATATTTTCTTAGCACAAATTGATATAATACAAATTTTCACCATTTTTGTAAGGTCCGCGCCTGTCGATATTTTGTTAAAAATTCAATTTTCAAAAATTGCCTAAAATTGTGGAGAAACACTTCCTGTGATGAGTGGAACAAATAATTTTGACAAAAAATATTTTCTTAGCACAATTTAAGATAGTTCAAATTTTCACCATTTTTGTAAGGTCCGCGCCTGTCGATATTCCTTCAAAAATTCAATTTTCCAAAAATTGCCTAAAATTGTGGTAAAACACTTTCTTTGATGAGTGGAACAAATAATATTGCCAAAAAATATTTTCCTAGCACAAATTGTGAAAATACAAATTTTCACCATTTTTGTAAGGTCTGCGCCTGTAGATATTCTTTCAAAAATTCAATTTTCCAAAAATTGCCTAAAATTGTGGAGAAACACTTCCTTTGATGATAGGAACAAATAATTTTGCCAAAAAATATTTTATTTGCACAATTTAAGATAATTCAATTTTTCACCATTTTTGTAAGGTCCTCGCCTGTCGATATTCCTTCAAAAATTCATTTTTTCCAAAAATTGCCTAAAATTGTGGAGAAACACTTCCTGTGATGAGTCTAACAAATAATTTTGACAAAAAATATTTTCTTAGCACAATTTAAGATAGTTCAAATTTTCACCATTTTTGTAAGGTCCGCGCCTGTCGATTTTTTGTTAAAAAATCAATTTTCCAAAAATTGCCTAAAATTGTGGAGAAACACTTCCTGTGATGAGTGGAACAAATAATTTTGCCAAAAAATATTATCTTAGCACAATTTAAGATATTTCAAATTTTCACCATTTTTGTAAGGTCCGCGCCTGTCGTTTTTTTGTAAAAAAATCAATTTTCCAAAAATTGCCTAAAATTGTGGTGAAACACTTTCTTTGATGAGTGGAACAAATAATTTTGCCAAAAAATATTTTCTTTGCACAATTTAAGATACTTCAATTTTTCACCATTTTTGTAAGGTCCGCACCTGTCGATATTCCTTCAAAAATTCAATTTTCCAAAATTGCCTAAAATTGTGGAGAAACACTTCCTTTGATGAGTGAAACAAATAATTTTGCCAAATAATATTTTCTTAGCACAAATTAAGATATTTCAAATTTTCACCATTTTTGTAAGGTCCGCGCCTGTCGATATTACTTCAAAAATTCAATTTTCCAAAAATTGCCTAAAATTGTGGAGAAACACTTCCTGTTATGAGTGGAACAAATAATTTTGCCAAATAATATTTTCTTAGCACAAATTGATATAATACAAATTTTCACCATTTTTGTAAGGTCAGCGCCTGTCGATATTTTGTTAAAAATTCAATTTTCAAAAATTGCCTAAAATTGTGGAGAAACACTTCCTGTGATGAGTGGAACAAATAATTTTGACAAAAAATATTTTCTTAGCACAATTTAAGATAGTTCAAATTTTCACCATTTTTGTAAGGTCCGCGCCTGTCAATTTTTTGTTAAAAAATCAATTTTCCAAAAATTGCCTAAAATTGTGGTAAAACACTTTCTTTGATGAGTGGAACAAATAATATTGCCAAAAAATATTTTCCTAGCACAAATTGTGAAAATACAAATTTTCACCATTTTTGTAAGGTCCGCGCCTGTCGATATTCTTTCAAAAATTCAATTTTCCAAAAATTGCCTAAAATTGTGGAGAAACACTTCCTTTGATGATAGGAACAAATAATTTTGCCAAAAAATATTTTATTTGCACAATTTAAGATAATTCAATTTTTCACCATTTTTGTAAGGTCCTCGCCTGTCGATATTCCTTCAAAAATTCATTTTTTCCAAAAATTGCCTAAAATTGTGGAGAAACACTTCCTGTGATGAGTCTAACAAATAATTTTGACAAAAAATATTTTCTTAGCACAATTTAAGATATTTCAAATTTTCACCATTTTTGTAAGGTCCGCGCCTGTCAATTTTTTGTTAAAAAATCAATTTTCCAAAAATTGCCTAAAATTGTGGTGAAACACTTTCTTTGATGAGTGGAACAAATAATTTTGCCAAAAAATATTTTCTTAGCACAATTTAAGATAGTTCAAATTTTCACCATTTTTGTAAGGTCCGCACCTGTCGATATTCTTTCAAAAATTCAATTTTCCAAAAATTGCCTAAAATTGTGGAGAAACACTTCCTTTGATGATAGGAACAAATAATTTTGCCAAAAAATATTTTCTTTGCACAATTTAAGATAATTCAATTTTTCACCATTTTTGTAAGGTCCGCGCCTGTCGATATTCCTTCAAAAATTCAATTTTCCAAAAATTTCCTAAAATTGTGGAGAAACACTTCCTGTGATGAGTGGAACAAATAATTTTGCCAAAAATTATTATCTTAGCACAAATTGATAAAATACAAATTTTCACCATTTTTGAAAGGTCCGTGCTTGTCGATATTCCTTCAAAAATTAAATTTTCCGAAAATAGCCTAAAATTGTGGAGAAACACTTCCTGTTATGAGTGGAACAAATAATTTTGCCAAAAAATATTTTCATAGCACAAATTGAGATAATACAAATTTTCACCATTTTTGTAAGGTCCGCGCCTGTCGAAAATTCAATTTTCCAAAATTTGCCTAAAATTGTGGAGAAACACTGCCTTTGATGAGAGGAACAAATAATTTTTCCAAAAAATACTTTCTTAGCTTAATTTAAGATAATTCAATTTTTCACCATTTTTGTAAGGTCAGCGCCTGTCGATATTCCTTCAAAAATTCAATTTTTCCAAAAATTGCCTAAAATTGTGGAGAAACACTTCCTCTGATGAGTCTAACAAATAATTTTGACAAAAAATATTTTCTTAGCACAATTTAAGATAGTTCAAATTTTCACCATTTTTGTAAGGTCCGCGCCTGTCGATATTCTTTCAAAAATTCAATTTTCCAAAAATTTCCTAAAATTGTGGAGAAACACTTCCTGTGATGAGTGGAACAAATAATTTTGCCAAAAAATATTATCTTAGCACAATTTAAGATATTTCAAATTTTCACCATTTTTGTAAGGTCCGCGCCTGTCGATTTTTTGTTAAAAAATCAATTTTCCAAAAATTGCCTAAAATTGTGGTGAAACACTTTCTGTGATGAGTCTAACAAATAATTTTGACAAAAAAAATTTTCTTAGCACAATTTAAGATAGTTCAAATTTTCACCATTTTTGTAAGGTCCGTGCCTGTCGATATTCCTTCAAAAATTCAATTTTCCAAAAATTGCCTAAAATTGTAATGAAACACTTCCTTTAATGAGTGGAACAAATAATTTTGCCAAAAAATATTTTCATAGCACAAATTGAGAAAATACAAATTTTCACCATTTTTGTAAGGTCCTCGCCTGTCGATATTCCTTCAAAGATTCAATTTTCCAACAATTGCCTAAAATTGTGGAGAAACACTTCCTGTTATGAGTGGAACAAATAATTTTGCCAAAAAATATTTTCTTTGCACAATTTAAGATAATTCAATTTTTCACCATTTTTGTAAGGTCCGCGCCTGTCGATATACCTTCAAAAATTCAATTTTCCAAAAATTACCTAAAATTGTGGAGAAACACTTCCTTTGATGAGTGAAACAAATAATTTTGCCAAATAATATTTTCTTAGCACAAATTGAGATAATACAAATTTTCACCATTTTTGTAAGGTCTGCGCCTGTCGATTTTTTGTTAAAAAATTAATTTTCCAAAAATTGCCTCAATTATGGAGAAACACTTTCTTTGATGAGTGGAACAAATAATTTTGACAAAAAATATTTTCTTAGCACAATTTAAGATAGTTCAAATTTTCACCATTTTTGTAAGGTCCGCGCCTGTCAAATTCCTTCAAAAATTCAATTTTCCAAAAATTGCCTAAAATTGTGGTGAAACACTTCCTTTAATGAGTGGAACAAATAATTTTGCCAAATAATATTTTCTTAGCACAAATTGAGAAAATACAAATTTTCACCATTTTTTTAAGGTCCGCGCCTGTCGATATTTTGTTAAATATTCAATTTTCAAAAATTGCCTAAAATTGTGGAGAAACACTTCCTGTGATGAGTAACAAATAATTTTGAGAAAAAATATTTTCTTAGCACAATTTAAGATAGTTCAAATTTTCACCATTTTTGTAAGGTCTGCGCCTGTCAATATTCCTTCAAAAATTCAATTTTCCAAAAATTTCCTAAAATTGTGGAGAAACACTTCATGTGATGAGTGGAACAAATAATTTTGCCAAAAAATATTATCTAAGCACAATTTTAGATAATTCAAATTTTCACCATTTTTGTTAGGTCTGCGCCTGTCGATTTTTTGTTAAAAAATCAATTTTCCAAAAATTGCCTCAATTATGGAGAAACACTTTCTTTGATGAGTGGAACAAATAATTTTGACAAAAAATATTTTCTTAGCACAATTTAAGATAGTTCAAATTTTCACCATTTTTGTAAGGTCCGCGCCTGTCAAATTCCTTCAAAAATTCAATTTTCCAAAAATTGCCTAAAATTGTGGTGAAACACTTCCTTTAATGAGTGGAACAAATAATTTTGCCAAATAATATTTTCTTAGCACAAATTGAGAAAATACAAATTTTCACCATTTTTTTAAGGTCCGCGCCTGTCGATATTTTGTTAAATATTCAATTTTCAAAAATTGCCTAAAATTGTGGAGAAACACTTCCTGTGATGAGTAACAAATAATTTTGAGAAAAAATATTTTCTTAGCACAATTTAAGATAGTTCAAATTTTCACCATTTTTGTAAGGTCTGCGCCTGTCAATATTCCTTCAAAAATTCAATTTTCCAAAAATTTCCTAAAATTGTGGAGAAACACTTCATGTGATGAGTGGAACAAATAATTTTGCCAAAAAATATTATCTAAGCACAATTTTAGATAATTCAAATTTTCACCATTTTTGTTAGGTCTGCGCCTGTCGATTTTTTGTTAAAAAATCAATTTTCCAAAAATTTCCTAAAATTGTGGAGAAACACTTCCTGTGATGAGTGGAACAAATAATTTTGCCAAAAAATATTATCTTAGCACAATTTAAGATAGTTCAAATTTTCACCATTTTTGTAAGGTCCGCGCCTGTCGATTTTTTGTTAAAAAATCAATTTTCCAAAAATTGCCTAAAATTGTGGTGAAACACTTTCTTTGATGAGTGGAATAAATAATTTTGCCAAAAAATATTTTATTTGCACAATTTAAGATAATTCAATTTTTCACCATTTTTGTAAGGTCCTCGCCTGTCGATATTCCTTCAAAAATTCATTTTTTCCAAAAATTGCCTAAAATTGTGGAGAAACACTTCCTGTGATGAGTCTAACAAATAATTTTGACAAAAAATATTTTCTTAGCACAATTTAAGATATTTCAAATTTTCACCATTTTTGTAAGGTCCGCGCCTGTCAATTTTTTGTTAAAAAATCAATTTTCCAAAAATTGCCTAAAATTGTGGTGAAACACTTTCTTTGATGAGTGGAACAAATAATTTTGCCAAAAAATATTTTCTTAGCACAATTTAAGATAGTTCAAATTTTCACCATTTTTGTAAGGTCCGCACCTGTCGATATTCTTTCAAAAATTCAATTTTCCAAAAATTGCCTAAAATTGTGGAGAAACACTTCCTTTGATGATAGGAACAAATAATTTTGCCAAAAAATATTTTCTTTGCACAATTTAAGATAATTCAATTTTTCACCATTTTTGTAAGGTCCGCGCCTGTCAATATTCCTTCAAAAATTCAATTTTCCAAAAATTTCCTAAAATTGTGGAGAAACACTTCCTGTGATGAGTGGAACAAATAATTTTGCCAAAAATTATTATCTTAGCACAAATTGATAAAATACAAATTTTCACCATTTTTGAAAGGTCCGTGCTTGTCGATATTCCTTCAAAAATTAAATTTTCCGAAAATAGCCTAAAATTGTGGAGAAACACTTCCTGTTATGAGTGGAACAAATAATTTTGCCAAAAAATATTTTCATAGCACAAATTGAGATAATACAAATTTTCACCATTTTTGTAAGGTCCGCGCCTGTCGAAAATTCAATTTTCCAAAATTTGCCTAAAATTGTGGAGAAACACTGCCTTTGATGAGAGGAACAAATAATTTTTCCAAAAAATACTTTCTTAGCTTAATTTAAGATAATTCAATTTTTCACCATTTTTGTAAGGTCAGCGCCTGTCGATATTCCTTCAAAAATTCAATTTTTCCAAAAATTGCCTAAAATTGTGGAGAAACACTTCCTCTGATGAGTCTAACAAATAATTTTGACAAAAAATATTTTCTTAGCACAATTTAAGATAGTTCAAATTTTCACCATTTTTGTAAGGTCCGCGCCTGTCGATATTCTTTCAAAAATTCAATTTTCCAAAAATTTCCTAAAATTGTGGAGAAACACTTCCTGTGATGAGTGGAACAAATAATTTTGCCAAAAAATATTATCTTAGCACAATTTAAGATATTTCAAATTTTCACCATTTTTGTAAGGTCCGCGCCTGTCGATTTTTTGTTAAAAAATCAATTTTCCAAAAATTGCCTAAAATTGTGGTGAAACACTTTCTGTGATGAGTCTAACAAATAATTTTGACAAAAAAAATTTTCTTAGCACAATTTAAGATAGTTCAAATTTTCACCATTTTTGTAAGGTCCGTGCCTGTCGATATTCCTTCAAAAATTCAATTTTCCAAAAATTGCCTAAAATTGTAATGAAACACTTCCTTTAATGAGTGGAACAAATAATTTTGCCAAAAAATATTTTCATAGCACAAATTGAGAAAATACAAATTTTCACCATTTTTGTAAGGTCCTCGCCTGTCGATATTCCTTCAAAGATTCAATTTTCCAACAATTGCCTAAAATTGTGGAGAAACACTTCCTGTTATGAGTGGAACAAATAATTTTGCCAAAAAATATTTTCTTTGCACAATTTAAGATAATTCAATTTTTCACCATTTTTGTAAGGTCCGCGCCTGTCGATATACCTTCAAAAATTCAATTTTCCAAAAATTACCTAAAATTGTGGAGAAACACTTCCTTTGATGAGTGAAACAAATAATTTTGCCAAATAATATTTTCTTAGCACAAATTGAGATAATACAAATTTTCACCATTTTTGTAAGGTCTGCGCCTGTCGATTTTTTGTTAAAAAATTAATTTTCCAAAAATTGCCTCAATTATGGAGAAACACTTTCTTTGATGAGTGGAACAAATAATTTTGCCAAAAAATATTTTCTTAGCACAATTTAAGATAGTTCAAATTTTCACCATTTTTGTAAGGGTCCCGCCTGTCGATATTCCTTCAAAAATTCAATTTTCCAAAAATTTCCAAAAATTGTGGAGAAACACTTCCTGTGATGAGTGGAACAAATAATTTTGCCAAAAAATATTATCTTAGCACAATTTAAGATATTTCAAATTTTCACCATTTTTGTAAGGTCCGCGCCTGTCAATTTTTTGTTAAAAAATCAATTTTCCAAAAATTGCCTAAAATTGTGGTGAAACACTTTCTTTGATGAGTGGAACAAATAATTTTGCCAAAAAATATTTTCTTAGCACAATTTAAGATATTTCAAATTTTCACCATTTTTGTAAGGTCCGCGCCTGTCGATATTCCTTCAAAAATTCAATTTTCCAAAAATTGCCTAAAATTGTGGTAAAACACTTTCTTCGATGAGTGGAACAAATAATTTTGCCAAAAAATATTTTCCTAGCACAAATTGTGAAAATACAAATTTTCACCATTTTTGTAAGGTCCGCGCCTGTCGATATTCTTTCAAAAATTCAATTTTCCAAAAATTGCCTAAAATTGTGGAGAAACACTTCCTTTGATGATAGGAACAAATAATTTTGCCAAAAAATATTTTCTTAGCATAATTTAAGATAGTTCAAATTTTCACCATTTTTGTAAGGTCCGCGCCTGTCAAATTCATTCAAAAATTCAATTTTCCAAAAATTGCCTAAAATTGTGGTGAAACACTTCCTTTAATGAGTGGAACAAATAATTTTGCCAAATAATATTTTCTTAGCACAAATTGAGAAAATACAAATTTTCACCATTTTTGTAAGGTCCGCGCCTGTCGATATTTTGTTAAATATTCAACTTTGTAAAAATTGCCTAAAATCGTGGAGAAACACTTCCTGTGATGAGTAACAAATAATTTTGACAAAAAATATTTTCTTAGCACAATTTAAGATAGTTCAAATTTTCACCATTTTTGTAAGGTCCCTGCCTGTCGATATTCCTTCAAAAATTCAATTTTCCAAAAATTGCCTAAAATTGTGGTGAAACACTTCCTTTAATGAGTGGAACAAATAATTTTGCCAAAAAATATTTTCTTAGCACAAATTGAGAAAATACAAATTTTCACCATTTTTGTAAGGTCCCCGCCTGTCTATATTCCTTCAAAGATTCAATTTTCCAACAATTGCCTAAAATTGTGGAGAAACACTTCCTGTTATGAGTGGAACAAATAATTTTGCCAAAAAATATTTTCTTTGCACAATTTAAGATAATTCAATTTTTCACCATTTTTGTAAGGTCCGCGCCTGTCGATATTCCTTCAAAAATTCAATTTTCCAAAAATTGCCTAAAATTGTGGAGAATCACTTCCTTTGATGAGTGAAACAAATAATTTTGCCAAATAATATTTTCTTAGCACAAATTGAGATAATACAAATTTTCACCATTTTTGTAAGGTCCGCGCCTGTCGATTTTTTGTTAAAAAATCAATTTTCCAAAAATTGCCTAAATTGTGGAGAAACACTTTCTTTGATGAGTGGAACAAATAATTTTGCCAAAAAATATTTTCTTAGTACAATTTAAGATAGTTCAAATTTTCACCATTTTTGTAAGGTCCGCGCCTGTCAAATTCCTTCAAAAATTCAATTTTCCAAAAATTGCCTAAAATTGTGGTGAAACACTTCCTTTAATGAGTGGAACAAATAATTTTGCCAAATAATATTTTCTTAGCACAAATTAAGAAAATACAAATTTTCACCATTTTTGTAAGGTGCGCCTGTCGATATTTTGTTAAATATTCAATTTTCAAAAATTGCCTAAAATTGTGGAGAAACACTTCCTGTGATGAGTAACAAATAATTTTGACAAAAAATATTTTCTTAGCACAATTTAAGATAGTTCAAATTTTCACCATTTTTGTAAGGTCCGCGCCTGTCAATATTCCTTCAAAAATTCAATTTTCCAAAAATTTCCTAAAATTGTGGAGAAACACTTCCTGTGATGAGTGGAACAAATAATTTTGCCAAAAAATATTATCTTAGCACAATTTAAGATAGTTCAAATTTTCACCATTTTTGTAAGGTCCGCGCCTGTCGATTTTTTGTTAAAAAATCAATTTTCCAAAAATTTCCTAAAATTGTGGAGAAACACTTCCTGTGATGAGTGGAACAAATAATTTTTGCAAAAAATATTATCTTAGCACAAATTGATAAAATACAAATTTTCACCATTTTTGAAAGGTCCGTGCCTGTCGATATTCCTTCAAAAATTAAATTTTCCGAAAATTGCCTAAAATTGTGGAGAAACACTTCCTGTTATGAGTGGAACAAATAATTTTGCCAAAAATATTTTCATAGCACAAATTGAGATAATACAAATTTTCACCATTTTTGTAAGGGTCGCGCCTGTCGATATTCTTTCAAAAATTCAATTTTCCAAAAATTGCCAAAAATTGTGGAGAAACACTTCCTTTGATGAGAGGAACAAATAATTTTGCCAAAAAATATTTTCTTAGCTTAATTTAAGATAATTCAATTTTTCACCATTTTTGTAAGGTCCGCACCTGTCGATATTCCTTCAAAAATTCAATTTTTCCAAAAAGTGCCTAAAATTGTGGAGGAACACTTCCTGTGATGAGTCTAACAAATAATTTTGACAAAAAATATTTTCTTAGCACAATTTAAGATAGTTCAAATTTTCACCATTTTTGTAAGGGTCCCGCCTGTCGATATTCCTTCAAAAATTCAATTTTCCAAAAATTTCCTAAAATTGTGGAGAAACACTTCCTGTGATGAGTGGAACAAATAATTTTGCCAAAAAAGATTATCTTAGCACAAATTGATAAAATACAAATTTTCACCATTTTTGAAAGGTCCGTGCCTGTTGATATTCCTTCAAAAATTCAATTTTCCAAAAATTTCCTAAAATTATGGAGAAACACTTCCTGTGATGAGTGGAACAAATAATTTTGCCAAAAAATATTATCTTAGCACAATTTAAGATATTTCAAATTTTCACCATTTTTGTAAGGTCCGCGCCTGTCAATTTTTTGTTAAAAAATCAATTTTCCAAAAATTGCCTAAAATTGTGGTGAAACACTTTCTTTGATGAGTGGAACAAATAATTTTGCCAAAAAATATTTTCATAGCACAAATTGAGATAATACAAATTTTCACCATTTTTGTAAGGTCCGCGCCTGTCGAAAATTCAATTTTCCATAAATTGCCTAAAATTGTGGAGAAACACTTCCTTTGATGAGAGGAACAAATAATTTTGCCAAAAAATATTTTCTTAGCTTAATTTAAGATAATTCAATTTTTCACCATTTTTGTAAGGTCCGCGCCTGTCAATATTCCTTCAAAAATTCAATTTTTCCAAAATTGCCTAAAATTGTGGAGAAACACTTCCTGTGATGAGTCTAACAAATAATTTTGACAAAAAATATTTTCTTAGCACAATTTAAGATAGTTCAAATTTTCACCATTTTTGTAAGGTCCGCGCCTGTCGATATTCTTTCAAAAATTCAATTTTCCAAAAATTGCCTAAAATTGTGGAGAAACACTTCCTGTGATGAGTGGAACAAATAATTTTGCCAAAAAAATTATCTTAGCACAATTTAAGTTATTTCAAATTTTCACCATTTTTGTAAGGTCTGCGCCTGTCGATTTTTTGTTAAAAAATCAATTTTTCAAAAATTGCCTAAAATTGTGGTGAAACACTTTCTTTGATGAGTGGAACAAATAATTTTGCCAAAAAATATTTTCTTAGCACAATTTAACATAGTTCAAATTTTCACCATTTTTGTAAGGTCCGTGCCTGTCGATATTCCTTCAAAAATTCAATTTTCCAAAAATTGCCTTAAATTGTAGTGAAACACTTCCTTTAATGAGTGGAACAAATAATTTTGCCACAAAATATTTTCATAGCACAAATTGAGAAAATACAAATTTTCACCATTTTTGTAAGGTCCGCGCCTGTCGATATTCCTTCAAAGATTCAATTTTCCAACAATTGCCTAAAATTGTGGAGAAACACTTCCTGTTATGAGTGGAACAAATAATTTTGCCAAAAAATATTTTCTTTGCACAATTTAAGATAATTCAATTTTTCACCATTTTTGTAAGGTCCGCGCCTGTCGATATTCCTTCAAAAATTCAATTTTCCAAAAATTGCCTAAAATTGTGGAGAATCACTTCCTTTGATGAGTGAATTAAACAATTTTGCCAAATAATATTTTCTTAGCACAAATTGAGATAATACAAATTTTCACCATTTTTGTAAGGTCTGCGCCTGTCAATTTTTTGTTAAAAAATCAATTTTCCAAAAATTGCCTAAATTGTGGAGAAACACTTTCTTTGATGAGTGGAACAAATAATTTTGCCAAAAAATATTTTCTTAGCACAATTTAAGATAGTTCAAATTTTCACCATTTTTGTAAGGTCCGCGCCTGTCGATATTCTTTCAAAAATTCAATTTTCCAAAAATTTCCTAAAATTGTGGAGAAACACTTCCTGCGATGAGTGGAACAAATAATTTTGCCAAAAAATATTTTCTTAGCATAAATTGAGAAAATACAAATTTTCACCATTTTTGTAAGGTCCGCGCCTTTCGATATTCCTTCAAAGATTCAATTTTCCAACAATTGCCTAAAATTGTGGAGAAACACTTCCTGTTATGAGTGGAACAAATAATTTTGCCAAAAAATATTTTCTTTGCACAATTTAAGATAATTCAATTTTTCACCATTTTTGTAAGGTCCGCGCCTGTCGATATTCCTTCAAAAATTCAATTTTCCAAAAACTGCCTAAAATTGTGGAGAATCACTTCCTTTGATGAGTGAAACAAATAATTTTGCCAAATAATATTTTCTTAGCAAAAATTGAGATAATACAAATTTTCACCATTTTTGTAAGGTCTGCGCCTGTCGATTTTTTGTTAAAAAATAAATTTTCCAAAAATTGCAAAAATTATGGAGAAACACTTTCTTTGATGAGTGGAACAAATAATTTTGCCAAAAAATATTTTCTTAGCACAATTTAAGATAGTTCAAATTTTCACCATTTTTGTAAGGTCCGCGCCTGTCGATATTCTTTCAAAAATTCAATTTTCCAAAAATTTCCTAAAATTGTGGAGAAACACTTCCTGTGATGAGTGGAACAAATAATTTTGCCAAAAAATATTATCTTAGCACAATTTAAGATATTTCAAACTTTCACCATTTTTGTAAGGTCAGCGCCTGTCAATATTCCTTCAAAAATTCAATTTTCCAAAAATTCCCTAAAATTATGGAGAAACACTTCCTGTTATGAGTGGAACAAATAATTTTGCCAAATAATATTTTCTTAGCACAAATTGATATAATACAAATTTTCACCATTTTTGTAAGGTCCATGCCTGTCGATATCTTGTTAAAAATTCAATTTTCAAAAATTGCCTAAAATTGTGGAGAAACACTTCCTGTGATGAGTGGAACAAATAATTTTGACAAAAAATATTTTCTTAGCACAATTTAAGATAGTTCAAATTTTCACCATTTTTGTAAGGTCCGCGCCTGTCAATATTCCTTCAAAAATTCAATTTTCCAAAAATTGCCTAAAATTGTGGTAAAACACTTTCTTTGATGAGTGGAACAAATAATATTGCCAAGAAATATTTTCCTAGCACAAATTGTGAAAATACAAATTTTCACCATTTTTGTAAGGTCCGCGCCTGTCGATATTCTTTCAAAAATTCAATTTTCCAAAAATTGCCTAAAATTGTGGAGAAACACTTCCTTTGATGATAGGAACAAATAATTTTGCCAAAAAATATTTTCTTTGTACAATTTAAGATAATTCAATTTTTCACCATTTTTTGTAAGGTCCGCACCTGTCGATATTCCTTCAAAAATTCAATTTTTCCAAAAATTGCCTAAAATTGTGGAGAAACACTTCCTTTGATGAGTGAAACAAATAATTTTGCCAAATAATATTTTCTTAGCACAAATTGATATAATACAAATTTTCACCATTTTTGTAAGGGTCGCGCCTGTCGATATTCTTTCAAAAATTCAATTTTCCAAAAATTGCCTAAAATTGTGGAGAAACACTTCCTTTGATGAGAGGAACAAATAATTTTGCCAACAAATATTTTCTTAGCTTAATTTAAGATAATTCAATTTTTCACCATTTTTGTAAGGTCCCACCTGTCGATATTCCTTCAAAAATTCAATTTTTCCAAAAATTGCCTAAAATTGTGGAGAAACACTTCCTGTGATGCGTGGAACAAATAATTTTGCCAAAAAATATTATCTTAGCACAAATTGATAAAATACAAATTTTCACCATTTTTGAAAGGTCCGTGCCTGTCGATATTCCTTCAAAAATTAAATTTTCCGAAAATTGCCTAAAATTGTGGAGAAACACTTCCTGTTATGAGTGGAACAAATAATTTTGCCAAAAAATATTATCTTAGCACAATTTAAGATATTTCAAACTTTCACCATTTTTGTAAGGTCCGCGCCTGTCGATTTTTTGTTAAAAAATCAATTTTCCAAAAATTGCCTAAAATTGTGGTGAAACACTTTCTTTGATGAGTGGAACAAATAATTTTGCCAAAAAATATTTTCTTAGCACAATTTAAGATAGTTCAAATTTTCACCATTTTTGTAAGGTCCGCGCCTGTCAATATTCCTTCAAAAATTCAATTTTCCAAAAAATGCCTAAAATTGTGGTAAAACACTTTCTTTGATGAGTGGAACAAATAATATTGCCAAGAAATATTTTCCTAGCACAAATTGTGAAAATACAAATTTTCACCATTTTTGTAAGGTCCGCGCCTGTCGATATTCTTTCAAAAATTTAATTTTCCAAAAATTGCCTAAAATTGTGGAGAAACACTTCCTGTTATGATTGGAACAAATAATTTTGCCAAAAAATATTTTCTTTGCACAATTTAAGATAATTCAATTTTTCACCATTTTTGTAAGGTCCGCGCCTGTCGATATTCCTTCAAAAATTCAATTTTCCAAAAACTGCCAAAATTGTGGAGAAACACTTCCTTTGATGAGTGAAACAAATAATTTTGCCAAAAAATATTATCTTAGCACAAATTGATAAAATACAAATTTTCACCATTTTTGAAAGGTCAGTGCCCGTTTTTCCTTCAAAAATTCAATTTTCCAAAAATTTCCTAAAATTATGGAGAAACACTTCCTGTGATGAGTGGAACAAATAATTTTGCCAAAAAATATTATCTTAGCACAATTTAAGATATTTCAAATTTTCACCATTTTTGTAAGGTCCGCGCCTGTCAATTTTTTGTTAAAAAATCAATTTTCCAAAAATTGCCTAAAATTGTGGTGAAACACTTTCTTTGATGAGTGGAACAAATAATTTTGCCAAAAAATATTTTCATAGCACAAATTGAGATAATACAAATTTTCACCATTTTTGTAAGGTCCGCGCCTGTCGAAAATTCAATTTTCCAAAAATTGCCTAAAATTGTGGAGAAACACTTCCTTTGATGAGAGGAACAAATAATTTTGCCAAAAAATATTTTCTTAGCTTAATTTAAGATAATTCAATTTTTCACCATTTTTGTAAGGTCCGCGCCTGTCAATATTCCTTCAAAAATTCAATTTTTCCAAAATTGCCTAAAATTGTGGAGAAACACTTCCTGTGATGAGTCTAACAAATAATTTTGACAAAAAATATTTTCTTAGCACAATTTAAGATAGTTCAAATTTTCACCATTTTTGTAAGGTCCGCGCCTGTCGATATTCTTTCAAAAATTCAATTTTCCAAAAATTTCCTAAAATTGTGGAGAAACACTTCCTGTGATGAGTGGAACAAATAATTTTGCCAAAAAATATTTTCTTAGCATAAATTGAGAAAATACAAATTTTCACCATTTTTGTAAGGTCCGCGCCTTTCGATATTCCTTCAAAGATTCAATTTTCCAACAATTGCCTAAAATTGTGGAGAAACACTTCCTGTTATGAGTGGAACAAATAATTTTGCCAAAAAATATTTTCTTTGCACAATTTAAGATAATTCAATTTTTCACCATTTTTGTAAGGTCCGCGCCTGTCGATATTCCTTCAAAAATTCAATTTTCCAAAAACTGCCTAAACTTGTGGAGAATCACTTCCTTTGATGAGTGAAACAAATAATTTTGCCAAATGATATTTTCTTAGCAAAAATTGAGATAATACAAATTTTCACCATTTTTGTAAGGTCTGCGCCTGTCGATTTTTTGTTAAAAAATAAATTTTCCAAAAATTGCCAAAATTATGGAGAAACACTTTCTTTGATGAGTGGAACAAATAATTTTGCCAAAAAATATTTTCTTAGCACAATTTAAGATAGTTCAAATTTTCACCATTTTTGTAAGGTCCGCGCCTGTCGATATTCTTTCAAAAATTCAATTTTCCAAAAATTTCCTAAAATTGTGGAGAAACACTTCCTGTGATGAGTGGAACAAATAATTTTGCCAAAAAATATTATCTTAGCACAATTTAAGATATTTCAAACTTTCACCATTTTTGTAAGGTCCGCGCCTGTCGATTTTTTGTTAAAAAATCAATTTTCCAAAAATTGCCTAAAATTGTGGTGAAACACTTTCTTTGATGAGTGGAACAAATAATTTTGCCAAAAAATATTTTCTTAGCACAATTTAAGATAGTTCAAATTTTCACCATTTTTGTAAGGTCCGTGCCTGTCGATATTCCTTCAAAAATTCAATTTTCCAATAATTGCCTAAAATTGTGGTGAAACACTTCCTTTAATGAGTGGAACAAATAATTTGGCCAAAAAATATTTTCTTAGCACAAATTGAGAAAATACAAATTTTCACCATTTTTGTAAGGTCTGCGCCTTTCGATATTCCTTCAAAGATTCAATTTTCCAACAATTGCCTAAAATTGTGGAGAAACACTTCCTGTGATGAGTGGAACAAATAATTTTGCCAAAAAATATTTTCTTTGCACAATTTAAGATAATTCAATTTTTCACCATTTTTGTAAGGTCCGCGCCTGTCGATATTCCTTCAAAAATTCAATTTTCCAAAAATTGCCTAAAATTGTGGAGAATCACTTCCTTTGATGAGTGAAACAAATAATTTTGCCAAATAATATTTTCTTAGCACAAATTGAGATAATACAAATTTTCACCTTTTTTGTAAGGTCTGCGCCTGTCGATTTTTTGTTAAAAAATCAATTTTCCAAAAATTGCCAAAATTATGGAGAAACACTTTCTTTGATGAGTGGAACAAATAATTTTGCCAAAAAATATTTTCTTAGCACAATTTAAGATAGTTCAAATTTTCACCATTTTTGTAAGGTCCCCGCCTGTCAAATTCCTTCAAAAATTCAATTTTCCAAAAATTGCCTAAAATTGTGGTGAAACACTTCCTTTAATGAGTGGAACAAATAATTTTGCCAAATAATATTTTCTTAGCACAAATTGAGAAAATACAAATTTTCACCATTTTTGTAAGGTCCGCTCCTGTCGATATTTTGTTAAATATTCAGTTTTTAAAAATTGCCTAAAATTGTGGAGAAACACTTCCTGTGATGAGTAACAAATAATTTTGACAAAAAATATTTTCTTAGCACAATTTAAGATAGTTCAAATTTTCACCATTTTTGTAAGGTCCGCGCCTGTCAATATTCCTTCAAAAATTCAATTTTCCAAAAATTTCCTAAAATTATGGAGAAACACTTCCTGTTATGAGTGGAACAAATAATTTTGCCAAATAATATTTTCTTAGCACAAATTGATATAATACAAATTTTCACCATTTTTGTAAGGTCCGCGCCTGTCGATATCTTGTTAAAAATTCAATTTTCAAAAATTGCCTAAAATTGTGGAGAAACACTTCCTGTGATGAGTGGAACAAATAATTTTGACAAAAAATATTTTCTTAGCACAATTTAAGATAGTTCAAATTTTCACCATTTTTGTAAGGTCCGCGCCTGTCAATATTCCTTCAAAAATTCAATTTTCCAAAAATTGCCTAAAATTGTGGTAAAACACTTTCTTTGATGAGTGGAACAAATAATATTGCCAAGAAATATTTTCCTAGCACAAATTGTGAAAATACAAATTTTCACCATTTTTGTAAGGTCCGCGCCTGTCGATATTCTTTCAAAAATTCAATTTTCCAAAAATTGCCTAAAATTGTGGAAAAACACTTCCTTTGATGATAGGAACAAATAATTTTGCCAAAAAATATTTTCATTGCACAATTTAAGATAATTCAATTTTTCACCATTTTTTGTAAGGTCCGCACCTGTCGATATTCCTTCAAAAATTCAATTTTCCAAAAATTGCCTAAAATTGTGGAGAAACACTTCCTTTGATGAGTGAAACAAATAATTTTGCCAAATAATATTTTCTTAGCACAAATTGATATAATACAAATTTTCACCATTTTTGTAAGGGTCGTGCCTGTCGATATTCTTTCAAAAATTCAATTTTCCAAAAATTGCCTAAAATTGTGGAGAAACACTTCCTTTGATGAGAGGAACAAATAATTTTGCCAACAAATATTTTCTTAGCTTAATTTAAGATAATTCAATTTTTCACCATTTTTGTAAGGTCCCACCTGTCGATATTCCTTCAAAAATTCAATTTTTCCAAAAATTGCCTAAAATTGTGGAGAAACACTTCCTGTGATGAGTCTAACAAATAATTTTGACAAAAAATATTTTCTTAGCACAATTTAAGATAGTTCAAATTTTCGTCATTTTTGTAAGGGTCCCGCCTGTCGATATTCCTTCAAAAATTCAATTTTCCAAAAATTTCCTAAAATAGTGGAGAAACACTTCCTGTGATGAGTGGAACAAATAATTTTGCCAAAAAATATTTTCTTAGCATAAATTGAGAAAATACAAATTTTCACCATTTTTGTAAGGTCCGCGCCTTTCGATATTCCTTCAAAGATTCAATTTTCCAACAATTGCCTAAAATTGTGGAGAAACACTTCCTTTGATGAGTGAAACAAATAATTTTGCCAAATAATATTTTCTTAGCACAATTTAAGATAGTTCAAATTTTCACCATTTTTGTAAGGTCCGCGCCTGTCGATATTCTTTCAAAAATTCAATTTTCCAAAAATTGCCTAAAATTGTGGAGAAACACTTCCTTTGATGATAGGAACAAATAATTTTGCCAAAAAATATTTTCTTAGCACAATTTAAGATAATTCAATTTTTCACCATTTTTGTAAGGCCGCGCCTGTCGATATTCCTTCAAAAATTCAATTTTCCAAAAACTGCCTAAAATTGTGGAGAAACACTTCCTTTGATGAGTGAAACAAATAATTTTGCCAAAAAATATTATCTTAGCACAAATTGATAAAATACAAATTTTCACCATTTTTGAAAGGTCCGTGCTTGTCGCTATTCCTTCAAAAATTAAATTTTCCAAAAATAGCCTAAAATTGTGGAGAAACACTTCCTGTTATGAGTGGAACAAATAATTTTGCCAAAAAATATTTTCATAGCACAAATTGAGATAATACAAATTTTCACCATTTTTGTAAGGTCCGCGCCTGTCGAAAATTCAATTTTCCAAAATTTGCCTAAAATTGTGGAGAAACACTTCCTTTGATGAGAGGAACAAATAATTTTGCCAAAAAATATTTTCTTAGCTTAATTTAAGATAATTCAATTTTTCACCATTTTTGTAAGGTCCGCGCCTGTCAATATTCCTTCAAAAATTAAATTTTTCCAAAAATTGCCTAAAATTGTGGAGAAACACTTCCTGTGATGAGTCTAACAAATAATTTTGACAAAAAATATTTTCTTAGCACAATTTAAGATAGTTCAAATTTTCACCATTTTTGTAAGGTCCGCGCCTGTCGATATTCCTTCAAAAATTCAATTTTCCAAAAATTGCCTAAAATTGTGGTAAAACACTTTCTTCGATGAGTGGAACAAATAATTTTGCCAAAAAATATTTTCCTAGCACAAATTGTGAAAATACAAATTTTCACCATTTTTGTAAGGTCCGCGCCTGTCGATATTCTTTCAAAAATTCAATTTTCCAAAAATTGCCTAAAATTGTGGAGAAACACTTCCTTTGATGATAGGAACAAATAATTTTGCCAAAAAATATTTTCTTAGCATAATTTAAGATAGTTCAAATTTTCACCATTTTTGTAAGGTCCGCGCCTGTCAAATTCATTCAAAAATTCAATTTTCCAAAAATTGCCTAAAATTGTGGTGAAACACTTCCTTTAATGAGTGGAACAAATAATTTTGCCAAATAATATTTTCTTAGCACAAATTGAGAAAATACAAATTTTCACCATTTTTGTAAGGTCCGCGCCTGTCGATATTTTGTTAAATATTCAACTTTGTAAAAATTGCCTAAAATCGTGGAGAAACACTTCCTGTGATGAGTAACAAATAATTTTGACAAAAAATATTTTCTTAGCACAATTTAAGATAGTTCAAATTTTCACCATTTTTGTAAGGTCCGCGCCTGTCAATATTCCTTCAAAAATTCAATTTTCCAAAAATTTCCTAAAATTGTGGAGAAACACTTCCTGTGATGAGTGGAACAAATAATTTTGCCAAAAAATATTATCTAAGCACAATTTAAGATAGTTCAAATTTTCACCATTTTTGTAAGGTCCGCGCCTGTCGATTTTTTATTAAAAAATCAATTTTCCAAAAATTTCCTAAAATTGTGGAGAAACACTTCCTGTGATGAGTGGAACAAATAATTTTGCCAAAAAATATTATCTTAGCACAAATTGATAAAATACAAATTTTCACCATTTTTGAAAGGTCTGTGCCTGTCGATATTCCTTCAAAAATTAAATTTTCCGAAAATTGCCTAAAATTGTGGAGAAACACTTCCTGTTATGAGTGGAACAAATAATTTTGCCAAAAAATATTTTCATAGCACATATTGAGATAATACAAATTTTCACCATTTTTGTAAGGGTCGCGCCTGTCGATATTCTTTCAAAAATTCAATTTTCCAAAAATTGCCTAAAATTGTGGAGAAACACTTCCTTTGATGAGAGGAACAAATAATTTTGCCAAAAAATATTTTCTTAGCTTAATTTAAGATAATTCAATTTTTCACCATTTTTGTAAGGTCCGCGCCTTTCGATATTCCTTCAAAAATTCAATTTTTCCAAAAATTGCCTAAAATTGTGCAGAAACACTTCCTGTGATGAGCGGAACAAATAATTTTGACAAAAAATATTTTCTTAGCACAATTTAAGATAGTTCAAATTTTCACCATTTTTGTAAGGGTCCCGCCTGTCGATATTCCTTCAAAAATTCAATTTTCCAAATATTTCCAAAAATTGTGGAGAAACACTTCCTGTGATGAGTGGAACAAATAATTTTGCCAAAAAATATTATCTTAGCACAATTTAAGATATTTCAAATTTTCACCATTTTTGTAAGGTCCGCGCCTGTCAATTTTTTGTTAAAAAATCAATTTTCCAAAAATTGCCTAAAATTGTGGTGAAACACTTTCTTTGATGAGTGGAACAAATAATTTTGCCAAAAAATATTTTCTTAGCACAATTTAAGATATTTCAAATTTTCACCATTTTTGTAAGGTCCGCGCCTGTCGATATTCCTTCAAAAATTCAATTTTCCAAAAATTGCCTAAAATTGTGGTAAAACACTTTCTTCGATGAGTGGAACAAATAATTTTGCCAAAAAATATTTTCCTAGCACAAATTGTGAAAATACAAATTTTCACCATTTTTGTAAGGTCCGCGCCTGTCGATATTCTTTCAAAAATTCAATTTTCCAAAAATTGCCTAAAATTGTGGAGAAACACTTCCTTTGATGATAGGAACAAATAATTTTGCCAAAAAATATTTTCTTAGCATAATTTAAGATAGTTCAAATTTTCACCATTTTTGTAAGGTCCGCGCCTGTCAAATTCATTCAAAAATTCAATTTTCCAAAAATTGCCTAAAATTGTGGTGAAACACTTCCTTTAATGAGTGGAACAAATAATTTTGCCAAATAATATTTTCTTAGCACAAATTGAGAAAATACAAATTTTCACCATTTTTGTAAGGTCCGCGCCTGTCGATATTTTGTTAAATATTCAACTTTGTAAAAATTGCCTAAAATCGTGGAGAAACACTTCCTGTGATGAGTAACAAATAATTTTGACAAAAAATATTTTCTTAGCACAATTTAAGATAGTTCAAATTTTCACCATTTTTGTAAGGTCCGCGCCTGTCAATATTCCTTCAAAAATTCAATTTTCCAAAAATTTCCTAAAATTGTGGAGAAACACTTCCTGTGATGAGTGGAACAAATAATTTTGCCAAAAAATATTATCTAAGCACAATTTAAGATAGTTCAAATTTTCACCATTTTTGTAAGGTCCGCGCCTGTCGATTTTTTATTAAAAAATCAATTTTCCAAAAATTTCCTAAAATTGTGGAGAAACACTTCCTGTGATGAGTGGAACAAATAATTTTGCCAAAAAATATTATCTTAGCACAAATTGATAAAATACAAATTTTCACCATTTTTGAAAGGTCCGTGCCTGTCGATATTCCTTCAAAAATTAAATTTTCCGAAAATTGCCTAAAATTGTGGAGAAACACTTCCTGTTATGAGTGGAACAAATAATTTTGCCAAAAAATATTTTCATAGCACATATTGAGATAATACAAATTTTCACCATTTTTGTAAGGGTCGCGCCTGTCGATATTCTTTCAAAAATTCAATTTTCCAAAAATTGCCTAAAATTGTGGAGAAACACTTCCTTTGATGAGAGTAACAAATAATTTTGCCAAAAAATATTTTCTTAGCTTAATTTAAGATAATTCAATTTTTCACCATTTTTGTAAGGTCCGCGCCTTTCGATATTCCTTCAAAAATTCAATTTTTCCAAAAATTGCCTAAAATTGTGCAGAAACACTTCCTGTGATGAGCGGAACAAATAATTTTGACAAAAAATATTTTCTTAGCACAATTTAAGATAGTTCAAATTTTCACCATTTTTGTAAGGGTCCCGCCTGTCGATATTCCTTCAAAAATTCAATTTTCCAAAAATTTCCAAAAATTGTGGAGAAACACTTCCTGTGATGAGTGGAACAAATAATTTTGCCAAAAAATATTATCTTAGCACAATTTAAGATATTTCAAATTTTCACCATTTTTGTAAGGTCCGCGCCTGTCAATTTTTTGTTAAAAAATCAATTTTCCAAAAATTGCCTAAAATTGTGGTGAAACACTTTCTTTGATGAGTGGAACAAATAATTTTGCCAAAAAATATTTTCTTAGCACAATTTAAGATATTTCAAATTTTCACCATTTTTGTAAGGTCCGCGCCTGTCGATATTCCTTCAAAAATTCAATTTTCCAAAAATTGCCTAAAATTGTGGTAAAACACTTTCTTCGATGAGTGGAACAAATAATTTTGCCAAAAAATATTTTCCTAGCACAAATTGTGAAAATACAAATTTTCACCATTTTTGTAAGGTCCGCGCCTGTCGATATTCTTTCAAAAATTCAATTTTCCAAAAATTGCCTAAAATTGTGGAGAAACACTTCCTTTGATGATAGGAACAAATAATTTTGCCAAAAAATATTTTCTTAGCATAATTTAAGATAGTTCAAATTTTCACCATTTTTGTAAGGTCCGCGCCTGTCAAATTCATTCAAAAATTCAATTTTCCAAAAATTGCCTAAAATTGTGGTGAAACACTTCCTTTAATGAGTGGAACAAATAATTTTGCCAAATAATATTTTCTTAGCACAAATTGAGAAAATACAAATTTTCACCATTTTTGTAAGGTCCGCGCCTGTCGATATTTTGTTAAATATTCAACTTTGTAAAAATTGCCTAAAATCGTGGAGAAACACTTCCTGTGATGAGTAACAAATAATTTTGACAAAAAATATTTTCTTAGCACAATTTAAGATAGTTCAAATTTTCACCATTTTTGTAAGGTCCCTGCCTGTCGATATTCCTTCAAAAATTCAATTTTCCAAAAATTGCCTAAAATTGTGGTGAAACACTTCCTTTAATGAGTGGAACAAATAATTTTGCCAAAAAATATTTTCTTAGCACAAATTGAGAAAATACAAATTTTCACCATTTTTGTAAGGTCCCCGCCTGTCTATATTCCTTCAAAGATTCAATTTTCCAACAATTGCCTAAAATTGTGGAGAAACACTTCCTGTTATGAGTGGAACAAATAATTTTGCCAAAAAATATTTTCTTTGCACAATTTAAGATAATTCAATTTTCACCATTTTTGTAAGGTCCGCGCCTGTCGATATTCCTTCAAAAATTCAATTTTCCAAAAATTGCCTAAAATTGTGGAGAATCACTTCCTTTGATGAGTGAAACAAATAATTTTGCCAAATAATATTTTCTTAGCACAAATTGAGATAATACAAATTTTCACCATTTTTGTAAGGTCTGCGCCTGTCGATTTTTTGTTAAAAAATCAATTTTCCAAAAATTGCCTAAATTGTGGAGAAACACTTTCTTTGATGAGTGGAACAAATAATTTTGCCAAAAAATATTTTCTTAGCACAATTTAAGATAGTTCAAATTTTCACCATTTTTGTAAGGTCCGCGCCTGTCAAATTCCTTCAAAAATTCAATTTTCCAAAAATTTCCTAAAATTGTGGAGAAACACTTCCTGTGATGAGTGGAACAAATAATTTTGCCAAAAAATATTATCTTAGCACAATTTAAGATAGTTCAAATTTTCACCATTTTTGTAAGGTCCACCCCTGTCGATTTTTTGTTAATAAATCAATTTTCCAAAAATTTCCTAAAATTGTGGAGAAACACTTCCTGTGATGCGTGGAACAAATAATTTTGCCAAAAAATATTATCTTAGCACAAATTGATAAAATACAAATTTTCACCATTTTTGAAAGGTCCGTGCCTGTCGATATTCCTTCAAAAATTAAATTTTCCGAAAATTGCCTAAAATTGTGGAGAAACACTTCCTGTTATGAGTGGAACAAATAGTTTTGCCAAAAAATATTTTCATAGCACAAATTGAGATAATACAAATTTTCACAATTTTTGTAAGGGTCGCGCCTGTCGATATTCTTTCAAAAATTCAATTTTCCAAAAATTGCCTAAAATTGTGGAGAAACACTTCCTTTGATGAGAGGAACAAATAATTTTGCCAAAAAATATTTTCTTAGCTTAATTTAAGATAATTCAATTTTTCACCATTTTTGTAAGGTCCACGCCTGTCGATATTCCTTCAAAAATTCAATTTTTCCAAAAATTGCCTAAAATTGTGGAGAAACACTTCCTGTGATGAGTCTAACAAATAATTTTGACAAAAAATATTTTCTTAGCACAATTTAAGATAGTTCAAATTTTCACCATTTTTGTAAGGGTCCCGCCTGTCGATATTCCTTCAAAAATTCAATTTTCCAAAAATTTCCTAAAATTGTGGAGAAACACTTCCTGTGATGAGTGGAACAAATAATTTTGCCAAAAAATATTATCTTAGCACAATTTAAGATATTTCAAATTTTCACCATTTTTGTAAGGTCCGCGCCTGTCAATTTTTTGTTAAAAAATCAATTTTCCAAAAATTGCCTAAAATTGTGGTGAAACACTTTCTTTGATGAGTGGAACAAATAATTTTGCCAAAAAATATTATCTTAGCACAATTTAAGATATTTCAAATTTTCACCATTTTTGTAAGGTCTGCGCCTGTCGATATTCCTTCAAAAATTCAATTTTTCCAAAAAGTGCCTAAAATTGTGGAGAAACACTTTCTTTGATGAGTGGATCAAATAATTTTGCCAAAAAATATTTTCTTAGCACAATTTAAGATAGTTCAAATTTTCACCATTTTTGTAAGGTCCGCGCCTGTCGATATTCCTTCAAAAATTCAATTTTCCAAAAATTGCCTAAAATTGTGGTGAAACACTTCCTTTAATGAGTGGAACAAATAATTTTGCCAAAAAATATTTTCTTAGCACAAATTGAGAAAATACAAATTTTCACCATTTTTGTAAGGTCCCCGCCTGTCTATATTCCTTCAAAGATTCAATTTTCCAACAATTGCCTAAAATTGTGGAGAAACACTTCCTGTTATGATTGGAACAAATAATTTTGCCAAAAAATATTTTCTTTGCTTAATTTAAGATAATTCAATTTTTCACCATTTTTGTAAGGTCCGCGCCTGTCGATATTCCTTCAAAAATTCAATTTTCCAAAAATTGCCTAAAATTGTGGAGAATCACTTCCTTTGATGAGTGAAACAAATAATTTTGCCAAATAATATTTTCTTAGCACAAATTGAGATAATACAAATTTTCACCATTTTTGTAAGGTCCGCGCCTGTCGATTTTTTGTTAAAAAATCAATTTTCCAAAAATTGCCTAAAATTGTGGAGAATCACTTCCTTTGATGAGTGAAACAAATAATTTTGCCAAATAATATTTTCTTAGCACAAATTTAGAAAATACAAATTTTCACCATTTTTGTAAGGTGCGCCTGTCGATATTTTGTTAAATATTCAATTTTCAAAAATTGCCTATTATTGTGGAGAAACACTTCCTGTGATGAGTAACAAATAATTTTGACAAAAAATATTTTCTTAGCACAATTTAAGATAGTTCAAATTTTCACCATTTTTGTAAGGTCCGCGCCTGTCAATATTCCTTCAAAAATTCAATTTTCCAAAAATTTCCTAAAATTGTGGAGAAACACTTCCTGTGATGAGTGGAACAAATAATTTTGCCAAAAAATATTATCTTAGCACAATTTAAGATAGTTCAAATTTTCACCATTTTTGTAAGGTCCGCGCCTGTCGATTTTTTGTTAAAAAATCAATTTTCCAAAAATTTCCTAAAATTGTGGAGAAACACTTCCTGTGATGAGTGGAACAAATAATTTTGGCAAAAAATATTATCTTAGCACAAATTGATAAAATACAAATTTTCACCATTTTTGAAAGGTCCGTGCCTGTCGATATTCCTTCAAAAATTAAATTTTCCGAAAATTGCCTAAAATTGTGGAGAAACACTTCCTGTTATGAGTGGAACAAATAATTTTGCCAAAAATATTTTCATAGCACAAATTGAGATAATACAAATTTTCACCATTTTTGTAAGGGTCGCGCCTGTCGATATTCTTTCAAAAATTCAATTTTCCAAAAATTGCCAAAAATTGTGGAGAAACACTTCCTTTGATGAGAGGAACAAATAATTTTGCCAAAAAATATTTTCTTAGCTTAATTTAAGATAATTCAATTTCTCACCATTTTTGTAAGGTCCGCACCTGTCGATATTCCTTCAAAAATTCAATTTTTCCAAAAAGTGCCTAAAATTGTGGAGAAACACTTCCTGTGATGAGTCTAACAAATAATTTTGACAAAAAATATTTTCTTAGCACAATTTAAGATAGTTCAAATTTTCACCATTTTTGTAAGGGTCCCGCCTGTCGATATTCCTTCAAAAATTCAATTTTCCAAAAATTTCCTAAAATTGTGGAGAAACACTTCCTGTGATGAGTGGAACAAATAATTTTGCCAAAAAAGATTATCTTAGCACAAATTGATAAAATACAAATTTTCACCATTTTTGAAAGGTCCGTGCCTGTTGATATTCCTTCAAAAATTCAATTTTCCAAAAATTTCCTAAAATTATGGAGAAACACTTCCTGTGATGAGTGGAACAAATAATTTTGCCAAAAAATATTATCTTAGCACAATTTAAGATATTTCAAATTTTCACCATTTTTGTAAGGTCCGCGCCTGTCAATTTTTTGTTAAAAAATCAATTTTCCAAAAATTGCCTAAAATTGTGGTGAAACACTTTCTTTGATGAGTGGAACAAATAATTTTGCCAAAAAATATTTTCATAGCACAAATTGAGATAATACAAATTTTCACCATTTTTGTAAGGTCCGCGCCTGTCGAAAATTCAATTTTCCATAAATTGCCTAAAATTGTGGAGAAACACTTCCTTTGATGAGAGGAACAAATAATTTTGCCAAAAAATATTTTCTTAGCTTAATTTAAGATAATTCAATTTTTTACCATTTTTGTAAGGTCCGCGCCTGTCAATATTCCTTCAAAAATTCAATTTTTCCAAAATTGCCTAAAATTGTGGAGAAACACTTCCTGTGATGAGTCTAACAAATAATTTTGACAAAAAATATTTTCTTAGCACAATTTAAGATAGTTCAAATTTTCACCATTTTTGTAAGGTCCGCGCCTGTCGATATTCTTTCAAAAATTCAATTTTCCAAAAATTGCCTAAAATTGTGGAGAAACACTTCCTGTGATGAGTGGAACAAATAATTTTGCCAAAAAAATTATCTTAGCACAATTTAAGTTATTTCAAATTTTCACCATTTTTGTAAGGTCCGCGCCTGTCGATTTTTTGTTAAAAAATCAATTTTTCAAAAATTGCCTAAAATTGTGGTGAAACACTTTCTTTGATGAGTGGAACAAATAATTTTGCCAAAAAATATTTTCTTAGCACAATTTAACATAGTTCAAATTTTCACCATTTTTGTAAGGTCCGTGCCTGTCGATATTCCTTCAAAAATTCAATTTTCCAAAAATTGCCTTAAATTGTAGTGAAACACTTCCTTTAATGAGTGGAACAAATAATTTTGCCACAAAATATTTTCATAGCACAAATTGAGAAAATACAAATTTTCACCATTTTTGTAAGGTCCGCGCCTGTCGATATTCCTTCAAAGATTCAATTTTCCAACAATTGCCTAAAATTGTGGAGAAACACTTCCTGTTATGAGTGGAACAAATAATTTTGCCAAAAAATATTTTCTTTGCACAATTTAAGATAATTCAATTTTTCACCATTTTTGTAAGGTCCGCGCCTGTCGATATTCCTTCAAAAATTCAATTTTCCAAAAATTGCCTAAAATTGTGGAGAATCACTTCCTTTGATGAGTGAATTAAATAATTTTGCCAAATAATATTTTCTTAGCACAAATTGAGATAATACAAATTTTCACCATTTTTGTAAGGTCTGCGCCTGTCAATTTTTTGTTAAAAAATCAATTTTCCAAAAATTGCCTAAATTGTGGAGAAACACTTTCTTTGATGAGTGGAACAAATAATTTTGCCAAAAAATATTTTCTTAGCACAATTTAAGATAGTTCAAATTTTCACCATTTTTGTAAGGTCCGCGCCTGTCGATATTCTTTCAAAAATTCAATTTTCCAAAAATTTCCTAAAATTGTGGAGAAACACTTCCTGCGATGAGTGGAACAAATAATTTTGCCAAAAAATATTTTCTTAGCATAAATTGAGAAAATACAAATTTTCACCATTTTTGTAAGGTCCGCGCCTTTCGATATTCCTTCAAAGATTCAATTTTCCAACAATTGCCTAAAATTGTGGAGAAA
Organism: Loripinus fragilis; assembly: GCA_964019695.1. Taxonomy (NCBI): domain Eukaryota; kingdom Metazoa; phylum Mollusca; class Bivalvia; order Lucinida; family Lucinidae; genus Loripinus; species Loripinus fragilis. Next base: position 86,836,926 of record OZ026524.1, read on the forward strand.
CACTTCCTGTTATGAGTGGAACAAATAATTTTGCCAAAAAATATTTTCCTAGCACAATTTAAGATAATTCAATTTTTCACCATTTTTGTAAGGTCCGCGCCTGTCGATATTCCTTCAAAAATTCAATTTTCCAAAAACTGCCTAAAATTGTGGAGAATCACTTCCTTTGATGAGTGAAACAAATAATTTTGCCAAATAATATTTTCTTAGCAAAAATTGAGATAATACAAATTTTCACCATTTTTGTAAGGTCTGCGCCTGTCGATTTTTTGTTAAAAAATAAATTTTCCAAAAATTGCAAAAATTATGGAGAAACACTTTCATTGATGAGTGGAACAAATAATTTTGCCAAAAAATATTTTCTTAGCACAATTTAAGATAGTTCAAATTTTCACCATTTTTGTAAGGTCCGTGCCTGTCGATATTCTTTCAAAAATTCAATTTTCCAAAAATTTCCTAAAATTGTGGAGAAACACTTCCTGTGATGAGTGGAACAAATAATTTTGCCAAAAAATATTATCTTAGCACAATTTAAGATATTTCAAACTTTCACCATTTTTGTAAGGTCCGCGCCTGTCGATTTTTTGTTAAAAAATCAATTTTCCAAAAATTGCCTAAAATTGTGGTGAAACACTTTCTTTGATGAGTGGAACAAATAATTTTGCCAAAAAATATTTTCTTAGCACAATTTAAGATAGTTCAAATTTTCACCATTTTTGTAAGGTCCGTGCCTGTCGATATTCCTTCAAAAATTCAATTTTCCAATAATTGCCTAAAATTGTGGTGAAACACTTCCTTTAATGAGTGGAACAAATAATTTGGCCAAAAAATATTTTCTTAGCACAAATTGAGAAAATACAAATTTTCACCATTTTTGTAAGGTCTGCGCCTTTCGATATTCTTTCAAAAATTCAATTTTCCAAAAATTGCCTAAAATTGTGGAGAAACACTTCCTGTGATGAGTGGAACAAATAATTTTGCCAAAAAAATTATCTTAGCACAATTTAAGTTATTTCAAATTTTCACCATTTTTGTAAGGTCCGCGCCTGTCGATTTTTTGTTAAAAAATCAATTTTCCAAAAATTGCCTAAAATTGTGGTGAAACACTTTCTTTGATGAGTGGAACAAATAATTTTGCCAAAAAATATTTTCTTAGCACAATTTAACATAGTTCAAATTTTCACCATTTTTGTAAGGTCCGTGCCTGTCGATATTCCTTCAAAAATTCAATTTTCCAAAAATTGCCTTAAATTGTGGTGAAACACTTCCTTTAATGAGTGGAACAAATAATTTTGCCACAAAATATTTTCATAGCACAAATTGAGAAAATACAAATTTTCACCATTTTTGTAAGGTCCGCGCCTGTCGATATTCCTTCAAAGATTCAATTTTCCAACAATTGCCTAAAATTGTGGAGAAACACTTCCTGTTATGAGTGGAACAAATAATTTTGCCAAAAAATATTTTCTTTGCACAATTTAAGATAATTCAATTTCTCACCATTTTAGTAAGGTCCGCGCCTGTCGATATTCCTTCAAAAATTCAATTTTCCAAAAATTGCCTAAAATTGTGGAGAATCACTTCCTTTGATGAGTGAATTAAATAATTTTGCCAAATAATATTTTCTTAGCACAAATTGAGATAATACAAATTTTCACCATTTTTGTAAGGTCTGCGCCTGTCAATTTTTTGTTAAAAAATCAATTTTCCAAAAATTGCCTAAATTGTGGAGAAACACTTTCTTTGATGAGTGGAACAAATAATTTTGCCAAAAAATATTTTCTTAGCACAATTTAAGATAGTTCAAATTTTCACCATTTTTGTAAGGTCCGCGCCTGTCGATATTCTTTCAAAAATTCAATTTTCCAAAAATTTCCTAAAATTGTGGAGAAACACTTCCTGCGATGAGTGGAACAAATAATTTTGCCAAAAAATATTTTCTTAGCATAAATTGAGAAAATACAAATTTTCACCATTTTTGTAAGGTCCGCGCCTTTCGATATTCCTTCAAAGATTCAATTTTCCAACAATTGCCTGAAATTGTGGAGAAACACTTCCTGTTATGAGTGGAACAAATAATTTTGCCAAAAAATATTTTCTTTGCACAATTTAAGATAATTCAATTTTTCACCATTTTTGTAAGGTCCGCGCCTGTCGATATTCCTTCAAAAATTCAATTTTCCAAAAACTGCCTAAAATTGTGGAGAATCACTTCCTTTGATGAGTGAAACAAATAATTTTGCCAAATGATATTTTCTTAGCAAAAATTGAGATAATACAAATTTTCACCATTTTTGTAAGACCGCGCCTGTCGATTTTTTGTTAAAAAATAAATTTTCCAAAAATTGCAAAAATTATGGAGAAACACTTTCTTTGATGAGTGGAACAAATAATTTTGCCAAAAAATATTTTCTTAGCACAATTTAAGATAGTTCAAATTTTCACCATTTTTGTAAGGTCCGCGCCTGTCGATATTCTTTCAAAAATTCAATTTTCCAAAAATTTCCTAAAATTGTGGAGAAACACTTCCTGTGATGAGTGGAAAAAATAATTTTGCCAAAAAATATTATCTTAGCACAATTTAAGATATTTCAAACTTTCACCATTTTTGTAAGGTCCGCGCCTGTCGATTTTTTGTTAAAAAATCAATTTTCCAAAAATTGCCTAAAATTGTGGTGAAACACTTTCTTTGATGAGTGGAACAAATAATTTTGCCAAAAAATATTTTCTTAGCACAATTTAAGATAGTTCAAATTTTCACCATTTTTGTAAGGTCCGTGCCTGTCGATATTCCTTCAAAAATTCAATTTTCCAATAATTGCCTAAAATTGTGGTGAAACACTTCCTTTAATGAGTGGAACAAATAATTTGGCCAAAAAATATTTTCTTAGCACAAATTGAGAAAATACAAATTTTCACCATTTTTGTAAGGTCTGCGCCTTTCGATATTCCTTCAAAGATTCAATTTTCCAACAATTGCCTAAAATTGTGGAGAAACACTTCCTGTTATGAGAGGAACAAATAATTTTGCCAAAAAATATTTTCTTTGCACAATTTAAGATAATTCAATTTTTCACCATTTTTTTAAGGTTCGCGCCTGTCGATATTCCTTCAAAAATTCAATTTTCCAAAAATTGCCTAAAATTGTGGAGAATCACTTCCTTTGATGAGTGAAACAAATAATTTTGCCAAATAATATTTTCTTAGCACAAATTGAGATAATACAAATTTTCACCATTTTTGTAAGGTCTGCGCCTGTCGATTTTTTGTTAAAAAATCAATTTTCCAAAAATTGCCAAAATTATGGAGAAACACTTTCTTTGATGAGTGGAACAAATAATTTTGCCAAAAAATATTTTCTTAGCACAATTTAAGATAGTTCAAATTTTCACCATTTTTGTAAGGTCCCCGCCTGTCAAATTCCTTCAAAAATTCAATTTTCCAAAAATTGCCTAAAATTGTGGTGAAACACTTCCTTTAATGAGTGGAACAAATAATTTTGCCAAATAATATTTTCTTAGCACAAATTGAGAAAATACAAATTTTCACCATATTTGTAAGGTCCGCTCCTGTCGATATTTTGTTAAATATTCAGTTTTTAAAAATTGCCTAAAATAGTGGAGAAACACTTCCTGTGATGAGTGGAACAAATAATTTTGCCAAAAAATATTATCTTAGCACAATTTAAGATATTTCAAATTTTCACCATTTTTGTAAGGTCCGCGCCTGTCATTTTTTTGTTAAAAAATCAATTTTCCAAAAATTGCCTAAAATTGTGGTGAAACACTTTCTTTGATGAGTGGAACAAATAATTTTGCCAAAAAATATCTTCTTAGCACAATTTAAGATAGTTCAAATTTTCACCATTTTTGTAAGGTCCGCGCCTGTCGATATTCTTTCAAAAATTCAATTTTCCAAAAATTGCCTAAAATTGTGGAGAAACACTTCCTTTGATGATAGGAACAAATAATTTTGCCAAAAAATATTTTCTTTGCACAATTTAAGATAATTCAATTTTTCACCATTTTTGTAAGGCCGCGCCTGTCGATATTCCTTCAAAAATTCAATTTTCCAAAAACTGCCTAAAATTGTGGAGAAACACTTCCTTTGATGAGTGAAACAAATAATTTTGCCAAAAAATATTATCTTAGCACAAATTGATAAAATACAAATTTTCACCATTTTTGAAAGCTTGTCGATATTCCTTCAAAAATTAAATTTTCCGAAAATAGCCTAAAATTGTGGAGAAACACTTCCTGTTATTAGTGGAACAAATAATTTTGCCAAAAAATATTTTCATAGCACAAATTGAGATAATACAAATTTTCACCATTTTTGTAAGGTCCGCGCCTGTCGAAAATTCAATTTTCCAAAATTTGCCTAAAATTGTGGAGAAACACTTCCTTTGATGAGAGGAACAAATAATTTTGCCAAAAAATATTTTCTTAGCTTAATTTAAGATAATTCAATTTTTCACCATTTTTGTAAGGTCCGCGCCTGTGGATATTCCTTCAAAAATTAAATTTTTCCAAAAATTGCCTAAAATTGTGGAGAAACACTTCCTGTGATGAATCTAACAAATAATTTTGACAAAAAATATTTTCTTAGCACAATTTAAGATAGTTCAAATTTTCACCATTTTTGTAAGGTCCGCGCCTGTCGATATTCCTTCAAAAATTCAATTTTCCAAAAATTGCCTAAAATTGTGGTAAAACACTTTCTTCGATGAGTGGAACAAATAATTTTGCCAAAAAATATTTTCCTAGCACAAATTGTGAAAATACAAATTTTCACCATTTTTGTAAGGTCCGCGCCTGTCGATATTCTTTCAAAAATTCATTTTTCCAAAAATTGCCTAAAATTGTGGAGAAACACTTCCTTTGATGATAGGAACAAATAAATTTGCCAAAAACTATTTTCTTAGCACAATTTAAGATAGTTCAAATTTTCACCATTTTTGTAAGGTCCGCGCCTGTCAAATTCCTTCAAAAATTCAATTTTCCAAAAATTGCCTAAAATTGTGGTGAAACACTTCCTTTAATGAGTGGAACAAATAATTTTGCCAAATAATATTTTCTTAGCACAAATTGAGAAAATACAAATTTTCACCATTTTTGTAAGGTCCACCCCTGTCGATTTTTTGTTAATAAATCAATTTTCCAAAAATTTCCTAAAATTGTGGAGAAACACTTCCTGTAATGCGTGGAACAAATAATTTTGCCAAAAAATATTATCTTAGCACAAATTGATAAAATACAAATTTTCACCATTTTTGAAAGGTCCGTGCCTGTCGATATTCCTTCAAAAATTAAATTTTCCGAAAATTGCCTAAAATTGTGGAGAAACACTTCCTGTTATGAGTGGAACAGATAATTTTGCCAAAAAATATTTTCATAGCACAAATTGAGATAATACAAATTTTCACAATTTTTGTAAGGGTCGCGCCTGTCGATATTCTTTCAAAAATTCAATTTTCCAAAAATTGCCTAAAATTGTGGAGAAACACTTCCTTTGATGAGAGGAACAAATAATTTTGCCAAAAAATATTTTCTTAGCTTAATTTAAGATAATTCAATTTTTCACCATTTTTGTAAGGTCCGCGCCTGTCGATATTCCTTCAAAAATTCAATTTTTCCAAAAATTGCCTAAAATTGTGGAGAAACACTTCCTGTGATGAGTCTAACAAATAATTTTGACAAAAAATATTTTCTTAGCACAATTTAAGATAGTTCAAATTTTCACCATTTTTGTAAGGGTCCCGCCTGTCGATATTCCTTCAAAAATTCAATTTTCCAAAAATTTCCTAAAATTGTGGAGAAACACTTCCTGTGATGAGTGGAACAAATAATTTTGCCAAAAAATATTATCTTAGCACAATTTAAGATATTTCAAATTTTCACCATTTTTGTAAGGTCCGCGCCTGTCAATTTTTTGTTAAAAAATCAATTTTCCAAAAATTGCCTAAAATTGTGGTGAAACACTTTCTTTGATGAGTGGAACAAATAATTTTGCCAAAAAATATTTTCTTAGCACAATTTAAGATATTTCAAATTTTCACCATTTTTGTAAGGTCCGCGCCTGTCGATATTCCTTCAAAAATTCAATTTTTCCAAAAAGTGCCAAAAATTGTGGAGAAACACTTTCTTTGATGAGTGGAACAAATAATTTTGCCAAAAAATATTTTCTTAGCACAATTTAAGATAGTTCAAATTTTCACCATTTTTGTAAGGTCCGTGCCTGTCGATATTCCTTCAAAAATTCAATTTTCCAAAAATTGCCTAAAATTGTGGTGAAACACTTCCTTTAATGAGTGGAACAAATAATTTTGCCAAAAAATATTTTCTTAGCACAAATTGAGAAAATACAAATTTTCACCATTTTTGTAAGGTCCCCGCCTGTCTATATTCCTTCAAAGATTCAATTTTCCAACAATTGCCTAAAGTTGTGGAGAAACACTTCCTGTTATGAGTGGAACAAATAATTTTGCCAAAAAATATTTTCTTTGCACAATTTAAGATAATTCAATTTTTCACCATTTTTGTAAGGTCCGCGCCTGTCGATATTCCTTCAAAAATTCAATTTTCCAAAAATTGCCTAAAATTGTGGAGAATCACTTCCTTTGATGAGTGAAACAAATAATTTTGCCAAATAATATTTTCTTAGCACAAATTGAGATAATACAAATTTTCACCATTTTTGTAAGGTCTGCGCCTGTCGATTTTTTGTTAAAAAATCAATTTTCCAAAAATTGCCTAAATTGTGGAGAAACACTTTCTTTGATGAGTGGAACAAATAATTTTGCCAAAAAATATTTTCTTAGCACAATTTAAGATAGTTCAAATTTTCACCATTTTTGTAAGGTCCGCGCCTGTCAAATTCCTTCAAAAATTCAATTTTCCAAAAATTTCCTAAAATTGTGGAGAAACACTTCCTGTGATGAGTGGAACAAATAATTTTGCCAAAAAATATTATCTTAGCACAATTTAAGATAGTTCAAATTTTCACCATTTTTGTAAGGTCCACCCCTGTCGATTTTTTGTTAATAAATCAATTTTCCAAAAATTTCCTAAAATTGTGGAGAAACACTTCCTGTGATGCGTGGAACAAATAATTTTGCCAAAAAATATTATCTTAGCACAAATTGATAAAATACAAATTTTCACCATTTTTGAAAGGTCCGTGCCTGTCGATATTCCTTCAAAAATTAAATTTTCCGAAAATTGCCTAAAATTGTGGAGAAACACTTCCTGTTATGAGTGGAACAAATAATTTTGCCAAAAAATATTTTCATAGCACAAATTGAGATAATACAAATTTTCACCATTTTTGTAAGGGTCGCGCCTGTCGATATTCTTTCAAAAATTCAATTTTCCAAAAATTGCCTAAAATTGTGGAGAAACACTTCCCCTGATGAGAGGAACAAATAATTTTGCCAAAAAATATTTTCTTAGCTTAATTTAAGATAATTCAATTTTTCACCATTTTTGTAAGGTCCGCGCCTGTCAATATTCCTTCAAAAATTCAATTTTCCAAAAACTGCCTAAAATTGTGGAGAATCACTTCCTTTGATGAGTGAATTAAATAATTTTGCCAAATAATATTTTCTTAGCACAAATTGAGATAATACAAATTTTCACCATTTTTGTAAGGTCTGCGCCTGTCAATTTTTTGTTAAAAAATCAATTTTCCAAAAATTGCCTAAATTGTGGAGAAACACTTTCTTTGATGAGTGGAACAAATAATTTTGCCAAAAAATATTTTCTTAGCACAATTTAAGATAGTTCAAATTTTCACCATTTTTGTAAGGTCCGCGCCTGTCGATATTCTTTCAAAAATTCAATTTTCCAAAAATTTCCTAAAATTGTGGAGAAACACTTCCTGTGATGAGTGGAACAAATAATTTTGCCAAAAAATATTTTCTTAGCATAAATTGAAAAAATACAAATTTTCACCATTTTTGTAAGGTCCGCGCCTTTCGATATTCCTTCAAAGATTCAATTTTCCAACAATTGCCTAAAATTGTGGAGAAACACTTCCTGTTATGAGTGGAACAAATAATTTTGCCAAAAAATATTTTCTTTGCACAATTTAAGATAATTCAATTTTTCACCATTTTTGTAAGGTCCGCGCCTGTCGATATTCCTTCAGAAATTCAATTTTCCAAAAACTGCCTAAAATTGTGGAGAATCACTTCCTTTGATGAGTGAAACAAATAATTTTGCCAAATGATATTTTCTTAGCAAAAATTGAGATAATACAAATTTTCACCATTTTTGTAAGGTCTGCGCCTGTCGATTTTTTGTTAAAAAATAAATTTTCCAAAAATTGCCAAAATTATGGAGAAACACTTTCTTTGATGAGTGGAACAAATAATTTTGCCAAAAAATATTTTCTTAGCACAATTTAAGATAGTTCAAATTTTCACCATTTTTGTAAGGTCCGCGCCTGTCGATATTGTTTCAAAAATTCAATTTTCCAAAAATTTCCTAAAATTGTGGAGAAACACTTCCTGTGATGAGTGGAACAAATAATTTTGCCAAAAAATATTATCTTAGCACAATTTAAGATATTTCAAACTTTCACCATTTTTGTAAGGTCCGCGCCTGTCGATTTTTTGTTAAAAAATCAATTTTCCAAAAATTGCCTAAAATTGTGGTGAAACACTTTCTTTGATGAGTGGAACAAATAATTTTGCCAAAAAATATTTTCTTAGCACAATTTAACATAGTTCAAATTTTCACCATTTTTGTAAGGTCCGTGCCTGTCGATATTCCTTCAAAAATTCAATTTTCCAAAAATTGCCTTAAATTGTAGTGAAACACTTCCTTTAATGAGTGGAACAAATAATTTTGCCACAAAATATTTTCATAGCACAAATTGAGAAAATACAAATTTTCACCATTTTTGTAAGGTCCGCGCCTGTCGATATTCCTTCAAAGATTCAATTTTCCAACAATTGCCTAAAATTGTGGAGAAACACTTCCTGTTATGAGTGGAACAAATAATTTTGCCAAAAAATATTTTCTTTGCACAATTTAAGATAATTCAATTTTTCACCATTTTTGTAAGGTCCGCGCCTGTCGATATTCCTTCAAAAATTCAATTTTCCAAAAATTGCCTAAAATTGTGGAGAATCACTTCCTTTGATGAGTGAATTAAATAATTTTGCCAAATAATATTTTCTTAGCACAAATTGAGATAATACAAATTTTCACCATTTTTGTAAGGTCTGCGCCTGTCAATTTTTTGTTAAAAAATCAATTTTCCAAAAATTGCCTAAATTGTGGAGAAACACTTTCTTTGATGAGTGGAACAAATAATTTTGCCAAAAAATATTTTCTTAGCACAATTTAAGATAGTTCAAATTTTCACCATTTTTGTAAGGTCCGCGCCTGTCGATATTCTTTCAAAAATTCAATTTTCCAAAAATTTCCTAAAATTGTGGAGAAACACTTCCTGCGATGAGTGGAACAAATAATTTTGCCAAAAAATATTTTCTTAGCATAAATTGAGAAAATACAAATTTTCACCATTTTTGTAAGGTCCGCGCCTTTCGATATTCCTTCAAAGATTCAATTTTCCAACAATTGCCTAAAATTGTGGAGAAACACTTCCTGTTATGAGTGGAACAAATAATTTTGCCAAAAAATATTTTCTTTGCACAATTTAAGATAATTCAATTTTTCACCATTTTTGTAAGGTCCGCGCCTGTCGATATTCCTTCAAAAATTCAATTTTCCAAAAACTGCCTAAAATTGTGGAGAATCACTTCCTTTGATGAGTGAAACAAATAATTTTGCCAAATAATATTTTCTTAGCAAAAATTGAGATAATACAAATTTTCACCATTTTTGTAAGGTCTGCGCCTGTCGATTTTTTGTTAAAAAATAAATTTTCCAAAAATTGCAAAAATTATGGAGAAACACTTTCATTGATGAGTGGAACAAATAATTTTGCCAAAAAATATTTTCTTAGCACAATTTAAGATAGTTCAAATTTTCACCATTTTTGTAAGAACCGTGCCTGTCGATATTCTTTCAAAAATTCAATTTTCCAAAAATTTCCTAAAATTGTGGAGAAACACTTCCTGTGATGAGTGGAACAAATAATTTTGCCAAAAAATATTATCTTAGCACAATTTAAGATATTTCAAACTTTCACCATTTTTGTAAGGTCCGCGCCTGTCGATTTTTTGTTAAAAAATCAATTTTCCAAAAATTGCCTAAAATTGTGGTGAAACACTTTCTTTGATGAGTGGAACAAATAATTTTGCCAAAAAATATTTTCTTAGCACAATTTAAGATAGTTCAAATTTTCACCATTTTTGTAAGGTCCGTGCCTGTCGATATTCCTTCAAAAATTCAATTTTCCAATAATTGCCTAAAATTGTGGTGAAACACTTCCTTTAATGAGTGGAACAAATAATTTGGCCAAAAAATATTTTCTTAGCACAAATTGAGAAAATACAAATTTTCACCATTTTTGTAAGGTCTGCGCCTTTCGATATTCTTTCAAAAATTCAATTTTCCAAAAATTGCCTAAAATTGTGGAGAAACACTTCCTGTGATGAGTGGAACAAATAATTTTGCCAAAAAAATTATCTTAGCACAATTTAAGTTATTTCAAATTTTCACCATTTTTGTAAGGTCCGCGCCTGTCGATTTTTTGTTAAAAAATCAATTTTCCAAAAATTGCCTAAAATTGTGGTGAAACACTTTCTTTGATGAGTGGAACAAATAATTTTGCCAAAAAATATTTTCTTAGCACAATTTAACATAGTTCAAATTTTCACCATTTTTGTAAGGTCCGTGCCTGTCGATATTCCTTCAAAAATTCAATTTTCCAAAAATTGCCTTAAATTGTGGTGAAACACTTCCTTTAATGAGTGGAACAAATAATTTTGCCACAAAATATTTTCATAGCACAAATTGAGAAAATACAAATTTTCACCATTTTTGTAAGGTCCGCGCCTGTCGATATTCCTTCAAAGATTCAATTTTCCAACAATTGCCTAAAATTGTGGAGAAACACTTCCTGTTATGAGTGGAACAAATAATTTTGCCAAAAAATATTTTCTTTGCACAATTTAAGATAATTCAATTTTTCACCATTTTAGTAAGGTCCGCGCCTGTCGATATTCCTTTAAAAATTCAATTTTCCAAAAATTGCCTAAAATTGTGGAGAATCACTTCCTTTGATGAGTGAATTAAATAATTTTGCCAAATAATATTTTCTTAGCACAAATTGAGATAATACAAATTTTCACCATTTTTGTAAGGTCTGCGCCTGTCAATTTTTTGTTAAAAAATCAATTTTCCAAAAATTGCCTAAATTGTGGAGAAACACTTTCTTTGATGAGTGGAACAAATAATTTTGCCAAAAAATATTTTCTTAGCACAATTTAAGATAGTTCAAATTTTCACCATTTTTGTAAGGTCCGCGCCTGTCGATATTCTTTCAAAAATTCAATTTTCCAAAAATTTCCTAAAATTGTAGAGAAACACTTCCTGCGATGAGTGGAACAAATAATTTTGCCAAAAAATATTTTCTTAGCATAAATTGAGAAAATACAAATTTTCACCATTTTTGTAAGGTCCGCGCCTTTCGATATTCCTTCAAAGATTCAATTTTCCAACAATTGCCTGAAATTGTGGAGAAACACTTCCTGTTATGAGTGGAACAAATAATTTTGCCAAAAAATATTTTCTTTGCACAATTTAAGATAATTCAATTTTTCACCATTTTTGTAAGGTCCGCGCCTGTCGATATTCCTTCAAAAATTCAATTTTCCAAAAACTGCCTAAAATTGTGGAGAATCACTTCCTTTGATGAGTGAAACAAATAATTTTGCCAAATGATATTTTCTTAGCAAAAATTGAGATAATACAAATTTTCACCATTTTTGTAAGACCGCGCCTGTCGATTTTTTGTTAAAAAATAAATTTTCCAAAAATTGCAAAAATTATGGAGAAACACTTTCTTTGATGAGTGGAACAAATAATTTTGCCAAAAAATATTTTCTTAGCACAATTTAAGATAGTTCAAATTTTCACCATTTTTGTAAGGTCCGCGCCTGTCGATATTCTTTCAAAAATTCAATTTTCCAAAAATTTCCTAAAATTGTGGAGAAACACTTCCTGTGATGAGTGGAAAAAATAATTTTGCCAAAAAATATTATCTTAGCACAATTTAAGATATTTCAAACTTTCACCATTTTTGTAAGGTCCGCGCCTGTCGATTTTTTGTTAAAAAATCAATTTTCCAAAAATTGCCTAAAATTGTGGTGAAACACTTTCTTTGATGAGTGGAACAAATAATTTTGCCAAAAAATATTTTCTTAGCACAATTTAAGATAGTTCAAATTTTCACCATTTTTGTAAGGTCCGTGCCTGTCGATATTCCTTCAAAAATTCAATTTTCCAATAATTGCCTAAAATTGTGGTGAAACACTTCCTTTAATGAGTGGAACAAATAATTTGGCCAAAAAATATTTTCTTAGCACAAATTGAGAAAATACAAATTTTCACCATTTTTGTAAGGTCTGCGCCTTTCGATATTCCTTCAAAGATTCAATTTTCCAACAATTGCCTAAAATTGTGGAGAAACACTTCCTGTTATGAGAGGAACAAATAATTTTGCCAAAAAATATTTTCTTTGCACAATTTAAGATAATTCAATTTTTCACCATTTTTTTAAGGTTCGCGCCTGTCGATATTCCTTCAAAAATTCAATTTTCCAAAAATTGCCTAAAATTGTGGAGAATCACTTCCTTTGATGAGTGAAACAAATAATTTTGCCAAATAATATTTTCTTAGCACAAATTGAGATAATACAAATTTTCACCATTTTTGTAAGGTCTGCGCCTGTCGATTTTTTGTTAAAAAATCAATTTTCCAAAAATTGCCAAAATTATGGAGAAACACTTTCTTTGATGAGTGGAACAAATAATTTTGCCAAAAAATATTTTCTTAGCACAATTTAAGATAGTTCAAATTTTCACCATTTTTGTAAGGTCCCCGCCTGTCAAATTCCTTCAAAAATTCAATTTTCCAAAAATTGCCTAAAATTGTGGTGAAACACTTCCTTTAATGAGTGGAACAAATAATTTTGCCAAATAATATTTTCTTAGCACAAATTGAGAAAATACAAATTTTCACCATATTTGTAAGGTCCGCTCCTGTCGATATTTTGTTAAATATTCAGTTTTTAAAAATTGCCTAAAATAGTGGAGAAACACTTCCTGTGATGAGTGGAACAAATAATTTTGCCAAAAAATATTATCTTAGCACAATTTAAGATATTTCAAATTTTCACCATTTTTGTAAGGTCCGCGCCTGTCATTTTTTTGTTAAAAAATCAATTTTCCAAAAATTGCCTAAAATTGTGGTGAAACACTTTCTTTGATGAGTGGAACAAATAATTTTGCCAAAAAATATCTTCTTAGCACAATTTAAGATAGTTCAAATTTTCACCATTTTTGTAAGGTCCGCGCCTGTCGATATTCTTTCAAAAATTCAATTTTCCAAAAATTGCCTAAAATTGTGGAGAAACACTTCCTTTGATGATAGGAACAAATAATTTTGCCAAAAAATATTTTCTTTGCACAATTTAAGATAATTCAATTTTTCACCATTTTTGTAAGGCCGCGCCTGTCGATATTCCTTCAAAAATTCAATTTTCCAAAAACTGCCTAAAATTGTGGAGAAACACTTCCTTTGATGAGTGAAACAAATAATTTTGCCAAAAAATATTATCTTAGCACAAATTGATAAAATACAAATTTTCACCATTTTTGAAAGCTTGTCGATATTCCTTCAAAAATTAAATTTTCCGAAAATAGCCTAAAATTGTGGAGAAACACTTCCTGTTATGAGTGGAACAAATAATTTTGCCAAAAAATATTTTCATAGCACAAATTGAGATAATACAAATTTTCACCATTTTTGTAAGGTCCGCGCCTGTCGAAAATTCAATTTTCCAAAATTTGCCTAAAATTGTGGAGAAACACTTCCTTTGATGAGAGGAACAAATAATTTTGCCAAAAAATATTTTCTTAGCTTAATTTAAGATAATTCAATTTTTCACCATTTTTGTAAGGTCCGCGCCTGTGGATATTCCTTCAAAAATTAAATTTTTCCAAAAATTGCCTAAAATTGTGGAGAAACACTTCCTGTGATGAATCTAACAAATAATTTTGACAAAAAATATTTTCTTAGCACAATTTAAGATAGTTCAAATTTTCACCATTTTTGTAAGGTCCGCGCCTGTCGATATTCCTTCAAAAATTCAATTTTCCAAAAATTGCCTAAAATTGTGGTAAAACACTTTCTTCGATGAGTGAACAAATAATTTTGCCAAAAAATATTTTCCTAGCACAAATTGTGAAAATACAAATTTTCACCATTTTTGTAAGGTCCGCGCCTGTCGATATTCTTTCAAAAATTCATTTTTCCAAAAATTGCCTAAAATTGTGGAGAAACACTTCCTTTGATGATAGGAACAAATAAATTTGCCAAAAACTATTTTCTTAGCACAATTTAAGATAGTTCAAATTTTCACCATTTTTGTAAGGTCCGCGCCTGTCAAATTCCTTCAAAAATTCAATTTTCCAAAAATTGCCTAAAATTGTGGTGAAACACTTCCTTTAATGAGTGGAACAAATAATTTTGCCAAATAATATTTTCTTAGCACAAATTGAGAAAATACAAATTTTCACCATTTTTGTAAGGTCCACCCCTGTCGATTTTTTGTTAATAAATCAATTTTCCAAAAATTTCCTAAAATTGTGGAGAAACACTTCCTGTAATGCGTGGAACAAATAATTTTGCCAAAAAATATTATCTTAGCACAAATTGATAAAATACAAATTTTCACCATTTTTGAAAGGTCCGTGCCTGTCGATATTCCTTCAAAAATTAAATTTTCCGAAAATTGCCTAAAATTGTGGAGAAACACTTCCTGTTATGAGTGGAACAGATAATTTTGCCAAAAAATATTTTCATAGCACAAATTGAGATAATACAAATTTTCACAATTTTTGTAAGGGTCGCGCCTGTCGATATTCTTTCAAAAATTCAATTTTCCAAAAATTGCCTAAAATTGTGGAGAAACACTTCCTTTGATGAGAGGAACAAATAATTTTGCCAAAAAATATTTTCTTAGCTTAATTTAAGATAATTCAATTTTTCACCATTTTTGTAAGGTCCGCGCCTGTCGATATTCCTTCAAAAATTCAATTTTTCCAAAAATTGCCTAAAATTGTGGAGAAACACTTCCTGTGATGAGTCTAACAAATAATTTTGACAAAAAATATTTTCTTAGCACAATTTAAGATAGTTCAAATTTTCACCATTTTTGTAAGGGTCCCGCCTGTCGATATTCCTTCAAAAATTCAATTTTCCAAAAATTTCCTAAAATTGTGGAGAAACACTTCCTGTGATGAGTGGAACAAATAATTTTGCCAAAAAATATTATCTTAGCACAATTTAAGATATTTCAAATTTTCACCATTTTTGTAAGGTCCGCGCCTGTCAATTTTTTGTTAAAAAATCAATTTTCCAAAAATTGCCTAAAATTGTGGTGAAACACTTTCTTTGATGAGTGGAACAAATAATTTTGCCAAAAAATATTTTCTTAGCACAATTTAAGATATTTCAAATTTTCACCATTTTTGTAAGGTCCGCGCCTGTCGATATTCCTTCAAAAATTCAATTTTTCCAAAAAGTGCCAAAAATTGTGGAGAAACACTTTCTTTGATGAGTGGAACAAATAATTTTGCCAAAAAATATTTTCTTAGCACAATTTAAGATAGTTCAAATTTTCACCATTTTTGTAAGGTCCGTGCCTGTCGATATTCCTTCAAAAATTCAATTTTCCAAAAATTGCCTAAAATTGTGGTGAAACACTTCCTTTAATGAGTGGAACAAATAATTTTGCCAAAAAATATTTTCTTAGCACAAATTGAGAAAATACAAATTTTCACCATTTTTGTAAGGTCCCCGCCTGTCTATATTCCTTCAAAGATTCAATTTTCCAACAATTGCCTAAAGTTGTGGAGAAACACTTCCTGTTATGAGTGGAACAAATAATTTTGCCAAAAAATATTTTCTTTGCACAATTTAAGATAATTCAATTTTTCACCATTTTTGTAAGGTCCGCGCCTGTCGATATTCCTTCAAAAATTCAATTTTCCAAAAATTGCCTAAAATTGTGGAGAATCACTTCCTTTGATGAGTGAAACAAATAATTTTGCCAAATAATATTTTCTTAGCACAAATTGAGATAATACAAATTTTCACCATTTTTGTAAGGTCTGCGCCTGTCGATTTTTTGTTAAAAAATCAATTTTCCAAAAATTGCCTAAATTGTGGAGAAACACTTTCTTTGATGAGTGGAACAAATAATTTTGCCAAAAAATATTTTCTTAGCACAATTTAAGATAGTTCAAATTTTCACCATTTTTGTAAGGTCCGCGCCTGTCAAATTCCTTCAAAAATTCAATTTTCCAAAAATTTCCTAAAATTGTGGAGAAACACTTCCTGTGATGAGTGGAACAAATAATTTTGCCAAAAAATATTATCTTAGCACAATTTAAGATAGTTCAAATTTTCACCATTTTTGTAAGGTCCACCCCTGTCGATTTTTTGTTAATAAATCAATTTTCCAAAAATTTCCTAAAATGGTGGAGAAACACTTCCTGTGATGCGTGGAACAAATAATTTTGCCAAAAAATATTATCTTAGCACAAATTGATAAAATACAAATTTTCACCATTTTTGAAAGGTCCGTGCCTGTCGATATTCCTTCAAAAATTAAATTTTCCGAAAATTGCCTAAAATTGTGGAGAAACACTTCCTGTTATGAGTGGAACAAATAATTTTGCCAAAAAATATTTTCATAGCACAAATTGAGATAATACAAATTTTCACCATTTTTGTAAGGGTCGCGCCTGTCGATATTCTTTCAAAAATTCAATTTTCCAAAAATTGCCTAAAATTGTGGAGAAACACTTCCTTTGATGAGAGGAACAAATAATTTTGCCAAAAAATATTTTCTTAGCTTAATTTAAGATAATTCAATTTTTCACCATTTTTGTAAGGTCCGCGCCTGTCAATATTCCTTCAAAAATTCAATTTTCCAAAAACTGCCTAAAATTGTGGAGAATCACTTCCTTTGATGAGTGAATTAAATAATTTTGCCAAATAATATTTTCTTAGCACAAATTGAGATAATACAAATTTTCACCATTTTTGTAAGGTCTGCGCCTGTCAATTTTTTGTTAAAAAATCAATTTTCCAAAAATTGCCTAAATTGTGGAGAAACACTTTCTTTGATGAGTGGAACAAATAATTTTGCCAAAAAATATTTTCTTAGCACAATTTAAGATAGTTCAAATTTTCACCATTTTTGTAAGGTCCGCGCCTGTCGATATTCTTTCAAAAATTCAATTTTCCAAAAATTTCCTAAAATTGTGGAGAAACACTTCCTGTGATGAGTGGAACAAATAATTTTGCCAAAAAATATTTTCTTAGCATAAATTGAAAAAATACAAATTTTCACCATTTTTGTAAGGTCCGCGCCTTTCGATATTCCTTCAAAGATTCAATTTTCCAACAATTGCCTAAAATTGTGGAGAAACACTTCCTGTTATGAGTGGAACAAATAATTTTGCCAAAAAATATTTTCTTTGCACAATTTAAGATAATTCAATTTTTCACCATTTTTGTAAGGTCCGCGCCTGTCGATATTCCTTCAGAAATTCAATTTTCCAAAAACTGCCTAAAATTGTGGAGAATCACTTCCTTTGATGAGTGAAACAAATAATTTTGCCAAATGATATTTTCTTAGCAAAAATTGAGATAATACAAATTTTCACCATTTTTGTAAGGTCTGCGCCTGTCGATTTTTTGTTAAAAAATAAATTTTCCAAAAATTGCCAAAATTATGGAGAAACACTTTCTTTGATGAGTGGAACAAATAATTTTGCCAAAAAATATTTTCTTAGCACAATTTAAGATAGTTCAAATTTTCACCATTTTTGTAAGGTCCGCGCCTGTCGATATTGTTTCAAAAATTCAATTTTCCAAAAATTTCCTAAAATTGTGGAGAAACACTTCCTGTGATGAGTGGAACAAATAATTTTGCCAAAAAATATTATCTTAGCACAATTTAAGATATTTCAAACTTTCACCATTTTTGTAAGGTCCGCGCCTGTCGATTTTTTGTTAAAAAATCAATTTTCCAAAAATTGCCTAAAATTGTGGTGAAACACTTTCTTTGATGAGTGGAACAAATAATTTTGCCAAAAAATATTTTCTTAGCACAATTTAAGATAGTTCAAATTTTCACCATTTTTGTAAGGTCCGTGCCTGTCGATATTCCTTCAAAAATTCAATTTTCCAATAATTGCCTAAAATTGTGGTGAAACACTTCCTTTAATGAGTGGAACAAATAATTTGGCCAAAAAATATTTTCTTAGCACAAATTGAGAAAATACAAATTTTCACCATTTTTGTAAGGTCTGCGCCTTTCGATATTCCTTCAAAGATTCAATTTTCCAACAATTGCCTAAAATTGTGGAGAAACACTTCCTGTTATGAGTGGAACAAATAATTTTGCCAAAAAATATTTTCTTTGCACAATTTAAGATAATTCAATTTTTCACCATTTTTGTAAGGTCCGCGCCTGTCGATTTTTTGTTAAAAAATCAATTTTCCAAAAATTGCCTAAAATTGTGGTGAAACACTTTCTTTGATGAGTGGAACAAATAATTTTGCCAAAAAATATTTTCTTAGCACAATTTAAGATAGTTCAAATTTTCACCATTTTTGTAAGGTCCGTGCCTGTCGATATTCCTTCAAAAATTCAATTTTCCAAAAATTGCCTAAAATTGTGGAGAAACACTTCCTTTGATGATAGGAACAAATAATTTTGCCAAAAAATATTTTCATTGCACAATTTAAGATAATTCAATTTTTCACCATTTTTTGTAAGGTCCGCACCTGTCGATATTCCTTCAAAAATTCAATTTTCCAAAAATTGCCTAAAATTGTGGAGAAACACTTCCTTTGATGAGTGAAACAAATAATTTTGCCAAATAATATTTTCTTAGCACAAATTGATATAATACAAATTTTCACCATTTTTGTAAGGGTCGTGCCTGTCGATATTCTTTCAAAAATTCAATTTTCCAAAAATTGCCTAAAATTGTGGAGAAACACTTCCTGTGATGAGTCTAACAAATAATTTTGACAAAAAATATTTTCTTAGCACAATTTAAGATAGTTCAAATTTTCACCATTTTTGTAAGGGTCGCGCCTGTCGATATTCTTTCAAAAATTCAATTTTCCAAAAATTTCCTAAAATTGTGGAGAAACACTTCCTGTGATGAGTGGAACAAATAATTTTGCCAAAAAATATTTTCTTAGCATAAATTGAGAAAATACAAATTTTCACCATTTTTGTAAGGTCCGCGCCTTTCGATATTCCTTCAAAGATTCAATTTTCCAACAATTGCCTAAAATTGTGGAGAAACACTTCCTGTTATGAGTGGAACAAATAATTTTGCCAAAAAATATTTTCTTTGCACAATTTAAGATAATTCAATTTTTCACCATTTTTGTAAGGTCCGCGCCTGTCGATATTCCTTCAAAAATTCAATTTTCCAAAAATTGCCTAAAATTGTGGAGAATCACTTCCTTTGATGAGTGAAACAAATAATTTTGCCAAATAATATTTTCTTAGCACAAATTGAGATAAGACAAATTTTCACCATTTTTGTAAGGTCTGCGCCTGTCGATTTTTTGTTAAAAAATCAATTTTCCAAAAATTGCCAAAATTATGGAGAAACACTTTCTTTGATGAGTGGAACAAATAATTTTGCCAAAAAATATTTTCTTAGCACAATTTAAGATAGTTCAAATTTTCACCATTTTTGTAAGGTCCCCGCCTGTTAAATTCCTTCAAAAATTCAATTTTCCAAAAATTGCCTAAAATTGTGGTGAAACACTTCCTTTAATGAGTGGAACAAATAATTTTGCCAAATAATATTTTCTTAGCACAAATTGAGAAAATACAAATTTTCACCATTTTTGTAAGGTCCGCTCCTGTCGATATTTTGTTAAATATTCAGTTTTTAAAAATTGCCTAAAATTGTGGAGAAACACTTCCTGTGATGAGTAACAAATAATTTTGACAAAAAATATTTTCTTAGCACAATTTAAGATAGTTCAAATTTTCACCATTTTTGTAAGGTCCGCGCCTGTCAATATTCCTTCAAAAATTCAATTTTCCAAAAATTTCCTAAAATTATGGAGAAACACTTCCTGTTATGAGTGGAACAAATAATTTTGCCAAATAATATTTTCTTAGCACAAATTGATATAATACAAATTTTCACCATTTTTGTAAGGTCCCCGCCTGTCAATTTTTTGTTAAAAAATCAATTTTCCAAAAATTGCCTAAAATTGTGGTGAAACACTTTCTTTGATGAGTGGAACAAATAATTTTGCCAAAAATATCTTCTTAGCACAATTTAAGATAGTTCAAATTTTCACCATTTTTGTAAGGTCCGCGCCTGTCGATATTCTTTCAAAAATTCAATTTTCCAAAAATTGCCTAAAATTGTGGAGAAACACTTCCTTTGATGATAGGAACAAATAATATTGCCAAAAAATATTTTCTTTGCACAATTTAAGATAATTCAATTTTTCACCATTTTTGTAAGGTCCACCCCTGTCGATATTCCTTCAAAAATTCAATTTTCCAAAAACTGCCTAAAATTGTGGAGAAACACTTCCTTTGATGAGTGAAACAAATAATTTTGCCAAAAAATATTATCTTAGCACAAATTGATAAAATACAAATTTTCACCATTTTTGAAAGGTCCGTGCTTGTCGATATTCCTTCAAAAATTAAATTTTCCGAAAATAGCCTAAAATTGTGGAGAAACACTTCCTGTTATGAGTGGAACAAATAATTTTGCCAAAAAATATTTTCATAACACAAATTGAGATAATACAAATTTTCACCATTTTTGTAAGGTCCGCGCCTGTCGAAAATTCAATTTTCCAAAATTTGCCTAAAATTGTGGAGAAACACTTCCTTTGATGAGAGGAACAAATAATTTTGCCAAAAAATATTTTCTTAGCTTAATTTAAGATAGTTCAAATTTTCACCATTTTTGTAAGGTCCGCGCCTGTCGATATTCCTTCAAAAATTAAATTTTTCCAAAAATTGCCTAAAATTGTGGAGAAACACTTCCTGTGATGAGTCTAACAAATAATTTTGACAAAAATATCTTCTTAGCACAATTTAAGATAGTTCAAATTTTCACCATTTTTGTAAGGTCCGTGCCTGTCGATATTCCTTCAAAAATTCAATTTTCCAAAAATTGCCTAAAATTGTGGTAAAACACTTTCTTCGATGAGTGGAACAAATAATTTTGCCAAAAAATATTTTCCTAGCACAAATTGTGAAAATACAAATTTTCACCATTTTTGTAAGGTCCGCGCCTGTCGATATTCCTTCAAAAATTCAATTTTCCAAAAATTGCCTAAAATTGTGGAGAAACACTACCTTTGATGAGTGGAACAAATAATTTTGACAAAAAATATTTTCTTAGCACAAATTGAGATAATACTAATTCTCACCATTTTTGTAAGGTCTGCGCCTGTCGATATTCCTTCTAATATTCAATTTTCCAAAAATTACCTAAAATTGTGGAGAAACACTTCCTTTGATGAGTGGAACAAATAATTTTGACAAAAAATATTTTCTTAGCACAAATTGAGATATTACAAATTTCACCTTTTTTGTAAGGTCAGCGCCTGTCGATATTCCT
The DNA here is from genome assembly GCA_964019695.1 of Loripinus fragilis. Taxonomy (NCBI): domain Eukaryota; kingdom Metazoa; phylum Mollusca; class Bivalvia; order Lucinida; family Lucinidae; genus Loripinus; species Loripinus fragilis. The sequence continues at coordinate 86,858,767 of OZ026524.1, forward strand.
TCAAAATTTCAATTTTCCAAAATTGCCTAAAATTGTGGAGAAACACTTCCTTTGATGAGTGGAGAAAATAATTTTGACAAAAGATATTTTCTTAGCACATTTTAAGATAGTTCAATTTTTCACCATTTTTGTAAGGGACGCGCCTGTCGATATTCCTTCAAAAAATCAATTTTCCAAAAATTGCCTTAAATTGTGGAGAAACACTTCCTTTGATGAGTGGAACAAATAATTTTGACAAAAAAATATTTTCTTAGCACATTATAAGATAGTTCAATTTTTCACCATTTTTGTAAGGTCTGCGCCTGTCGATAGTCTGTCAAAAAATCAATTTTCAAAATATTGCCTAAAATTGTGGAGAAACACTTCCTTTGATGAGTGGAACAAATAATTTTGACAAAAAATATTTTCTTAGCTCAAATTGGGATAATACAAATTTTCACCATTTTTGTAAGGTCTGCGCCTGTCTATATTCCTGCAAAAATTGAATTTTCCAATTATTGCCTTAAAATTGTGGAGAAACACTTCCTTTGATGAGTGGAACAAATAATTTTGACAAAAAATATTTTCTTAGCACAGATTGAGATAAAACAAATTTTCACCATTTTTGTAAGGTCAGCGCCTATCGATATTCCTTCAAAAATTCAATTTCTTCACAACTTTAGGCAATAATTGGAAAATTTAATTTTTGAAGGAATATTGACAGGTGCGGACCTTACAAAAATGATGAAAATTTGTATTATCTTAATTTTGGCTAAATTATTTGTTCCACTCATCAAAGGAAGTGTTTCTCCACAATTTTAGGCAAATGTTTGAAAATTGATTTGACTTTCATTAACTACTATTTTATTAGTTGTTGCTTCATTAGCTCTCTTTGGTCTTTTTAACAAGGGCTTAAATTCCTTCACCAGAATGTCTTCAACATAATACTCAGCGTCGACCGTTTCTCCCTGGGGCATAATATGTATTGTCGAAAGTCCACTTGCTGACATTGCCTCCCAGATATTTACATAAGCGCTCTTTTTAACCGTTTTGGCAACAGGAACTTTATCTTCCTGGCTTCCTCAAACAATGTCATTTGTTCTATTTTGTTCATAAAACAAATACATTGATTATTCGTCACTATACACATAGTCTTCCCATTCTTTTTTTCAGAAAAATCTTGGTACTTCTTTGCAAATCAAAACCTATTTTTACGTAGTTTTTTCTGTAAGAAGTGGCTGGCGTTTTCTTTTTTATGCTGTGGATTCTAAATTCTTTTTCAACTAATTATGCACAGAAGATTTATACACAGTAAGTACTAATTGTTTAGCTTTCTACTGAGTTTTCTTGTAGATTGATTGCGCTTGTACTTAGACTTTTCAAGGGTAGTTAGAATTTTACTTGAAATTTTAGAAGGGCTTTCGCTGCCTTTTTCACTCAAATGTCCCATTCTCACCACGTTTTGACCACTTCTCCACAAAACATCTTTATTTTCCAGTGAGCAGAGCAGGTGTTTCACACAGAATATCCCTATTTAATCAATATATAAGCTTGAGATCGTTTAGACACTGCTTCTACTTTATTGCTGTCCATCTTTTGATTTTGAGCAAGCCAGACACACAGGAAAGTTTCAATTATAACATCACTTCCTGTTAAATGGCGTCACTACCTGTTAAAGCGCCATCTGGCACAACAGGTGGCCAATTAATAGCCACGTACAACCCAATTATGTTGTGGTAACATATCAATACTTTATCAGCAAAATGTTATTGCATTTTAAAGTGTTATACTTTTTTGGACGCCCTGTATATGGCTATTGTCAGTTATAAGAAAGTGGTTATGATGTTTGTCACTTCTTTTATAAATATAGTCACATGATTCTACAGTCTGTTCTAAGGCGAAGGTTCTGCTGTTACCAACTCTTGGATGAATGGGGTTACCGGAAAATAAGGCTTCATTAGGTTATTAAGTGATTGTTCTCTTCTTACCAAATATCTAACGAATGAATCCAGGAATATACACTCAGAAAAACAATTGAAGGATATTACAATTCATTTGACTATATAACAGTTGAGAAAATAATTTCCAGACAAGGCATTTTCGTTTATGATAGAACTACCAATATGCAATTCATCAGAATGCAAAATAAAATTTACCGGTCATAAAAACGATACAGTACCACACTAAATGTACCAACCCTTTTTACCCAAAGTTCACAAGCAAAAAAAAATTGCGTTTATATTTGTTCAAATTCTGACCACAGACAAATGTTCACACCCATTTATCAGTAATTGCACAAAATAACATCACAACTTCTCCAAGAAAAATGCACAGATATGGCATACCCCAGCCAATATGACAACAAATGGGAAAAACACTAACAAAAAATACACAATTAGGTATCATACTTTTGGCTGAGAGGCAGCAATGTTTTTGGAGCCAGCTAGCCATAAGGGATACAAACGATAAAAATGGGTTTCAATTATTTTTTGATGTTTGTGACTTTTCAACATAGAGGGTTGCATCATTTGGACATGTACTGTATTTTAATCATTGAAGCGTGACTTAAACCAAACATTCATTTTGATTGCAGATATCTTGCTCGATGAAATGCATGCATAATTAGTTGAGTTTTATTGTATTAAATGTTAGAGATGGAACTGAATCTAAATATCCTTCAATTGTTTTTCTCAGTATATATGGAGTGTAGATGTAGATGGCGCTAGAAGATGCCGCACGCGAATTTCAAAGGGGGATTTTGGATAATTAAAATATGGATGAAACGGAGAGTACTGCTGCCAATTTTATGCCAAAAGACCTTATAGAAATCATCTGCATTCTTGAGAGAGATGAAAAGTGTCATTCGTATAAAATTATACGAAAGAGGAAGTATTTTACTCTCGTCACTAAATTTCCCGCCAAGAATGGAGAATCGACGCCATTGAAGAACTACGCTTCCGGTCGACAAACAGCTTCTCATCAGGACAAGAAAGAAGTTTCTTCCGAAGAAAAGCCGCTTAATAGAAAGCCAAAGCGTAAAAATAACAAATCTTCAACTCTTCCTTCTGGACCCAAGTCTGCTAAACAACCTTCTGTTCAAGATTCCTCCAATGTAAAGGCAGAACAGCCAAAGTTAAAGAAGAAACCCCCAGCTGTTGTGGCAAGGGATCGTGCCAGGCGGAAGGAATATTGGAAGCGCATGAAAGTTCCCAGACAGCTAAGAGCTGAGAACCTCGCTTTGTTCTACAAACTGCAAGAATTACAGACGGTAGCCAGTCCACAGAACCCTGTGGTCAGACAGCCAGAGAAATCCGGTTGCTTGGAACGTACATCTGCTGTTCCTCAGTCAAACAAACTGCAAGAATCACAGACGGTAGCCAGTCCACAGATCCCTGTGGTCAGACGGCCAGAGAAATCCGGCTCCTTGGAACGTACATCTGCTGCTTCTCAGTCATTCCAGCTGCAAGATACAGAGACGGTAGCCAGTCCACAGATCCATGTGGTCAGACAGCCAGAGAAATCCGGCTCCTTGGAACGTACATCTTCTGTTTCTCAGTCATCTAGTCATTTAACCATTGAAAGGGAACCTGTCGGCACAGCCCAAGTTCATTCGGATTTAAATAAACTATCTGCAGAGGCTGCAGCGGAGCATTCCAGTAGTTTTTCGGAAGACTGTGAAGTTTCGGACATAGTGTGTGCGCACTGCCTGAAAAAAAGAAGACAGACAGAACTACGTCGCTGTACAGGCTGTAAAAGCTTCAGTTATTGTAACAAAGTCTGCCAGATATCAGATTGGCCCTCACATAGGCAGCTGTGCAAATCTATCCAATCTTTAAATCCACAAAACTAACTGAAAAAAGGCTCATTTGTGTACATAGAACTTCTTGTGGTGTTGGAAGATATTCAATTGATTACTCACTGTGTTATATTGTACAGTACATTGGTGTTGGTGACTTTTAGTGTTTAGAACATTTTATCCATTATCCCCTTTTTACCGGTTTATCCGGGTGCGTCGATAAGTCAACGGCGGAACTCTACGAGATAACGATAACGATAACGATAACGATATGGCTGCTGTCTGTTCTATGGCGATGGTTCTGTTCTTCCCATTGTTGTATTAAAGTGGTCACTGAAGTGTAAGTTGTAAGGTGGTGGTTGCGTTGTTGCCACTTTATAGGTGAAACGGTCCACAGAGGATTCAGAGGGCCTCATGGAAGATTAGTTGTATTAGAGCCTTACTTACCCACTTTCTACTTATTTACGAGAAATTCATGGCTGTTTGTTTTCTGGTGTGATGGCTCTGTTCTTAACATTTTTTTTGGTTAAATGTGGCCACAGATTTCTGCGAACTTATCGGCCCTTTTTTGACGTTAGTTCTGTTATTACCAGTTATGTAATGAATTGGGTCACAGCTAATTGTGACTAGTGTCTGTTCTAAGGCGATGGTTCCGTTGACATTGTCCTTTCTTTGATTAATGTGTCACAAAACACTACCGTTACTGTTTGTTCTAAGGCGACGGTTCTGTTATTGTCATGTCTCTGATTTCTTTGATGAATGGAATCACAGAAATCTATGGCAAAGGTCTGTTCTATGACGATGGTTCTGTTGTTTTCATTTCTTTGATGAATGAGTCACAGAAATCTTTCAAATTGGCTTCTGTCTGTTCTAAGGCGATAGTTCTGGGGTTTTTTCACTTCTCTCACTTCATTGATGAAAGGGATCACAGAAATATGTGGCTACTGTCTGTTCTTAGGCAATGGGTTGCCCATTTCCATTTCTTTGATTAATGGAAGCACTGAAATCTACAGCTAGTGTTGTTCTTAGGCAATGGTGTTGTCCGTTATCATTTCTTTGATTAATGGGATCACAGAAATCTGTGTCTACTACCTGTTCTAAAGCAATGTGTTGTTAGTTATCATTTATTTGATTAATGGAATCACAGAAATCTACAGCTACTTTCTGTTTTAAGGCGGTGGTCCTGTTCTCTCTTTTCTTTAATCAATGGGTCAATGAAATTTATGGCAAATGTCTGCTCTAAGGCAATGGTTATATTGTTGGCATTTCTTCGATGAAAGGGGTCATCGAAATTTAAAGCCGCTGTTAGTTCTAAGGCGGGATTCTGCTTTTTTCCAGTTATTTTAAGAATAGCGTCACACAAATCTATGGCTGCTGTTCTCTATAAGGTATTGGATTTGTTATTGTCAGCTCTTTGATAAATTGGTCACAGAAATATTGTTACGATACAGAATGACTGGAATAACAGAATCAGCTATGGTTGCGTATACGCACAAATACGCAGTGGTTTAGGAATGCACCTGGTCACCTGTTCGAACCATGATACGGTACTCTTTCTATTGATAGTCCCAATAAAAGGTCGGTTTGTCTGAGATGGAATTCATTGTATACACTACAACACACTTACATAAATAAGGTGATAGCTGACATGTATGTTTAGAGATTAGGTAGGTGTAATGTTACACCAAAGTAAATGTAAAATATTTTTTGTTACACCAAAGTAAATGTAAGATATTTTCGTTACACCAAAGTAAATGTAAAATATTTTGTGTTACACCAAAATAAATGTAAGAAAGCATTGTACGGTTTTACACACATAAAACAGCAGAATGTAATCTCTCAATATTGATGTAAATATTTTTTGCCGAGAGGTCATAATTAGTTGTTTACAACTGATACGTTATACATGTACGAAATTAGTGCGTGGGCAGGGTGATGTCCGACGTGAACGTCCAGACGTTACGTCGGCACCACACTGTTCAACCTTTTTCCTGGAATTTTAAGAGAATTGGTATCAGTATTTGTAAACCTCGAAACTATCTAGATAACGTGACCTTGAAGGGAAAAAGGGCCACGGGATCTTGATGTTTCGGCTGCGATAGCGTCTCAACCAGGGTGACGTTACGACAGTGTATAGAAGAGTTTGTTACGTATGGGTTTGTTCGTTTGGCATAAGAGGTATTGTTTAGCGCTGATATAGGCCAGTCACTAAAAATACTTCTCTATTATATAAGTTTAAGTGTGGATATTTAGAAGAGCCGATCCATCCTAACCGCATGGGAGCCGTTAGCCATACACCCACAGGTGAGGGCTAATCGCGCGCTTATAGGGTTAGGATGTAATTTAAAAGGGTAAGACCACTGAAATTATTTCTATTTTTGTGAACTTCGAACGAACAACCCCATTATTGACGCAAAAGAGTGATTCTGAGATTCTAAATATAGATTGTTTTTTGCAGAATCGTCTCTTGTGTCCCCTCCTACGTTGGAGGCTGAATGTTGGTGAGCCGTTGATTAGCACCTGAGGGCACATATTAGTTGTCCCCCTCAGGCCACGACCAGCGTGGATCAAGGCCCAATCGTTACAACGTAGCACAATCAAATGGGAAGCCAACCGGCTTGAATGGTTATATGTGAATCTGACACCCGAACGTGGGGATATGATCAGGAGGACATATATATATTAATGCTGACGTCTTGAGCGACGATCCGCAGTACGCGTAACAGATAATACGATTACGTGAATCCAGTGACGACCAAAGTACAGGTTCGATCACCTCAGCGCCGATGGTCTGAAGTAGACACACGTGCAGCTTAGAAGACATAGTGTTCGCGAGACGCGTATAATCTCGAGATTTCTCGTCAATACGAGAACTAAAATATTAAAGGGCCCAATTGTTTTTTTTCTTTTATGAGAACTTAAGCTATATGTTAATCATATTCTTTACGTCTCTTATTTCTGACTAGTTGACGCACATCCAGAACAGGACAGTCCAAGATTGGTTCTAATTGAAACGATCTTGGAGTGGCAACTTGCTCTAGTATAGGATGGTCAATTAGCCAGAAATAACAGCGTAGGTGGTGTCATTGTATATTAATGTGTTGTTGATGTTTTCTTAGTACATAAAGTACTGAAAAGTTTTTGCTAGTTGTGTGCATTATTTTTCCCTGGTAGCATCGTCATCGCATAAAGGAATTTTCCAATAAGATTTCCCCTCTTCCTTCCTGACCGGCTTTATGTCGTAACAAATATGTCAAACTGTAAATGACATAAAAGTGTGTGTTCTAGTTCTAATGCGTTGAGTTTGCTATTACCAGTACTTTGATGAAAACTTTATCTTTAATATCCCCAATTTTTTGGAAATTCAAAATTAGGCACAGGATAAATATTATGCTCATGCGAGTGAAGAATGTAAAATAAGGTACAACTCCGCTTGGCTTGATCCCAAGCAAATCAAAGTGTTTTCATGATCAACTCAACTGAGCATGAAACTTAATCTGCCCTTGAAAATTAAAAATGCCAACAATTGTTGGAATTTTAACATTTATGGGCAAAATTAGTTTCATGCAGTTTTAAAGCAAGAACTGATATTTTGTCTCTATTTTTCATTTTATTAACAGTTTAAATTTCATGCTCAGTAAAGTTGTGCATGAAAAAGTTTAAACGCCTCTTGAGCCTTGTTGCTCTGCTTATTTTGTTCATATCTATATATGGGTCATGTTATTAAATCTGGTTCTAAAGTTATGAAACTTTTCCTCTCTCAACTAAACTGAGCGTGGAATTTATTCTCATAAAAGCTAAAATACCAATATTTCTTGTTTTTGCATTTTAACAATTATCAACAGGATAAATACAAAATCTGATTCTTTCAAGCAGAAAAATCTTTACCATTAGTTTTTTAGCTTCTATAAGCAGTAAAAATGTCTTGCGCATTTGAGTTGAGAAAAAAAGGTTTATATCTTGATTTATATGTTCTAGGAGATGATGCATTGATAAGTTAGGGGTCTTTCATGCAAACCAAACATCTATGTGTCTTGATCCACATATGAACAAAGGGTGAGGCTGGTGCACCGTTAAACCGGTTTACGCCCTCCATCAAAATATTTTGCTGACCGTTCCGAGGCGGTGCTTCTTTTGTGGACCATTTATGTTATTTCTGTCTTGTTTTGTTATGCTTTCATGCGCGTTTGTTTGTTGATGCCTTGTGGTCACCTGCCGGGAAATAGCTGACCTCTTAGCTCTCGTTTGTGATGTCTAGTTGTGACGTTTTCACTTTTCCATTGGTATCCTGGGTCAGGTGTGGTGCTTGATTGCATCGATTCCTGATCTTTGCCCTCTTTCTTTCTTTAACATCGAAGCCTTTATTCATGTTTCTCTTCATTTTGTTGCCATATATTGTTTTGTTATCTGTTATTTGGGCATTCTATACTCGTAACCCCCGTTTTCAGCAGTAATCGTCAATAAGAAATAATAAGTGAAGGAGACCGTAATAATTTTTATTTATTCCCCATTGTATCATTTGCATGCACATACCAACAATATGAATACTGAACAAAATAGAAATGTAACATTAAGGCCAAAATTATTGCTAACGTGGCTTAAACCTTAATAATTTTTTTCACAAATTCACTTGGGTAAAGTCGGGTATATTCGGACAGACAACTAAATTAAGACAGCCACCTTGTTTGTTTCATAGTTCAATTATTGGAATAAGAATAATTTTACTAAGAAAACAGTGAAAAACATGATGAGACGGCACATAAGGAGCCGTCTCTTATGGATTTCCACTGTATGCAAACGTGATTCTGAATTTACCTGATGTCAGAATTTACCCGATTTTACCCTACTATCACTAGATGCTTATCTCTAAATTTAATCCTCCGTAGATAAATAGAGGATCTTACACGAGTGATAATTTCATATGAAATTTGTTAAACAAGACTTTGGTCTGAAAATGGTCAAGGTGTACATTGTAGAGTCATATCGCTTATCACTTTCAAAATGACTTATTACTGGTAAATTTGGGAAAAAGCATTAAGCTAGTGAAGCTTAAATAGATAATCTAACATGAGTGATCATGTTTTATTGAATTTTATTAACGAGTTGAGGAAAAGAGATCAAATGCGAGGCTTGCCGAGCATTTTATCTCTTTTTCGCAACGAGTTTAATTAGCTAAATAATACAGGAGCACGAATGTTAGATTCCATTTATCATATGACATTAAAATTATTTCGAAATCATATTTTTGGGATGAAAACGATAGGATTTTGACATATATGCATGAGGTTATTTCTCTCCCAGGCACGTCATATGATAATAACTGGTAAATTTTGGGGGAAAGCGTTAAGCTAGTGAAGCTTAATTGCTATCACATTGGTTGGTGTTCGTGTATGCCGAGCAAAACTGACATCATTCACTAAATTTTGTCATATTTAACCCTAAAGCGACAATCATCTACAAGTAAAGACAATAATACAATAAAACCCATTCTAATGCACTTGTAAATGTAACGCCACGTTTGATTGGATAACGTTATAATTTTGCGACAGTATATCCTGCGATATACTGTCACAAACTTGACGTCAATACGTATAGTAGCATTGCTTTGTCATTGGCTGACAAGTGGTTTTATGTAGCCAGCAAGCGGTGTATGCAGCTGGCAACCGCTGGACATAGGACTACATTTTCACTGTCTTTTTTAAGAATAAATGTTACTAGTGCATCAGAATGGGGATAACTATATTCAAATTCTCATTTTGGGAAGTATATTGTCGGATATACGTTCGGAAATCACGTTTGTGTCTCCGCTAGCGCATCACCGTAAAACTAAATATCCCACCATATACCCAGCGATAATTCTCTCCAAATGAACATTTTAAATACAGTTATCCCCTATTTAATCCAATTAAACCCTACACCAGTGAATATGAAATGAGCCAGTGCATGAGATTTACAACAATGTGGTATGTGCGACCAGCAAAGCCTCAGATCAGTCTGCACATACGCGCAGTCTGATCAGAGCCTTTGCTAGTCGCTTGAGTATTCCATGATTGTTAAGCTACTGACTGAACACAATTTGGAGTTTCTAGGCTTAAAAGAAGGCTACAGAGGCTCGTCCGAGTCTACACAAGTCAAAATGCTACATTGTTGGAAATCTCATGCACTGGCTCAAATGATGTGGAATGCAGCCTAGATTGTTTCAGTCCGCCAAAGTAATAATGGTAATATGTTATCGTCACTCTTAAACCTGCATTAGCAACTATCCATTGGTGTTAGATATCTTAACCACATCCAGAATGTCATTCAAATGTCACCTAATAGTGTATAACTGACCAATAAATGCAACGACAGCTTAGCATGTGACATAGAACCAAACCATCCTCTGCAGAACATTCAAACATTGATTATAATACACAAGACTTAGGGTTGGTAGTTTGATCTAGATCAGCTGTTTTGGATCTCTACTGTTTAAGCCCATATGACCTCAGCTTCCTTTTTCTGGGACACAATCAAACAGACCAGACGTCTGACCAGGGTCTTCACTGCTTGCTCTATTTTATTGAAATTTAATTATAGATGATCAATAGGTAGTCATGTAAGGAGTTTGGGTGTCCAAGTACACGGCCTCCAATCTCGGCCTCCTTCTCCAAAAAGAGCAGAGCGTAAAGTGAGGCGAAGGCCCTTCCGGGAAGCAGGCAGTGGGCAAAACAATGGAACACGGTAAGTTGTGTTGACACATTTACAATCATAAGTAAATTTTCAGCGCAAAACTCGAAAATCTAAGAATGCTATGCTTCGGGCAATTGTTCAAGCTATCCGTAGAGCATGCTGTTTGCACATTTGAACTTAGTTTGTAAGCGTGAGAGTTTTTCTCCCGTTGCACAGTTGTCCAAGAAACGGTGGTTCCCGCATGGTTTTGCCTTCTAACCAAACGTATAGTAGCGTTTGGACCCTTATTCATACTACCGAGGCCCCTCCACACCCATGTTGTCCCAAATGCAATTTTTCGAGATATTTCAATGATAATTGAGTGATTTAGAGCCAAATTTCTTTAGGAGCAGGAGGCGAAGGGCAGGAGAAGCAGGCTGGGAGAGGAGAAGCAGGCGGCGATGAAATCAAAATTTGCATTGATTTTGCTTATTTTTAATAATATACTTATCCAATCTATATCAAACTTGCATGTATGAATATTTCAAAACATTTAAATAAATCGAAATTACTTCGCTTTAAATGCCACCACCAACGTAATGTGTGGTTCACTTTTTTTCTAATTGGAATCATGTAATGCTCACAGATTAGTGATACTTGTGAATTTCTCCCTAAGTTCTTGGGAAAAGGATTATCAAAAATCTCAGACTGGGTCGAACCTCTGTTTTATACCCACCCCCTCTCAAGCTTTGATTAAGAGCAACAATTACTGATGGTGCGAAAGACTTAGACGCAGAAAAAAAAGGAATTCAAACCAAGTGTTCCTTGAAATTTGAACATCGGGGCGCCCCACTGACCGTTCTACGAGACTCCTACGCCTATAAATCATAAATAGATAGTCCAAATTGACAGACTCTTACTTAAATCAACATAATTATTAAATATTTAAACACATCTTTTTACCGATGGGGGCCTATAAACCCATTCTTGCCGACTCTTGACGTTTATATAAAAACAGCATTTGGTTTGTCACTTACTTATCTCATTTTTATAAACCCATTTTGTCCTGGTGACGCATTCAGTCTTCTTTGAGATTTTCGCTATCAAAAAACGTTGACAGCTGTATGTTTTTTTTCCGCAAATAAATGTTTATAAGATATACAAAATGTCTTCCGAATATTCATTTATAAATGAGTTATTCTCAATAATGTTTACCAACTATTACGTCCCTACAAAGTTGCGTTAAATGTTTGCCCTGTTGGCTGCTTTATCGATCGCATGATTAAGATGCGGCTTAAAATATTTGTGTGTGTATGTGTAACTCTTACCCGGACGACAGTGGCGCACTTCGAATCGAACTATAGTTCGTACTATAGTGGCTAAAGTTTGATTCGAACATCGAAATTGTATAGGCCGATTTGGTTATGGGCCGAAATTGACATGGGCCGAAATTGTTATGGGCCGAAATGTCCAGCGACCGATTGGATAAGTATATTATCAAAAATAAGCAAAATCAATGCAAATTTTGATTTCATCGCCGCCTGCTTCTCCTCTCCCAGCCTGCTTCTCCTGCCCTTCGCCTCCTGCTCCTAAAGAAATTTGGCTCTAAATCACTCAATTATCATTGAAATATCTCGAAAAAATGCATTTGGGACAACATGGGTGTGGAGGGGCCTCGGTAGTATCAATAAGGGTCCAAACGCTACTATACGTTTGGTTAGAAGGCAAAACCATGCGGGAACCACCGTTTCTTGGACAACTGTGCAACGGGAGAAAAACTCTCACGCTTACAAACTAAGTTCAAATGTGCAAACAGCATGCTCTACGGATAGCTTGAACAATTGCCCGAAGCATAGCATTCTTAGATTTTCGAGTTTTGCGCTGAAAATTTACTTATGATTGAAAATGTGTCAACACAACTTACCGTGTTCCATTGTTTTGCCCACTGCCTGCTTCCCGGAAGGGCCTTCGCCTCACTTTACGCTCTGCTCTTTTTGGAGAAGGAGGCCGAGATTGGAGGCCGTGAAGTATTTTGGATAAATATGATAGATTAGTATACGTTTATTGATTATGACGTACCATGGGATTTCCATGTTTTGTTGACACATTTAGTGTTACTCATTTGACGTCGTCCTCTGTAAACATTCACTGAACAGTAATTCTTAAGCTTTACTTGGCAACATAAAGGCTGCAATCCTAAATGGACTGTTTCTCATAAAATAAATTATCATATGACGTCGCGTCTGGGAGTAAAATAACGCCATGCAATAAAATCGATAAACCACTAGTGGTTTATAGATTTACGGGAAACGTTATGACGTCCATAACAACGTTGCGTACATAATGACAAAATTATAACGTTTTTATGCCAAAAATCAGATTTCAAAGTATTTGTCATATGATAAATAGAATCTAACATTCGTGCTCTTGTATTATTGAATTTATTAAACTCGTTGCGAAAAAAAGATAAAATGCTCGGCAAGCCTCGCATTTTATCTCTTTTCCCCAACTCGTTTAATAAATTCAATAAAACATGAGCACTCATGTAAGATCCTCTATATGTTTCGGTTGGCAGAAGAACCGGCAATGAAAATGATCATGACTAAAGCATCAGTGATGAACAAGCTCTGACTAGAAACAAAATAGAGGATCTTACATGAGTGCTCATGTTTTATTGAATTTATTAAACGAGTTGGGGAAAAGAGATAAAAATGCGAGGCTTGCCGAGCATTTTATCTCTTTTTCGCAACGAGTTTAATAAATTCAATAATACAAGAGCACGAATGCTAGATTCTATTTATCATATGACACATACTTTGAAAACTCATTTCTGGCGTAAAAGCGTTATGATTTTGTCATCATGTACGCAACGTAGTTATGGACGTAATAACGTTTCCCGTAAATCGATAAACCACTAGTGGTTTACAGATTTTATTGCATGGCGTTATTTCACTCCCAGACGCGACGTCATATGATAAAAATAGTTATGCCTCGATGATGAACATGCCTCTAACTAGAAACAGCATAGCGCGTTGACGAATAAACGTCTGACTAGAAGCAGCTACTCCTCGTTAATGGATGAGCCTCTGGCTAGAAGCAGCTACGCCTCGTTATGGATGAGCGTCTGGCTAGAAGCAGCTACGCCTCGTTGATGAATACACGTCTGACAAGAAAAGGCTATGCTTCGTTGGTGAACAAGCGTCTGTCGAGAAACTGATATGCCTCTTTAATGAATAAACGTCTGACTAGAAACTGATATTCCTCGTTGATGAATAAGCGTCTGACTAGAAACTGATATGCCCCGTTGATGAATAAGCGTCTGACTTGAAACTGCTATGCCTCGCTGATGAATAAGCGTCTGTCTAGAAACCCAAAATAATTATGCATCGTTGATGAATAAGCGTCTGAAAAGTAGCTGCTTTGCCTCGTTGATGAATAAGCTGCTATAATTCGTTGATGAATAAGCGTCTGAAAAGTAGCTGCTATGCCTCGTTTGATGAATAAGCGTCTGAAAAGTAGCTGCTATGCCTCGTTGATGAATAAGCGTCTGACCAGAAACTGTTATGCCTCGTTGATGGATAAGCGTGTGACTAGAAACTGCTATGCCTCGTTGATGTATAAGCGTCTGATTGGAAACTGCCTTGACTAATTGATGAATAAGCGTCTTCTAGAAACTGATATGCCTCGTTGATGAATAAGCGTCTAAGTCGAAACTGCTATACCTCGTTGATGAGCAATGCCAAAACAGGTTCCCCTCGTTAATGAGCAAGTGTTCCTTAGAAACAGTGGCCTCTCTTTGATGAACAAGCTTTTAACTAAAAACTGCTTGGCATTGTTGATGAATACTCGTCTATTAGAAATGTTATGCCTCAATGATGAACAAGTGTCTAACTATAAATCGGCGTCAACGAGAGAAAACCTGTCTTCCGGGTTTGTGAACATCAAAGTGCCCAGACCAGCCTGCGTATCTGCTCAATCTGATCAGCACCTTTGTTATTCGCTTATTGGAAAGTATCATATCTATACTTGTTATGAGCTAAATTTCATTTTTCTAACTAGTCTCTGTAGCTTAGCAGGCTAGTTTGAATCTCACTTTGACGGAAACCCCGAAGACAGGTTTTCTCATGTTGAGGCCCAAATGGTTATCCCATAAGCTTTCCCTCGATATCTTTGTATTCCCCCCAGTGTAGTGGTAATCTGTAAATAAAAGACATAATCCATAATTATTCAAGAAATTAATTCAATTTTTGGTCCGTTCATGGAATCATGAACAAATTGGGTCTCTTGCAAATGAATAAATCGGGTCTCTTGCAAAGTAATTGAAACCCAAATCGGGTCTCTTGCGAAGTAAGTGAAACCCAAATGGGCTTCACTTACTTTGCAAGAGACCTGTTTCGTTAATTCCATTTGGGCTTCTTTTACTTTGCAATAGACCCGATTTCTTCATGATTCCATTTGGCTTCACTTAATCTCAGGGTTGGGTGGAATTTACCGGTATTTCCCGGCACGGCAAATAAGGCTCAAGTGGCAAATAATGGCAAATATAACTTTTTTGCTGCGAAATACTGGCAAATATTATTTTTAGCTGTAAAATGCAGCAGATATCTTCAGGAAGATGACTTAAAATAGTATAGTTTACCTAAATGAGTGAACATGTAAATATTGATTATGAGGCCACTATACCAAAACCCATAAATACATTTAAACATGTTAAAATGCCAAAAAAGAATCTTAGACTGAAATTATGAAATATATTTTAACAATAAATAGTATCTTTGGCCCTTATCATGCTGAATATTTTATGTACTACACAGTAACACTTCTCCAAAATTTTATCCTGTTCAGCTTAAATCTGTATTTTCAATTAGTATGAAAAACAGTGTAGATCCTGATAAGATGGCCTCTGAAAGGAGCCAGCTGATCAGGATCTAGTGTTTTCAAAAATGGAATCAACAGGACAAGGGTTAATTCTGGGCCTAGCAGGACAAGGGTAAATTCTTTCAATGAAGAGAAATTTACCATGGTATCTGGCAATTGTTTGACACCTGTGCCCTTCATAAACTGTTAAAACAACTCATCCCCAAGTGGATACTGTATAGCCAGGGGCAAGGATGAACAATAGGATGTCATGATTGACTCCATATTTTATCTTAAGACAATTAAAGTGCAGGTGACCACAAACATGGGTGTCTTTAATTGAGTTATAGTACAGATAAGGGTCACTCATCATAACACCCAATTTTAATACTTCATATTTTAACTTAAGACAATTAAAGTCCAGGTGACCACAAACAGGAGTGTCTTTAATTGATTTATAGTACATCTAAGGGTCACACACCCAACCTTATCTGTAACCTTGCACAAGCCAACTGAGTGATGAGTACTTTGGCAGGTAAGAAATAGGGTTCTTTTCTTCTTCTAAAATTCACTTTTTTAATTCGAATGTTTAAAGAATGAGACTTATACCTTGAACTAAGGTAACCTGATAAACTAGAAGAAATGAAATATTAAGATAAATTACCTCTATTATTGAAATTACCAATCTAAATGTGGAAGGTTGTAAATCATATTTGCCAGTATTTTCCATTATTTGCCATTATTTCCCGGTATTTCCCGGTAAATGCCACTGGCATGGCAAATATGCTTATTTGCCGGCATTTTGCCATCCTTGCTTACTCTGCAAGAGACCAAATTTGTTCATGATTCCATGAACAGACCAAAAATTCAATTTATTACTTATATCTACATTTTACATGATCAGTCAAGTATCAATTTTCAATTTTCACCTAACTTGGCAGGTTTTTCGGATATTTTGAATTGATTCAGACATACCTAAGGCTTCGGAATAGCCAAACCACCAAATTGCCGCGCTTAACGTCATGGAGATACGTGTTGAACTTCACGCAAATGTCAGTAAACATACAACGTTATTGGTTGCTCCACCCAAACGGCAGATATGTGGGCGTGGCTTAAATCGAAATGTTTGTGAAGGTATGAACGACATCTCAAATGTAAAAATTCATCAAAAGACTCGCAGTGAAAATGTAAATATCTACACATATTCAGCAACATGTTCTCAGTATTCACAATGTCTTGTTTAAAAATGTGTTTTCTCACACAGCAAATCAGGGGGGGGGGGGGTTAATCCATGTGAGATTCAAATAAGAACGTAGAGTAATTACAGAAATAGATTGTCAGCAATCAAAATTTCAAAACAGGATTTCAAAACAAAACAAAACAAAAACCTGTCAGCAATTTAAACTGTAAATATCTCAAGATTTCAAAATAAAATTGGAAATTAAAGAAATTTTTGAGACTAGAATAGGGCTTGCCTAATATGTGTGATGAACAGGTATATGTTTTTGCAAAAATTGGGGTTGGGGTCTCCCTTGTGTGAAAGGTATACTTTCATTTATTTGTATAAATTAGTGATTAAGCATTATGTTGTCTATGGAATGGACCAAGTCAAGGAAAAGAGTAATTTAAGTTTGTCGGGCCCACCGGGGTTTACCTGTTGGATTTCTTTTGCTCCGGTATTCAGTTTAATTTACTGTTGAGTCCTTATCCTTGCTTTATCTCCTTGTTATATCTTGATTTATATGTTTTAGGAGATGATGCATTGATAAGTTAGGGGTCTTTCATGCAAACCAAATATCTATGTGTCTTGATCCACATCTGAATTAAGGGTGAGGTTGGCGCCGTTAAACCGGTTTAAGCCCTCCAGTAAAATATTTTACTGACCGTTCCAAGGCGGTACTTCTTTTGTGGATCTTTTATGTTTTTGTTCTGTCTTGTGTTTGCTATGTTTTGTGCACGTCTGTTTATATGTGCTTTGTGGTCACCTGCTGGGAAAGGGCTGACCTCTTGGCTCTCGTTTGTGGTGTCTTCTTTGAGTTTGTCACTTTCCCATTGGTATCCTGGGTCAGGTGTGGTACTTGATTGTATCGATTCCTGATCTTTGCACCATTACTTACTTTTATTGCATTTGCATGGAGATATATGTTGTGCGGATGAATTGTTTTGGCCGGCCAAACCATTACAAATTCTGTGACGTAATTTAGGTCAGGAGGTGTAAATATGACCTCTAATAATATGAATATAAATGAGCCAAACAGCTGTTTGAATCATATGTTTGTTTGTAAACAATAGGATCTGTTAAGAATCAAAACAAATGTATAATCTTTAATTGCTAGACTGCTGTATTGTATCCGTAAGAAATATTTATAAAATTTTTGCCTTTCTTAAATATAGTGAAACTTGTTTATGATGCAGAAAAGGTAAAGTGTGAGTAAATTACCGATGAACTGAAAGTAAAAACAGTCTGTAAATGGCCAGAAAGGAACAGAGAATTCTTCAGGATATTTCAAACTTGGAAAATAGTTTAGGTGCTTTCCAATATGGTATTGTTTGTCAAAATTGACCTGAGACATATGAATGTTCAATGACCTTTCACTCAGTGTTCATGAATCTTCGTAAAAAGTGTGCTTTAGATTCTTGTACAATTACTAATCTGAATGAAATTAATCAGAATTCCCCAATAGGCTTGTGGATAGTCGAGTGTGTTTTTAGCACTCAAAAGATGTGGGTTCGAGCCCAGTAGCATTTAAGTATTTTTTCCATTTTTTTATCAATTTGCTAGTTTCTTTGTCTTTATTCTTGAATTTTGTGCACAACTGGATAGATTTATTTGAATTTGGCATGCGTTTATGTAACAAATACAGCACCGTGAATAATTTCAATAAGCCTACATGTGATTTTACTCTTTGCACGCTGAATAATTTTTGAGACTTTTGTTATCATCTGCTGACTTTTAATCAAATTAACTTTTTCAAAAAATCTTACAGGAACACTATCATAGTGTCAAATGGTCTGTACCCAGATCAGAACCGACCATCTGTTGGTACTGAACTGAGTCTAAACTATTTGCAAATGTTATCAGCTGACAAGAAAAGAGTGGGGAACTTAGGGAATAATGATTACAAAAGCGGCTAAACACAAATGAAAGATATAAAGTTCATCTCAAGATGATGTAAAATATACGAACAATATTAACTTAAAAAAAGAAAGCAATTTGACAATTATATAAAAAAGGTTCCTTCCAAGTTTCGATCCAGGTATGCTTGATTTATAATTAGTCAACTAACCACTAGGCTATCAGACCATTTGCATTAACGAATTGACATAATCTTCATATTCTCTGTAAAAGCGTGACCAAGGTCCGACTACTTCACGAACACGCACGAATATCACGAAGATTTTGGCGAAAATTAATCAGTCTAAGGTCAATTTTGGCAGACTATAAGCGCAAAAATTCGTATTGAACTGGGCCCGGAATTACAATGCCTCCTTAGAGTTTAGGAAGACTTGAGTTAAGTATTGATTTTTCAGGATGCGAAAAATAACGTTTAATACTGATTAAAATCAAAATAGTTTTTAATTTTTCTGAAGATCACAATAATATCTTTGACCACAAATACTACATCGATCCAGGCAATTTATTTAGCATTTAATATACCATGTTGAAATATCAATACTTAGCTTAAGTCTTAAATACTTAACTTTAAGGAGGCATTGTAATTCCAGGCCCGGAACATAACACCCCCTTGTTCAACTGATAGAAATCCAATGTGGAGGCCGTCAAGTAAACGTTGTAAAGGTACTTTAGGACAAGAATACTGAAAATTACCCAATGAATGTGAAGCTTGTTCAAGCAGCTTACAAGTCCTTGGGCATTTCAATTCTCCGACATTATCTTTCATTTTTCAGTTCATATATACAAAATTTACAATTATCAATAGTTGTGCAAGTCATTCATTGAGTGAATTCAACAGTAAAATGACTTTTACACCCAGTTTGCATCAAGTAAAGCTCAGATAGTTTTGCAAGCGAAGCGAAAACATAACATCACATGCAAAATAGTTAGTAAGTATGATCAGAAAATACGACAATCACAAACTGCAGACAAACCCATGGTACCGCTAGGAAGGGCCATACAACCATAACGAGACACCAGTAAGACAAACTAAGCAAAGCAACCAACTCTCTTTTCTCCATCAAGATTATTGCAATACTAGAATGTACATAAAGTAACGTAAAACAAAACATAGAACAATTACAGACTCCCTTAATGGGAGTAAAAGTAAACAAAAGTCAGCAACAACAGAACCACCGCTTTAGAACAGACAGCAGCCTAAGCCACCGAGGAGCTCAAATAAATTTTACAGATACCAAATCTTCACCCTAGATTCTGCTGTTGTTGAAGTACAAGAAATGTTCAGCTCGCATGCAAGTAAGGTTATGTGATGTCATTCTATATGATTCAATATGACTCATTATCAACGTTCAATATGGTATAATTTGAATATATCTACTTTTATCAATGCATTTTAATGGGAATGATAAGTATAGGTTATAGATCATATATTACAATCATAAAGGAATTAAGTGGGAACGAGCGCAGCGAGTGAACCACTTAATTTCTTTATAACTGTAATATTTGATCTATGACCTACTTATAGTTTTCTCCTCCCCTACCATTGAAAATAGCCGCATTGACCACTTCACGGATTTACTTCATGATTTTACTTAATAGATATTATACATATTGACAAAATAAGTGATTAAGTTGACCAAACATTTAAATTCCTGTGCAAACCAATTGGTTGTGAAGCACAGGAAGGGGCGGAGTAAACGAATTATGTCTGGTTTTATGGTGCAAAAATCTTCAACAGGACTTTTTATAGATCACAGTCACACTATAAAGGTAGCACACGACTATTAATTGTTTACACTGTGCGCAACAAACTGCCAAAATGTGTGACGCTATTTAAATATGAGCCATCTCATCTGGATATACGTTGTTTGCTTACTCTTTTTGCTTTTTTTTCTCAATCTTATTCTTTGCAGTTTTTAAGGATTTGTTTAACACCCATTTTTAACACATGGACTCTTCTACAATTTAAAGTGGACGAGTTTACATCAGAAACTAATTGGTGAAATGGTTCAAGAAATACGTGTACCTTCATGTTGTCGTTTATTGTTTCATTCCATAATCTTTGTCTAACATTCTATTTTCCTTTTTAGTGGTCTACAGTTTGGTGGTGACCCTGAAATAAAATGGTAAAATGTAAGACAACTGCAATAGTAACTAAGAGGCCCATGACTTGGGTCTCTTAAGGGGATAACTGTTTTCAAAATTTTCATTTGGGGATGAATGGAATATCGTAGGATATACGGTCGAAAATTTAGTTGTACGGTGGCGCTTGAGCGGAGCCGAAAAACGTGATTTCCAAACGTATATCTGACGATATACCGCCCCAAAATTTTAAATATGGGTATCTCCAGTCTAGTGCACTTCTGCAGTCTCATCTCAAACTTGAGCATTACAAGCCGCATAAAGCCGCACGTCATCCAACGAAATATGACGTAATTAATGACGTCAAACAATTTCCAATAGTATATCGGAGGAAATGGGCGTTATCCAATCAAACGTCGCGGTACAAAAGCAAGTGCATTAGAATGTATTTTTGATAGTCTAACATTAGAATCTTTGTTGAAACTTTGGTAAAGTGCAATATGGCGATTTTTTGCGTTGGATTGTTTAGAAGTTATGCCATTGAGGGATGTGTTGTTTAAAACCTTTCTATTTTAGCTAATCCGTTTGACCAATTTTGGTACAACCATTGTGTGAAATTATTATTCTGAATCTTGGCCAGCAGCTCAGGAGAAAATATCGTCTTATACTATGTCAGACATTTAGTTTATGGGAGCGGAACCCTCTGTGCAATTCGCAAAATGGACCATAGGAGGAAAATTTGTGTGAAATTATGTTGTGCTTGGGCCAACAGCTCGTGTATATCAGAATAGATGTTGACCATTCGCAACACCAGCTTTGATTCTAATGCACTTGATTTTGTAACGCGACGTCTGATTGGATAACGTCAAAATTTGCGACAGTATATCCTGTGATATACTGTAGGAAATACTTTGACGTCATATATTACGTCATATATCTTTGGATGACCTGCGGCTTTATGCGGCTTGCAACGCTCAAATTTGAGTCGAAACTGCAGAAATACATTAGAGTGGGGATAAACATATTCAAAATTTTTAATTTGGGGATTTATATACCGTCCGAAATACGGTCAGAAATCACGTTTTGCTGATCGTCATAAAACTAAATTTCTGACCGTATATCTAACGATATACCTCCCCAAATGAAAATTTGAATACATTTATTCCCTAAATATAATTACTATAGTTAACCATCACTATCACAGGAACTAAAAGATCTTCCGTCATGTCCACATGTATATCTTAGCAACGCAGTGTTCTGAGTACTTTCATCTTTTCTGCACATTTATCATGTGACGATAGAAGGAAACGCAATGTCTAACAGGTCGTCCTTAAGTCAGCACCCCTCCTCGCTTCCCTTCAACATTCAGCAAACAATACAATATGGATTATGTTCATGCAGTTTTCCCCTTTATTTGTTCGACTTTCTGTACCATTTCGTAGTTATTGTATTTTTCTTTACTTATCTTTTTTTGTAATTAGTTTCCTTTCATGTCTATAACACCACATTGCATACTTACTTTGAGTAATTATATTAATATCTAGTCAGATATAATACCGCCATATACATTACATAGTCACTCTTGTCAAGAAAAGAAATCTATAAGCAATTATGCTTTCATTCTAATCATTTGTATGTTTACAATGTATGTATTTTGTATACCATTTGTATTTATCGAATAAAATATGTTTAAAATAGAAGAGATGCTATTTACAAATTCTGTTTTCTATTTTTAGCTCTGGTGGCCATTTTTATTGGCGCGATGTCGTTTGATGAATGTGGGATTTTAATTTTGAATTTAGGCAGTCGAAAATAGAAAACAATCTTAAAACGATATCCCCTGAACCAGGAGATATCGTTAAAAGATTATTTTCAATCTGGTGATGATTATGTTCAGCCAAACGGAACTATTTGAGCAATAAACGCAGAGGGCAGTTTGGGGGCACACTAATGTGATTAATTTTGAATTTGAAATAGCAGTTCAGAAGAGGTAGTTAACGGTTTTCTTCTATTTTAGCCCATTTTTCAGCAGATGGCTTTCTTAGTGTAATGATGCCAGCTCAACTACAGTTACACATCGAAAAAAAGAACTTTTCGAATTACTTGCTAAATCGAAATAAATTTGGGACACACTGGATTCAGAGAATAGGGCCTATGCATGATCTATTATAATAGCTGTCAATATTAATACCTAAGCTTTTTGATCTTGGTATTTACATTATTCAACTGTCTTATATTCCTATGCAGTAGGCATTATAAATTGTTTTTCATTAACCCCATAAATGTTTTTGACAGATTTCCACCATTTACTATTAACTGTGGTAAATATAAAGATCAAGTAAAGATAAAGAAGCTTTATCAAACGTCGCTTGTTTGAAACAAACAACATAAGCTCTGTAGAGCTTTTCTGGCGACATAACAATATCCTTTTAACAGATAATTACCTGCCTTACTCTATCTTCCTAGCACAACCCCTTTTATGCGAGCGTCAGCAAGGGAGCTGCTAGTACCATTTTTTACACCTTTTGTATGGTGCGGCTAGTATTCGAACCCACGACCTCCCGCTCTGAAAGCGGACGCTTTACCAACTGCGCTATCAGGGCGGTTTTTCAACTGAGCTATCAGGGCGGCTACCAACTGAGCTATCAGGGCGGTTACCAACTGAGCTATTGGGGCGGTACTGCATGTCAATCTATTTGCTGATTGGTAGAATTTATTTCAACCAACCAGAACAGTGCAGTGCCACAGAGCTGTATTTATTGGCTTTTCACTCATGCTACGCACTCATGGAAAATACAGATTTTTCACTGCACTCGATGAAATATATTTAGTATTCATCTCAACAAAGTAAATATCCTCTATTAATTGATAAGTGCCAGGTGTCAAGTCGCAGGACGTCCTGTTAGCTTGAGAGGAACATTCCGTTGTAACAATAGTGCAATATGATTCAAATTGAATCCCGTATTCGCGGTAAATGTTCTATGATTGCAAACATTGTTGCCTGAACAAACAGGGCAGACTGAAGAAGCAGTGTGATCAGTGTCTTCCCTGTTTGCTATTTTGACAAGCATTTTGTGAGTTCAGCACTGATTACCAACATTTTATTTGAGAACAGAAAAGAGGAAAGTTTAAATGTTTCAGAACGTTTACTGACAAAGTACAGTAAAGTCATTTAAGCAGCCACTCAAAACTAGACAAAACAGATGCCTTAATGGCAAATGGAAGCTTAATTAAGGTCGAAAGTAGTGAAGAATGCTCCCTTTTGAGCATACTGCAATAGCAATACTTTTGACCTGACTTAAGCGGTAATCTGTCTTCAAAACCAATTTTTGGTCTTCTTTTTGAGTGACCGTTTAAGACAGGTATAACTGGAGCTTTGATGTTAATAATCGACATTTTGGCTTAAACCCGGTCAGTGAAAGGGTAGAGGTAGGGAAATCGGCTAAAAATTTCAACATCAATACTTTACCCTCTTCATTCTGATAGGTTTTCCCATGCATATTGATAGAATAAGTATGGAATTGCCGATTTTGTGTTAAGGGGTCGAAGATAGAAATTTTAAAATCATGATGCACTTCTGACCATGAATGTTGTATTTACCTTTGCAAACAGTGTAGACTGATGGTTCCCGCTTTATGCCAAGCGCGGATCCAGAAAGTTTTGTCAGAGAGGGTCCAACTTAGCATGTTTTTTTTTTATTTTTTTTGTTTTTATGGGAGATATGATCCAATCAAATACCACTATAAGCAGCGGGCAATCATCGACCCGCCAGCGAAACGCCATTTAATGGCGTTTCGCTGGCGCGCCTATGATGGCCCAACATTGAGTGCTGGCTTGTAGCTTTGCGATTTTCAGGGGATCCGACCTGTATTGCTAGAAAACCCTATATTTTTGTGATTTTTCAGGGGAGGGGTCCGAACCCCCTGCCCCCCCCCCTTCTTGATCCGCCCATGTATGCGGTATTTCATCAGTGTCTTCACTGTTTAGCAAAGTATCTGTCGAATAAAAATGGTTAGTTAGTTTTCCATCTTCAGAGGTCAAACACATATTCCATTTCCCATACTGTAAAAAGCAACATATTTATAACGAAAATATTCTACGCACCTGGTTGACAAGTGAATCCCACCCTGAGGTATTTATAAGGAAGGTAACAGGGATCTGTGAATTGTGCATTAGTGGGTGTCAGGTCGCAGGATGTCTTGTTTGAACATTCCATCGTAACAATAGCCGTAACATCCAGACTGCAGTCGGTCTTTGTCATCGCATCTGGGTTATGGTATGGGCAAAGGCTTGGCGACCAACGGCCATAGTAAGCATGCTGTATGTCTATGATCTCGCCAGATGGACAGTTGATGGTTCCCAGGTCATTTTCACAAACATATCTGTCACCTAAAGATAGAAAAAATATAATTCCATGTGCGGATACACTGAGGTGGACCCCAGTAGATAGCTGGAGACGTCAGATTATTTGGTAACTGAAGCATCATCAACCCTTTGTATGCTAAAGGTTTCTTCCTTCTGGTTTGATACATATAACTTAGATATCTAGGAGTTTCAGGTTAAAATGTGTTTTTTTTTGTCTGAATATCTTTTTTAACTTTACAAACAGTGTAGAACCTGATGAAATGCAGCATAATGCTGCATTTAATCTGGGTCTTCACTATTTGTAAAAGTACACGTTTAGGGGTTTCCCCCTGTACACAGGGTTTTAAACAATAAAAGGCATTATATTTATTATTATTATTATTTTTTTTTTTTTTTTTAATTATTATTATTATTATTATTATTATTATTATTATTATTATTATTATTATTATTATTATAGCATATCACTAAAAAGAAAAGTAAGTATGACTAGGAAATACAACACTCACACACTGCAGACCAACCCCCATGGCATCGCGAGAAAGCCACAGAACATTTACAGGCACAATTAATGCATCAGGAAGAAATTAGTGTAAAGTAACCAGCTCTCCCTTCCTCATCAAGAAGATGATTTCAAAACTAGAAAAGACACTTTAAACTGTATAAAAAAATCAAGGGTTAAACACTAACCCCTACATTGGCGTAGCTCCCATTACGCAGTTACGCACGTGCGTAATAAAATTGTAACGTTCAAGGGAGGTCACCTAATGAAGCAAAAGTGATTTCCATGCCATAAGGAACTGCTCTGGGAGCAAATTCTTTCCTTTAAGATAAGTTTCCATTATGAAAAGGGACGCAATTGAAGAGAACCACTGATTGATCCAGTAGTCTCATTTTGATGTGCGTAACTTTTTAAACGTTACGGCCACGCCATTGCCCTACAAAAACAATGAATCAAAAACAATAAAACCACCACGTCCGTGAAGTTAGCCGGACAGCCGGATCCGGCTGGAACAGAATTTCATGCCAGCAGGAACGGCCGGAACAACTTCACACTGTGTAGGCCGTTATATGAACATGTTTGTTTGTTTTGATTATTTACGACCGAGTCTACAAATTTGCAGTCATATCGGGACGGGTTGAACCAGTACAAAACAGATGATAAAGTGTCTTGCTCAAGGACGCACGGCAGTGCCTCCAGCGAGGCTCTAACCCTCGATCTCGAGTCAAGCATTCTACTACTGAGCCACTGCAATCCTTTATGAACATGTCCTAACTCACGACTTAGAACTACTACAATTACTACTAGTAGTATACACGACTACTACAACTACCACTAATACTTCTTTAACTACTACAAGTATGGAGCGCAGTGGCTCAGTTGGCAGAACAGTATTAAAAACTTAGTTCGAGACTCACCGTCGGTGGACACTTTTGTACTGGTAACATCCAGGAAGACACTAAATTATCCCAAAATGACTGAAGAATAATTGACTGGGATGTTAATCCTCAACAATAAACAAATGAACAAAACCACAACGTAGTGGATAAACTGCTCGCCTTTTAAACCAGGGCTCGCTGGTTCGATCCCCTGCTTCCCTAGTCTGTCTGATGAGACTTTAAGCCACATGACCTCAGATGTTGGATGGACACAGGCCTCCAGATAAGAGTGTTTATTTGATTTTTTTTTCTCAGTCAAAACATAAACAAACGACTCAATAAGACGGTCCTTTTTTTAGCACATAATTATGTTTAAACTGATAGAATATGTGCAGCGACGTGAGAAAACCTGTCATCGGTGATGATTCAAAGCAGCTTGCTCACTAGAAAATTAAAATTCCGCTCTTTTATGGCAGTTCTAGATATGATATATCCCAACAGGCGAACTTCGGACTGCGCCCCCTAATACAGGTTTTCAATGTGCACATCATTAAATATTCATAAGAACTGGCTCCCCAACCCCCACCCCTTCGCACCCCACCCCCGAAGGCAGTTTTCAATAAGTATTCCCAAGAACTGGCTCCCTCCCCCTTCGCACCCCACCCCGAAGGCAGGGTTTCAATAAATATTCATAAGAACTGGCTCCGCCCTTTTCGTGGAGAGCATTCCAAGTGACGTCATTTGTGGCGTGCATCAAAACGGCTAAGGTGACAAGTATTTGCTTTTAAAAAAAGCTGGCGACGCTGCTTGCATTTTGTCCATGTACATGTGTTCTAAGATCTGATTATTAACGTCCGAGCTGTGGCTCCAAAAATTATTTAGATAGTGGGGGACCAAACCCCGAGATTATAAAATAATTTTCATGCTCAACTCAACCATCAAGAAAAATATAGTTTTTATCGCTAATGCATTATTTATCATGCTATTGCTAATTAATGTTAAAATACCAAGAATTGTTGTCATTTTAACATTTATGAGCATGATTCATTTTGTACTCAGTTGAGATGAGCATGAAAACAAGATTTATAACCTCGGGGCCTAGAGGTAAAGGTAGGTCCTTTCACCCCCCCCCCCCCCCCCCCCCCCCTCCTACATAACCATATAAGCGGCTATAGTGGGAAAACTTTGGTTATAGGGAAATGGGGTACTGAGCATCGGCAAAAACGCCCCTTTCCAAGCCTATGGGCCCCATGTACTTGGCTATACTGGGTTAACACTTGTTTGATGGGTAAATGGGCGAAAAGGTCCCTTTCAGGCTATCTTTGCAGTTGAGTTACATGCCTGCTCCTGCTGTGTTCCTGTGGCCCTATAAAGATAAAGAGAGTGGGATACCTAGTGGGTAAAGTAGTCCTTTCCTTCGTGGACATAACTACATAAGCGGTTGTAGTGGCAAAACTCTGGTTATGGGAGAGTTGGGTAATGAATATTGGCAAAAAACGACCCTTTCCATACAAAATAAGCATTTTTGGGGTGGGACAGGTTTTCCTGCTGGATTCCTGAGACCCCAAAAGAAATTTAAAGAGTGTCAAACAAGGTGGTGTATGAAGGGCTGGGGTCCACCTAGGGGCCAACATACTTTGTTATACAGGGAAAACTCTGTTGGATGAAAAATTGGCGAAAACGGCCCTTTCTTACTCTATTTTAACTGGGTGTCATGCCTATTCCTGCTGGGTTCCTGTGGCTCCAAAAGTGATTCAGAGAGTAGGAGAACTAGTGGGTGAGGTAGGCGCTCTCTCCCCCTACATATCCGTAGAAGCGACTATAGTGGAAAAACTCTGGTTATGGGATAATGGGGTACTGAACTTAGTCGGAAAACGCTCCTTTCTATGCAAAACTTGCATTTTTGGGGATGGGTAGGTTTTCCTGCTGGGTTCCTGTGGGCCCAAAAGTGATTTAGAGAGAGCGAGACCATGTGGTGTATGTAGGGCTGGGTCTAACCTAGCCGCCCACATGCTTGGTTATACTGGAAAAAACTCTAGTATGGTAGGAAATTGGTGAAAAGGGCCCTTTCTCGAGCTATTTCAGCTGGGTATCATGCCTGTTCCTGCTGGGTTCCTGTGACTTCAAAGGTGATTTAGATAGTAGAAGACCTAGTGGGTAAGGTAGGCCCTTGCCCATCCCGCATAGGCGGCTCTAGTGGGAAAACTCTGGTTATTGGGAAATGGGGTATTGAACATTTGCAGACAAACGCTCCTTTCCATGCAAAATAAGCATTTTTGGGGTGGGGTAGGTTTTCTTGCTGGGTTCCTGTGGGCCCAAAAGTGATTTAGAGAGTGCGAGACTATATGGTGTATGTAGAGCTGGGCCAAGCCTAGCCGCCCACATACTTGGTTATACTGGGAAAAAAATCTAGTATGATGGAAAATTTGCGAAAAAAGCTCTTACACGCGCAATTTCAGCTGGGTGTCATGCCTGTTCCTGCTGGGTTCCTGTGGCTGCAAAAGTGGTTAAGAGAGTAGAAGACCTAGTGGATAAGGTAGGCCTTGTTCCACCTTACATAACCGCATAGGCGGTTAGAGTGGGAAAACTCTGATCATAAACGTTATTGCTTTTGCTTTAGCTGGTCATCATATACTGAGATGAGCTTCCACTCTATGGTGGCTTTCAAGTTGAATCAATAATAGAGTGTCTTATCTCAGCTGTACACCAGCAAAGCAAAAGCAAATCAAAGAAGACACACAACAAAGCTAATAAAGAGATGTCCTGAGTTTTTGTAACAGTTTTTTCTTCGCTTTTCTTTGCGCAGATTTTATCTTATTTTCTCGTTGTAACTCTGGAGTATAAATTGTGACGTTTCACGTCAATTATCTTCCACTTTAAGGTGTATATTCTTGGTACGTATTTAAGGAAAGGATTTGTCCATTTATGGGCTTATGGCCCCTTCTTATATTATTCACGGAGGACGTGACTCTCCTACCACGTCACAGGTAGTAGGTTATTGTCCACCCTGGTGGTCAAAGGAGTTGGACTTATTCCAGCCCTTTGTATGAACATGCAACCTCTGGCTTGTTTCCGCCTGATTTAAACCGTGACGGAGGGGACACACACAGAGAAAAGTCTGGAAGAGGCAATCAAATTGATAGAAATCGAATACCAGAATCTCATTTAGTGTGAAGTGGAGTTGTTCTACTCAACTAAACAATTCAAAGTATCTCACTTTTTCCTAACACTGTCCAAGGGGATAATAAGCCTATGTCTAAGCTTTAATTTGGTATTAAGTTTAGTAGTCTAGGATAAGTAACAACTGAGATATGAGTAGTTTTGTAGGCATTCCCCCATTCTCAAATACGTTATAGGTTACCATTGAAACCATACATTTTCACATAGCTCATACTAAAACATTTTTGAGAACAACTGCGTCTCGCATTCAGGTGGTCCCAATAAACAATTTGGCAACCATAAATAATTGTCATGGGGGTACAAGGTAACGTAAAGGATACCCGGGTACTGCTTAAGCCAATATATCAGAATAATCGTTCATATAGTGATGCTAGCACAAAATTTGGCACGAATGATGCCAAAGGTAAACTGTTTATGAAAAGCGCGATTTCCACCTTGGCATCCAAGATGGCCGCCAATCCATTTAGATCATTACCAAACATCACTATTTATGTAAAAATTTAGTAATGCAATCGCATAACCTTGCACAAATCATGTTAAATGATATATTCAGATGAAAAAAAATGGCCGCCTAAAATAGCTTTAAAACTGTGTAACTTCATAGGGCAATTTATCTTATTGGTGACATCCTTGCTGTGAGACTCAGCTTGGAGTTCAG
This sequence comes from Loripinus fragilis, assembly GCA_964019695.1. Lineage (NCBI taxonomy): Eukaryota > Metazoa > Mollusca > Bivalvia > Lucinida > Lucinidae > Loripinus > Loripinus fragilis. The sequence continues at coordinate 86,888,848 of OZ026524.1, forward strand.
TGTAAGACTGCATCCATTTACTCACTGCAGTTTGCAGTATAAATGTGTGTCCCAAATGCTATCTAATACGTACCTGTGTATTAACCAACTAGTTATTTTAGTACTATATTTAGATAGCTGCACCTGAGCTGACAAGATGTTCCATGGCGGGGCAGCCAAGGCAATGGTCGCATGGCTTTAGATACACAGACGGTCTACTGATTGCAAGGAAATTAAATTACACTGAAAGAACTATCGGGCTTAGTGTAGGGCATATATGCCTTATTAATTAACCGTAGAACATATAATGTCTAATGTACATCCATTTAGTTTAATCTCTAAAACTTACTGGGAAAAAGTGCTGTCTTTGTCAGGCAGTCACAAAAAAAGATGATATCTCCCCAACACGTTACATGTATGGTTCATTCTGATGACAATTTGTTGCCTCATGTTCACAAACAGCAAACTCGAGCACGCCACTAAAAGCATCTGACAATCAGAGTTAGGATAGTGAAACACACTCAAAAATGCAAAGGACTAGCATTAGATTTTTTCTTATTCAAGAAAGTTGAACCCGCGTCAGAGCTGCACCAGGCTATGACTTTTTGACTTTGGGATGGCTGTAGACCCTGCTCCCCACAGGGGGAATTTCGGTGACTATGATTTCTGATACTACTATAAACATGTAACAGAATGAGACATGGTAGTCTTCTGAGAAGTGTAACATAAGCATGTTACATCACAATTGCATACGTTACCCCAAAAATGTTAAATGATATTTTGGTGCCAATGCTAAAGTACTCTTAGACAAAGTTACATACTGATTTTTAAGCTTGTATGTGCTCATTGCATTGTGGGATGACTTTTAAAAGTGTTTTATTCAGGCAGAAGTGTGTTACTTACATAACTTCATATTACATATGTTATATTCGTGAACTACACCCTATAAAATCATTGATTTCATTTTAATACATTCATTTGATAAACTTTAAATGCAGATTGTAGATCACAATACCATGACTATAAAAGGAAATTTACTGGCAAATTCAAAACTGCAAATAGCCTGTAGCTATCACAGAAATTGTAAGAGTTGTAAGCTTCGGAGTATGATGACCCTTAATAAAATATAATATATATATTATTATAAGGTAAAAACCTTTTCATTGAAATTGAACAGGTAATCATAATCTGTAAGCCTTTAAACACCATAATATGAACATCTTATTGATAAAGAATAGTGTAAGGTAATATTTAACATTTTCTAGAGTAAATTATCATTCTATTGCTTGTTTTATTAAAGGTAACGCATATTATTAGCTTTAATACTTTCTTTTTAATGCCCACTGTTCTTCCAGGCTTAACATGACCCCCGATTTTCACCGTTTATTCCTTAATGGTTATTTCAATTGAAAAAGAAATTTTAGAAATGAATTTAGATATAGACCGCGTAATAAGATTATTCTTCTCACTGAAGTATGATCTTTTATATAGGCTGGGATTAGATGGAATTTCTGCGTGTTTTTGTTCCTCCACTTTAAATGTGTCCCCAAGTGTACCTTATCGATATATAAATAAATTACCGATCGGTAGTGTAAAACTGGTTCATTAAGCTTATGATAACTAATATAGAGACGCAAATGGGTATATATTTCAAGGAAAAAGACTAATTTATTCTGATATGCAGGGCATTTGGGCCTTCTTTCAAAATAAGGGTTGCTCTCAAAAATAAGATTTAGTTACGCTGTGTGCATTTACATCCACATGCTAAACGTCGATCATATTAATTAGGATTAAAGTTGTTAGATAAAAGAAGAACGGAGGTCACTTCAAACCTGGAAACACAGTAGTTCTTGCTTTAGATTATGCATCATGGGGCGTTTTCATTTATTTTAAACTATTTTTTGCACTTAATCGATAAAGCTGCAAGTTTGTCACAAATGGAACTTAATAGTTATTATTAAAAGGCATTATCAATGCACGCTTAGTTTTGCAAAACATATTAACTGTTTAACTTTTTTAAAACAACAAGATAAATTCATTGATTTGCCCTAAATTATAGGTGTAAAAGCTCATAAACAAAGAGAATATGATATAATTTAAGCAACAGCTGAATAAAGACAATTCCCATGTTCAGTCAAATGTTTTAAGGTAACATATAAACCATATAAATATATCATATGGTCCTATGTTTGTCTAAAATATAGTCAAAGATAATATTTTTGCCTGAAATGATAAGATACAGTGAATTTAGATTTTGTAATATTTATTTAGATTGACTGGTTGGGTTATGGTTTAACATCCCATTCAACAACATTCCATTCATGTCAGGGCTTCTTCTAGAGGAGGGAGAAAGAAAATAAGAATATGATAGACTAAAAGGCCTTGACCTAAACTTAAATTTGCCACACGTGAAGCAAATTTTATCCTAACAACAAGCCTAATATGACGGGAGCATATCGCTAACAGCTCTAGCAAAGATCCCAGCTCTCTACCACCCACAGTATTCATATGAAGAAAGTTTGATATAACCACTTATTTAAATATTTACAAGTTTAAAAAACAACTGAATATTTGTGTGTACCCAGTAAACTGTTGTCCACATTGTACAAACATAGTCAGTAATATGATAAGGCTAATTTACTTGCATATTTAAGTTCATTCACAATACAAAGCTGCTAATTACTAAACATGGTAGGATACAAATAATATTTGTTTACAATTCATATAGAATTTAGGATCTATTAGCTGGTACAATAAAAAACATGTTACTTTTGATACTATGCATTATAACTGTCTGCAATCAGTTACTGTTAAAAGAGACTGTCTCCATATCAAATTTTATACCCACGTTTGTGTATACAGATGGTGATACATTCATTTATATTTAGCCATAAAAATGAATTTAGTTTATCTTCAGCATAGCTTTCATTGTTTAATTGATACAACTATTAATTATATCACTTTTAGTCTTCTGATCATTTGCTTGCCAAAAAGCAATGTGAACTTTATAAATAAGTTATTTATCTAGAATTAAACTGTAAAAATTGAGAAAACAGTTATAATTGTGGACATAACATGGCAATGATCACATGTCAAATGATCATATCAAGGGAAACAGGTCATTTGTTACTTACAATACCAATTTTAATTTATAAGGCTTTTTCAGACAGAAATACATGATATCAAACTTGACCAGGTGTCATTTGAGTTAATTTAGAATAGATTTTAAATATTTAAGAATATTGGATGGAAATGTGTCAACATTGTTAGCACCAGCACTATGCATATGTAATTTGCCAAACGACCTTCAAAAGAATTCAGTTCTTTCACCTTGTGAATGGTATCATTATAAATGTCAGATATTGATATAGTAGTTCTTCTCCTTGTCATTTGTTTTATATGTGTTGTGTATTATATAGTATACTGAATACTCAATATCTCATCACATATTTATTATTTGGCAATAGAAAAAGTATCAGTTTCAACTTTTTTGATCATAGAATAAAAATTATAAATGCTCAACTGAAGATTTGGAACATTACATGAATTTTGATACTTATATCAGATATGGGCAAGGGCTGACATAGCAAGGCTAAATTCTGGTCCAAGACTTAATCTACATCTATTCTTTGTGTATGGGAGCATCGATGGCTCTGCCAAATCAACATATTTGCACAGACTCGACTGAGCCTTTTTTGTGTCACACTGCAATAAGTCCCAAAATCAAATGTGCTGGCTCATTTGATTTATTCTTGGCATAAAATCAAGCCAAACTTAACATTCTTTAGATACAAAGAGATGATAACCATGGGGATAAGCAAGAAGGTTACTATATGTGGACAGAATTAAACAATTAAAAAGAGAATGAATGCATGTTTTCCTTTTTACTTTACTTGATTTAAAACCTACCCTTAAAATGACTTGCAATTTCAATATTGTGAGTTAGCTTTTATCCTTGATTGTAATCAATTTAATTGTTGTAATCAATAGCTGATGGACTATATATGTTTTATGGCTTATGCAAGGAATAATATATTTTAAATAGCTACTGAATGCTCACTGTTATGTTTCATCTAAATTGAGCTGTAGATAGTGAAGAAAATGGCTTCCATATATCAATTAGCTCTTGACAATTAAGCAAACAAATAAAAGCATAGGAGAGATAAACAATATCATTTAACCCTTTTAAGAAAAATAATTTGACCTTTAAAATTAGTAGTTCTTTAAATGCGGTTTACATATGTAATACGAAAAAACTTCCAATGTGTTTTATTTGCTATGTTCAAGTATTTTTCAAATGGCAGCAATTTATATCTACTAGTAGTTTTAGCTCATATAGTGAATTTATTACACTAAAATAATTTATATAAAGAAAGTAACATATATATCAGTAAACATATTTGCCTTTAGTTGCAATTATACTGCTAGCCATTTGCTTTCAATAAAAAATAATAATATTGATACATACGAATAAGAAATAATTTGATATAATCACTATACGAGTTCATATTTTAGGTAAGGTAGTTAAATTTGATATTGCAGGGTGATCCTCAATCTGCTGAAGAGCTTACATATAGATATTAGTGTGTGGCTTATAAAATGAGATTTTTTTTATAGTAAACCACAATGAACAGCAGAGGTTCAGAGGTCTTTTGACAGCCCATGGTCAAGTGATAGCACTGTACTAAATATGAATATATTTGAAATTAAGTAATGTTTACCACAGTAACATAAAAGGTGTTGATTGTTTTGTTGCATACTGGTTGTTGGCTGCATTTATTTGAGTGCGTTCAATTCAATTATGTTTTTGCACAGTAGGATTTGAGACTATTATATGGTAACAGAGTTAACAAGGCTGTAACACAGTGAAAATCCAACTGCCAGTACCTAACGTGAGCCAGATTGCATTTTATATTCTTATGTACATTAAATGTAGCTTTAGATTATTTTATTGTGAACAAAATAATCTCTTGATCGGCATAGGGGTTCCATTAGCAGAATTTTTGGATGCTACGTACGTTACTATATGTATTTTGCTTTAGAGATTAGCATGCTACTCTAGTATAATCTACTGTTGGTAATCACTTTCATGACATGCTAGCTGAATATACGTGTTTTTTAAACTCTCATGACTTTATTTCCTGCTTTTTAAAAAATATGTGTTTGTTATTATTGTAAATTTATAAGGGGGTAGCTATTTTCAAATGCCTACAAAATATATTCTTTAAAAGATAGGGAGCTGAAAGATTAAAGTCTGAACGACAATCAAATGCTAATTATTTTGAAACATTGAGTGACAAAAAAAACGATATTGGCTCTGTGCGCATCCATCCAGCTTTCTTAATGCGGCCACCCAAAACTCAGAATGTGAAACGAAGTTCTAAAAAAATTTGTTATGGGCTATGTGATAATGCATGGTTTCCATGGCAACCCCTTATATGATTCTTGAGATTAGGGGTAGGCCTACAAATTCAACCATATCTAGGTTTCTGCTTATCCTAGAGCACTAAAATAGGTGTCAAATTAAAGTTTAGACAAATGTCTTTCTTCAAGTGATCAGATATGTAATATGCTAATTTGCATATTGATTAATAATAATGAAAACCTTAAATTGAAATAAAATCACAAAAAAAACATAAATATACATATTTCAGCCCAAATAGATCTTCAAACCGCCATTGTTGCCAGTTTTCATATAATCAGTATTACAATTTGATAAGTTCTTTCATCCAGTGGTCCTATATGAAAATTATTTCATTCTGATATTCAAAACTGAATATGAAAACTTTACAAATGATAGATAAAATCTCAGAAAAATTAAGGGGTGTACGAATCAAATTACCAATATCTCAGCTGATATGCGTCCTAGTGATTCAAACTTGGTGCCAAATCAATGCTCAGACATAATAATAATGCAAGCTTAAGGTCAGCTATGAAAAATAATTAACATAGATAATTATGAATTTTAATTAAAACAGTAGAAATAAATGAAAACTCGCGGAAAAATCTTGGCGATGTACTTACAAAATAAAGGGGTGTACGAATCAAATTACAAATATCTCAGCTGCTATGAGTCCTAGTGATTCAAACTTGGTGCCAAATCAATGCTTAGACATAATAACTTAATTTAAGCTCAAGGTTAGCTATGAAAAATAATTAACATGGATAATTATGAATTTTAATTAAAACAGTAGAAATAAATGAAAACTCGCGGAAAAATCTTGGCGATGTTCTTACAAATCTTAAAATATCTCTATTGCTCAGTACCCTAGAGTACCAAACTTGGTTTTAAATTAATGCTATGACAAAAGTTTGTTCAACAAATAATAAAATTTAAAATGATCATAATACAATATTCATGAATATTGACGAAACCCTGAACATTTTGGGAAAATACTTCAAAATAAAGCGGATACAAAAATATTCATATCTCAGCAGCTTATAGCCTTTAAGTAGCAAACATGGTGCCAACTTATTGCTATGACACAGCCCTTTATCTAAACGGTATGTTTGCCAGTTGTCTCATTTACATATTCATGAAAATTAATATAAAAATTAGAATAAAGAGAAAAATCGCTGAAAAATAAAGGGGTATACCTACAAAATTACTAATATCTAAGCTGTTAATTGCCCTAGAGTATCAAACATTATACTTAATTTAAGTCTATGCATACCAATTTTACCTAGTGGGAAGACCTAAGAATTATATAATTTGTATAAGATCAATATTAATAAAAACTTTAAAATACAAAATAAAAGTATGCAAATTGATAGCAATGTACATACAAAATTACTCATATCTCAACTAATATAAATCTTATACTTTTTTTTCTTTTACTCAAGCAAACTTAGGATTATGCTATTTGATATGGTACCAAATTTGCTTCAATAGGGCAATTGAAAGCTAAGATGTGAATCATTTTGTAGGAATACCTCCTTAATTTTCCTGTAATTTTCTCTAATTTCTCATATTTTCATCAATATTCATGAGAGATTGCATTTGATCTGCTATTGTTCGGATCATTATGGTAAACATGCTGTGTCTAAGCATTAATTTAAAATCAGGTTTGGCACTATGGGGCACTTAACAACTGAGATGTGAGTAATTTTTTTTTAAGTGCACCCCCTTTATTTTTCTGCAACTGTTCATCATTTCTTCTGTTTTCATTAAAATTCATGAAAATCCATGATAAATATTATTCGTATTATACCTTATGGTTAAAGTTAAATGTCTAAGCATTGATTTGGCACTAGGTTTGATACATTAGAACACATGGTAGGTGAAAAACAGGCGATTTGATTTGTACATCCCTTAATTTTTCTAAGATATTTTCTCTCATTACTTAAGTTTTCATTATTATTCATGAATATGCAAATGCGATAATTTTCATATAAGACCACTGGATGAAAGAACTTATCAAATTAATCATTGGCGATATAAAAACTGACAACAATGGTGGTTTATGATGTTTTTTTGTGCTGAAAGTAGTTCATTTATGTTTTTTTATGATTTTACTTAATTTTTAAGGTTTTCATTACTATTCATAAATATGCAAACCAGATGATTTGCAAATATGACCACAGGAGAAAAGAGTTTGAATTCTGTCAAAGGAACTTTTTACACTGTTGCAAGAGTTTGTGTGCAAAAAGTGTGGTTCACAGACCTCTCTTTGCAAAGTGAGTTACTTGAGATACCAGTTGTTAAGGATCAAGAAAGGAGATGCAGATTCTAGTCAACTTCCACCTTGTCAAGATACCCTTAGGCTTTATGCTATGCAGGCTAATTATCAAGCATGCATATGGAAATGTGTTTAAAACAAGAAACAGACACCTAAGCCCGGAGAGATTGGATGGATGATACATGATAGCCAGAGAGTGATTGACTGGATGCAGGTTTCGATATACTGGTTACCTAAACTTCATAAACGGTCCTATAAGTCGCGTTTTATTGCTAATTCTACTTCATGTACAGCTACTAAGTTGTCTATTCTTTAGACTTCTTGCCTCACTGCGTTTAAAACCGATGTCATTAAATATTGCACAACAGTTTATGAAAGGAATGGTCTAAATTTATTGTCATTAAATATTGCACAACAGTTTAAGAAAGGAATGGTCTAAATTTATTTTTGTCTGTTAAAAGTTCAGGTGAAATTCTTGATAAATTAAAGTCTATAGGTTTTCTAGCATCTAGTTTGTCTACATATGATTTCTCTTCTCTCTATACTATATTGTCTCATAATCTAATCAAAGAAAAACTAATAGATCAATTGAACAAACTTTTAACAGAGAGGGCTCACTTTATTTGGCTTGTAATGATAAAATGCCTTTTTACATCTGAACAACCTAAAAGATATAAATTGTGGTCATGTCAGAAAATGTGTTATGCTCTCCATTATCTTTTAGACAATATATTTATAAGATTTGGCTCTAAATTATATTAACAAATTTTAGGTATTCAATTGGGTACTAATTGTGCTCCCCTTGTTGCAGATTTGTTTTTGTTTTGTTATTAGAGAAACTTCATGTTGTCTCTGTCAGTCAATAATCACACTGATATTATTGAAACTTTTAACTCCACCTCCAGATATTCAGATGACTTACTTAATATTGATAATCCTTATTTTGAACAAATGGTAGGTCAGATATATCCTACTGAACTTCAGTTAAACAAGGCGAGTTCTTCTGATACTGAAGCTCCGTTTTTGGACTTGAACTTGTCTATAACAAATGGCATAGTTTCTTCTAAAATTTATGATAAATGGGATGATTTTAATTTTGAAATAGTAAATTTCCCACCTCTTGATGGAGATGTTCCTCGCTCCCCTTCCTATGGCGTATACATTTCTCAGCTAATTCGTTTTGCAAGAGAGTGTTCTAATGTTGATGACTTCAACAACAGAAACTTATTTTAAACTGCTAAGTTACCAAAACAAGGTTATAAATATAATAAATTCGAAAAGCATTTTCTAAATTCTACCACAGCCATTCAGAGTTAATTGTTAAGTACAACATTGGGTTAACAACTCTTCAGCAACAAGGCATATCAGAACCTATATTTTATAGTGATTTAGTTTATAAATTCAAAGGAATTGCTGGAAAACCTAATTTCAGTGATAAATTCAAAAAAGGTAGGATATAACTTGGATGTCATGCAGCAGTCTGCATGCCTGGTTTTAAACCCAATCATGGTTTATAGCTATGGTTTCCTCTTTAATTGCACGACGATGGGTCAGGCCTCAGACTCTATGACGGCTCTGATGTAAAGCATTAATCTGTTGGTTGGTGTCTGATGCTTATCTGTAGCTGGACCTACCCTGGCTCAATTTGAGGCTTTCTTTAGCCCTGACTATCTGTGAGTCTTGAGCCCGTTTCTTTGTTTCATCATAGTGTGTTAAGTTGATTAGAATGTTTCTCCATGATGATACATTGCAATAGTTAGAAGGCTTCCATGCGAGCTGAACATTTCTTGTACTTCAACAACAGCAGAATCTAGGGCGAATATTTGGTGCCAGTAAATGCATTTGGGCCCCCGGGTGGCTTGGGCTGCTGTCCCTTCTAAGGCGGTGGTTCTGTTGTTGTTGACTTGTTGTTTATTGTTACTCACTTTGTGGGAGTCTGTAATTGTTCTATGTTTTGTTGTACGTTACTTTATGTCCCTTCTCGTTTTGCAATCATTTTGATGGGAAAAAGAGAGCTGCTTGCTGTGCTTAGTTTGTCCTCCTTGTGTCTCGTGATTGTTGTTTGGCTCTTCCTCGCGGTGCCGTGGGTTTGTCTGCAGTTTGTGATTGTGGTATTTCATGATCATACTCACTTACTATTTTTTACCCGCCTTACACGTCGTGATAGAGCTGATCGCATGTAAATGCGGTAGAATATGCAAAGCCTCTGAATGCCAGTGTGATGCTAATGCATTGGCATGTTTGTCGGCATGAAAGAATCAGTTATGTGACAATATGATTGACAACAACTTTGAAGATAATGTAGACGATACAGCGGATGAAGTGATTACGATGACAATGAAAATGCATGAAATGAAAATGAGAATTCTTTACACCAGAGTGATGTTAGCTGATAGTTAAAGCTAGCTTTATTTGATGCTATTAGAAGACCTAGCTGAATAGCTGAAATGTGGCATTATTATGATAATTGTTATTATTATTTGTCATATGAGAATGTCTGAATTTTATGTATATATATTTGTTAAACATCATGTTATATACGTTACCTTATGGACACTAGAAGAGTGGTCTGCAGTCCAAAAGGCAGGTATTGATTCATTTTTGTGTCATAAAGAACACCATTATAATGAAAGTAAACTCTGTGACATACTTTTATAGGTAGTTTCTTTGTTAAAACAGACACATGGATTATTCCTACATTACTTTTTAAGTGAGCAGTTTATTCACAACTTAAGCATGTACAGCTCATCGTTAGTGTGACATATAATAACAATACATACACGTATATGGAGAATGACAGAAAATGAATTGATGAATGGTTAACCTTCACTATTTAATTCTGGAGAATTCACACTTTTCTTCCTTTTATTCTTCGTATTTTAACCTCCCATTTGAACCTGATGTCAAAACTCTATCAATGTTCCATAAAACAATCCATTTGCGTCCATTTAACTATTTACATCTCAAATTATATTCCAAAATCGCACACAGCTAAAAACAGCCCGCAATTCTCCATAATGATCACGTGATTGTTTCTATACGTTACCTTATGGACACTAGAAGAGTGGTCTGCAGTCCAAAAGGCAGGTATTGATTTATTATTGTGTCATAAAGAACACCTTCACAATAAATGTAAACTGCGACATACTTTTAAAGGTAGTTTCTTTGAGAAACAAATAAAGAGACACATTCATCTAATTACTGCCTTATTTGTTTAAAATAAGGTCACACATCATATTATAATGACATATTTCTATTGTTTGGCTATCAATTATTTGTAGTTTTTGCAGCTATTTGACTCATTTGACAATAACAGTACAATAGTAAAAGGGAAACAGAAGTGTATGCCTATAAATTGAATATATGTTATATACGTTACCTTAAGAATTAGGCATGGGATTTTGGTTTTTTGTTTACAATTTAACATCATTATATGTCTTGCAGTTATGTCTATTCAAATAAAGTGATATTTACTTCCCAATTGTATCACTTCTGCGTTGATGAGTGGATTACAGCTATTGAATACCTGTGTTTACCAGAACTGTTCGTATAGGGGTAGGGTTCTTCAACAGGCCATAAATCATAAAGTAAATTAATTAATATTAATTGCATATTTGGAAAGAAAATTAAATTTGCTACCTGATCAATATAAAATAAACTGATTATGTTCCCTGTTGCGTTTATAAGGCAAACAATACAAATAGTTTTCACTAATAATGATAGAGCTTTTTGAGATGTAATATAAACATCTTACAGACACCTTCTAAAATTCAAACATTTATGGAAATTGTTTCTATATGATTATTTCTTATATCGCCACTATCATTTGTTTGCATATTAACAGTTTTATATTCATTTCAGTTCCATGAAAGTTTTGAAAATATCTTTTGGGTGTATCATAGTTTACACTTAGATTTAGACCATAAGGCTACCACTCAGACACGTCCCCCAAATTTCTCCAAGCCTTTACATGTTCCTCTTATCAAAAAGTGTAGGTTGGTTTGCTCAGCTAGGATGGTTCTCACATCTCAATCAGCTCATGGCCTTTATAGGTTCGGAGAAGCTCCTCAAAAAATGCTGGCTAATTTGGCAAACTAGAAATCGAGAAAACTCTTGCTTAATGACAATCCACAATTAGGGTCCTTGTTGAGATTAAATCTTGTAATATACATTGAGGTTCCTGAATAGGTAAATGCCCTCCATGTCAACTATTCAGAACTGCATGTATATGCATAAAAATGAAAATACCACATACCTTCTCCTTATTGGAATTTTGAACAACAATACACTAACGTCTCTGTATTACCGTATTTTGTATCCCCTGATTAATGAACTTTCTTTGGGGGTATACATAAGAAAATTTGTCTGAGAGAAGCAAGACTAGGTTGTAATTATAGAGTTTCGTGAATATAGTCTTTCCTGTAAGTAAATGATACCACGATATAAATTAGGGAATGAGTGGCATGTCCAACAGACATCCCTTATGTATATTCTAGTAAATGTACCTCATTGTCACCAAACAGTGGACCAATGCACATGCATCTGTGCATGAATGAACCAATGCTAATAAATTAACCAATGCACACATATATTCACAGCGAGCGTTTTACTTTTTAACACCGATCATAATTAAATTGATAAAATTGACGTTTAATTTTGTCAAAACTAATGCTGTTTTAAGTACTTCATTGCTGCCTGTCATTAACGTGTTTGCTTTGCAGAGAACATACTTTAAAAGTACAATAAATAAGCTAAAACAATCGAAATGCAAAGAATTTCCTTGACGCCAAGAAAGGAGTGTCATATGTTTTAAGTTTAATAATTTTGCTAAACGATGTTTGATGTTTTCTGAATCACACAGTCAGGAATAGTGGACAAAATCCTTTTTAGACATTTGACGTATGAGTTCCATTGAAATCTAGAAAATATAGCGTTTTAAAATAGATGCATTTCTTTTTTAAGTTTGGTATATTCAAGTGGTACTGAGACTTCCCTGTAGGCCCTGTTATATCTCACATTGGTACAGTACTTTCCTACAGGCCCATTTAGTTCGCCCAGAAATACTATAGTACCCTGCGAACCCTGTTATATCTACCAGTAGTACTTTATTTTCCTACATGCCCTTTCTCTCAGTGGTACTCAGTGTAGTCAACCTTAGGCACTGAGCTGGTAATAGACCACCTCCCCCAGGGGGGATTTTGTACAATAAAGTTCCCTGATACTACATTATATGAGCCAAAAATGAAATATGTTGGCCATTTGAGAGTGGCAGCGTTAAAGTTTAACATTACGTTGCGTACGTTACCCACAAAGTAGCATTAAACATTCCTGATAATGTCCCCAACATGACATGGTCATACTTACTTGCATGCTGGGACATGTTTATGAACACAGTTACATATTTTAGCTTTCATTTTATAAATGTCTTGAGTTATTGGCGTTGTATACGTTACTAAGTGTTTCATAGGTTATTTCCGAGTATCGGTATGGCAGACATTGACTATACATGTATTAAATCGGTCAGTGAATAAAGCAAGTCTATAAGGCTGCTACTTTAATTAATTAAAGTTCCTTATGGTGCTCGCTTACACTATTTTTACACGCCCATGTTATATAGGTTACCCACAGAATAGCATTAAACGTTCAAGATAATGTCTCCAACATGACCTGTTCGTACGTATTTGCATGCTGGCACAGGTTTATGTAGTTCTGATAACACAGTTTTTTATTTTTAAGTATTCATTGTAATACATTGAGTTACAATCGTTGAATATGTTACTAAGTATTACATACGTTATTTCTGAATATCTGTATGGCAGTTATTGACTATTCATTTATTAAATCTGTCAGGGAATATAGTAAAGGTATAAGGCTGCTACTTAAATAAATTGAAGTGCCTTATTATGGTCGCTTACACTATTGTTATCATGTGATCTATCAAATATACTCATGTCCAATGAAAACGCACCGCTCTTCAGAGGCGCATAGTTTTAGCCTATCAAAACATTGCAAAACTGTGTTATTTGTTTTTATTATTTAGGACAAATGCAATAGTTTAGCACAAAAATTTCAATCCTAGTGACCCCGTTAACACATGACGTAACGCCAGCCTCCAAATTGCGCTAATTGCATTTTGGGCGTATACAAACCGACCTTAAAATCTCGTTTAAATGTTTTCTGTTTGCCAGTAGATCCCCTGTCATTTCGCCACATCTTTGATAGTTGTGGCGCAACACCTAACACTACACCAACGCGAACAATGTCACTATGCAAGCTTAAATATGGCGTGGTCCAACAAAACTCGACGCTAAATGTTTAATTGCAATTTCTACAGTCCTAGTGTTCTACACGATGCTTATTTCCATCGTACAAACTCATACACATGCAAAACGTCATAAAAATCCTCTAAACAATTGACGTTGCATTATTGACGCCAACTTTGTGCGCGTCGTCAGCCATTGTTCGCCACACCAGCGTTTTAAATCTTCTAAAATTTGTGTTCATCTGTTGGTGCGAGTATTATCTAACATAAAGTTCAACACAGATACTCTTAGGTTTTTGTATACGAGCTTTTAGAGATTGACGTTTACAAAAAAAACGTTGACAACTTCGCTCCATCGGTGTTAACGACCCGCTACACGAGCAATAAATATTCATGCTACGACCTTATCGTAAGTTTGCATCAGAAAAAGAAGAATTCTTTGAATGTCTCGATTTAACGCGCTAGTCAAAATTATACTAGTGACGTCACATCGCGACGTTATAGCCGCTTTCAAGGCAAGATGACTATTCCTGGTTATCATTTTAGAGATTCTTTCCAATTTATGCACAGAAAAGTGCGAAAATAATGCTTTTGAATATTCTGACACATTCGATGGCTGGTTGTGTGACTTTCTGTTTTGACGGTTGTTTTGTTAAATGCTTCCAGCACGTTTTATCAGTGATCATTCCGTTTTAAAGACCTTATCAGTAACTTACGGAATTGCTACCGTACAATAAGACGCAATTGCAAAAAATAAATTTTTATGTTGTTAAAAAGATATAGCCATTTTTGTAGGTGGTGCGTTTTCATTGGACATGAGTATATATTGTGGGTACTCAGTACAGCTGCCTTTCTTGTGTTGGTTCTAAGGAATGTAGAATTGGAATCGCCTCATTCAGATGGTTCTAACAAGTACACAAAACATATGTATGGAGCAGAAATAAGTAAATATCTAACAGTATTTACTTTACAACCATGAGCAATAACATATTACTGCATAGGTGAGCGAATCAAGTACATGTGCCTAAGTACCAATATAGGTGCAGCAAGTGAGCAGCATCGCAGTAAAACAACCGTTATGGCATATACAAACAGCAAAAGTTCAGACGAGTTTGGTCAACTGCATAGTCTCGCCCGAACCGTTGCTGCTTGCTCACATAAACAGTAGGTCATGGGGAACCTTCAGCGAAAAACCCTCTCATGCACACTGGAACATTGATGTTACATATTGTCAGAGAGAAGCACCCAATATGAAGACTTCAGAAATTGCTTTGAAAAGTACCATGCATTCAAATCAGAAGTTCTTAAAGGCAGTCACGGTGAAAAGCTCATTTCTGGGCAAGGTGTATGGAAATAATTCAGTGGTGTTGACACTAAAAAGTAAAAACAACAGGTCCACCACGGCTTAATTGTTGGATTTCGTTTACTCCGATATTCAGTTGTAAAACTGTTGGTTCGTTATTTTTGTTTTATCTCCTTTCATACATCGATTTGTATTTTCTAGAATATGATACATCGATAAGTTAGGGATCTTTCATGCGAACCATTGTACCGCAGAATGCCCACGGAAATTCATTAGACATTTTTGTGTGTAATGATGTTACTATGTTCAACATTCAAAACTATAGCCGCTTATGCGGTTATGTAGGGCAGGGAGGGGCCTACCTTACCCACTAGGTGTCCCTTTCTCTAAATCACTTTTGCAGCCACAGGAACCCAGCAGGAACAGGCATGACACCCGGCTGAAATGGAGCGAGTAAGGTCCCTTTTCGCCAATTTCCCACCATACTAGAGTTTTCCCAGTATAACCAAGCATGTGGGCGGCTCCGCTGGACCAAGCCCTATACACACCACATGGTCTTGTTTTCTCTAAATCACTTTTGGGCCCACGGGAACCCAGCAGGAAAACCTACCCCACCCAAAAAATGCTAATTTTTCATGAAAAGGGGCGTTTTTTCCCCAATGTTCAGTACCACATTTCTCAATAACCAGAGTTTTCCCACTATAGCCGCTTATGCGGTTATGTAGGGCAGGGAGGGGCCTACCTTACCCACTAGGTGTCCCTTTCTCTAAATCACTTTTGCAGCCACAGGAACCCAGCAGGAACAGGCATGACACCCGGCTGAAATGGAGCGAGTAAGGTCCCTTTTCGCCAATTTCCCACCATACTAGAGTTTTCCCAGTATAACCAAGCATGTGGGCGGCTCCGCTGGACCAAGCCCTATACACACCACATGGTCTCGTTTTCTCTAAATCACTTTTGGGCCCACGGGAACCCAGCAGGAAAACCTACCCCACCAAAAAAATGCTAATTTTTCATGAAAAGGGGCGTTTTTTCCCCAATGTTCAGTACCACATTTCTCAATAACCAGAGTTTTCCCACTATAGCCGCTTATGCGGTTATGTAGGGCAGGGAGGGGCCTACCTTACCCACTAGGTGTCCCTTTCTCTAAATCACTTTTGCAGCCACAGGAACCCAGCAGGAACAGGCATGACACCCGGCTGAAATGGAGCGAGTAAGGTCCCTTTTCGCCAATTTCCCACCATACTAGAGTTTTCCCAGTATAACCAAGCATGTGGGCGGCTCCGCTGGACCAAGCCCTATACACACCACATGGTCTCGTTTTCTCTAAATCACTTTTGGGCCCACGGGAACCCAGCAGGAAAACCTACCCCACCCAAAAAATGCTAATTTTTCATGAAAAGGGGCGTTTTTTCCCCAATGTTCAGTACCACATTTCTCAATAACCAGAGTTTTCCCACTATAGCCGCTTATGCGGTTATGTAGGGCAGGGAGGGGCCTACCTTACCCACTAGGTGTCCCTTTCTCTAAATCACTTTTGCAGCCACAGGAACCCAGCAGGAACAGGCATGACACCCGGCTGAAATGGAGCGAGTAAGGTCCCTTTTCGCCAATTTCCCACCATACTAGAGTTTTCCCAGTATAACCAAGCATGTGGGCGGCTCCGCTGGACCAAGCCCTATACACACCACATGGTCTCGTTTTCTCTAAATCACTTTTGGGCCCACGGGAACCCAGCAGGAAAACCTACCCCACCCAAAAAATGCTAATTTTTCATGAAAAGGGGCGTTTTTTCCCCAATGTTCAGTACCACATTTCTCAATAACCAGAGTTTTCCCACTATAGCCGCTTATGCGGTTATGTAGGGCAGGGAGGGGCCTACCTTACCCACTAGGTGTCCCTTTCTCTAAATCACTTTTGCAGCCACAGGAACCCAGCAGGAACAGGCATGACACCCGGCTGAAATGGAGCGAGTAAGGTCCCTTTTCGCCAATTTCCCACCATACTAGAGTTTTCCCAGTATAACCAAGCATGTGGGCGGCTCCGCTGGACCAAGCCCTATACACACCACATGGTCTCGTTTTCTCTAAATCACTTTTGGGCCCACGGGAACCCAGCAGGAAAACCTACCCCACCCAAAAAATGCTAATTTTTCATGAAAAGGGGCGTTTTTTCCCCAATGTTCAGTACCACATTTCTCAATAACCAGAGTTTTCCCACTATAGCCGCTTATGCGGTTATGTAGGGCAGGGAGGGGCCTACCTTACCCACTAGGTGTCCCTTTCTCTAAATCACTTTTGCAGCCACAGGAACCCAGCAGGAACAGGCATGACACCCGGCTGAAATGGAGCGAGTAAGGTCCCTTTTCGCCAATTTCCCACCATACTAGAGTTTTCCCAGTATAACCAAGCATGTGGGCGGCTCCGCTGGACCAAGCCCTATACACACCACATGGTCTCGTTTTCTCTAAATCACTTTTGGGCCCACGGGAACCCAGCAGGAAAACCTACCCCACCCAAAAAATGCTAATTTTTCATGAAAAGGGGCGTTTTTTCCCCAATGTTCAGTACCACATTTCTCAATAACCAGAGTTTTCCCACTATAGCCGCTTATGCGGTTATGTAGGGCAGGGAGGGGCCTACCTTACCCACTAGGTGTCCCTTTCTCTAAATCACTTTTGCAGCCACAGGAACCCAGCAGGAACAGGCATGACACCCGGCTGAAATGGAGCGAGTAAGGTCCCTTTTCGCCAATTTCCCACCATACTAGAGTTTTCCCAGTATAACCAAGCATGTGGGCGGCTCCGCTGGACCAAGCCCTATACACACCACATGGTCTCGTTTTCTCTAAATCACTTTTGGGCCCACGGGAACCCAGCAGGAAAACCTACCCCACCCAAAAAATGCTAATTTTTCATGAAAAGGGGCGTTTTTTCCCCAATGTTCAGTACCACATTTCTCAATAACCAGAGTTTTCCCACTATAGCCGCTTATGCGGTTATGTAGGGCAGGGAGGGGCCTACCTTACCCACTAGGTGTCCCTTTCTCTAAATCACTTTTGCAGCCACAGGAACCCAGCAGGAACAGGCATGACACCCGGCTGAAATGGAGCGAGTAAGGTCCCTTTTCGCCAATTTCCCACCATACTAGAGTTTTCCCAGTATAACCAAGCATGTGGGCGGCTCCGCTGGACCAAGCCCTATACACACCACATGGTCTCGTTTTCTCTAAATCACTTTTGGGCCCACGGGAACCCAGCAGGAAAACCTACCCCACCCAAAAAATGCTAATTTTTCATGAAAAGGGGCGTTTTTTCCCCAATGTTCAGTACCACATTTCTCAATAACCAGAGTTTTCCCACTATAGCCGCTTATGCGGTTATGTAGGGCAGGGAGGGGCCTACCTTACCCACTAGGTGTCCCTTTCTCTAAATCACTTTTGCAGCCACAGGAACCCAGCAGGAACAGGCATGACACCCGGCTGAAATGGAGCGAGTAAGGTCCCTTTTCGCCAATTTCCCACCATACTAGAGTTTTCCCAGTATAACCAAGCATGTGGGCGGCTCCGCTGGACCAAGCCCTATACACACCACATGGTCTCGTTTTCTCTAAATCACTTTTGGGCCCACGGGAACCCAGCAGGAAAACCTACCCCACCCAAAAAATGCTAATTTTTCATGAAAAGGGGCGTTTTTTCCCCAATGTTCAGTACCACATTTCTCAATAACCAGAGTTTTCCCACTATAGCCGCTTATGCGGTTATGTAGGGCAGGGAGGGGCCTACCTTACCCACTAGGTGTCCCTTTCTCTAAATCACTTTTGCAGCCACAGGAACCCAGCAGGAACAGGCATGACACCCGGCTGAAATGGAGCGAGTAAGGTCCCTTTTCGCCAATTTCCCACCATACTAGAGTTTTCCCAGTATAACCAAGCATGTGGGCGGCTCCGCTGGACCAAGCCCTATACACACCACATGGTCTCGTTTTCTCTAAATCACTTTTGGGCCCACGGGAACCCAGCAGGAAAACCTACCCCACCCAAAAAATGCTAATTTTTCATGAAAAGGGGCGTTTTTTCCCCAATGTTCAGTACCACATTTCTCAATAACCAGAGTTTTCCCACTATAGCCGCTTATGCGGTTATGTAGGTCAGGGAGGGGCCTACCTTACCCACTAGGTGTCCCTTTCTCTAAATCACTTTTGCAGCCACAGGAACCCAGCAGGAACAGGCATGACACCCGGCTGAAATGGAGCGAGTAAGGTCCCTTTTCGCCAATTTCCCACCATACTAGAGTTTTCCCAGTATAACCAAGCATGTGGGCGGCTCCGCTGGACCAAGCCCTATACACACCACATGGTCTCGTTTTCTCTAAATCACTTTTGGGCCCACGGGAACCCAGCAGGAAAACCTACCCCACCCAAAAAATGCTAATTTTTCATGAAAAGGGGCGTTTTTTCCCCAATGTTCAGTACCACATTTCTCAATAACCAGAGTTTTCCCACTATAGCCGCTTATGCGGTTATGTAGGGCAGGGAGGGGCCTACCTTACCCACTAGGTGTCCTTTTCTCTAAATCACTTTTGCAGCCACAGGAACCCAGCAGGAACAGGCATGACACCCGGCTGAAATGGAGCGAGTAAGGTCCCTTTTCGCCAATTTCCCACCATACTAGAGTTTTCCCAGTATAACCAAGCATGTGGGCGGCTCCGCTGGACCAAGCCCTATACACACCACATGGTCTCGTTTTCTCTAAATCACTTTTGGGCCCACGGGAACCCAGCAGGAAAACCTACCCCACCCAAAAAATGCTAATTTTTCATGAAAAGGGGCGTTTTTTCCCCAATGTTCAGTACCACATTTCTCAATAACCAGAGTTTTCCCACTATAGCCGCTTATGCGGTTATGTAGGGCAGGGAGGGGCCTACCTTACCCACTAGGTGTCCCTTTCTCTAAATCACTTTTGCAGCCACAGGAACCCAGCAGGAACAGGCATGACACCCGGCTGAAATGGAGCGAGTAAGGTCCCTTTTCGCCAATTTCCCACCATACTAGAGTTTTCCCAGTATAACCAAGCATGTGGGCGGCTCCGCTGGACCAAGCCCTATACACACCACATGGTCTCGTTTTCTCTAAATCACTTTTGGGCCCACGGGAACCCAGCAGGAAAACCTACCCCACCCAAAAAATGCTAATTTTTCATGAAAAGGGGCGTTTTTTCCCCAATGTTCAGTACCACATTTCTCAATAACCAGAGTTTTCCCACTATAGCCGCTTATGCGGTTATGTAGGGCAGGGAGGGGCCTACCTTACCCACTAGGTGTCCCTTTCTCTAAATCACTTTTGCAGCCACAGGAACCCAGCAGGAACAGGCATGACACCCGGCTGAAATGGAGCGAGTAAGGTCCCTTTTCGCCAATTTCCCACCATACTAGAGTTTTCCCAGTATAACCAAGCATGTGGGCGGCTCCGCTGGACCAAGCCCTATACACACCACATGGTCTCGTTTTCTCTAAATCACTTTTGGGCCCACGGGAACCCAGCAGGAAAACCTACCCCACCCAAAAAATGCTAATTTTTCATGAAAAGGGGCGTTTTTTCCCCAATGTTCAGTACCACATTTCTCAATAACCAGAGTTTTCCCACTATAGCCGCTTATGCGGTTATGTAGGGCAGGGAGGGGCCTACCTTACCCACTAGGTGTCCCTTTCTCTAAATCACTTTTGCAGCCACAGGAACCCAGCAGGAACAGGCATGACACCCGGCTGAAATGGAGCGAGTAAGGTCCCTTTTCGCCAATTTCCCACCATACTAGAGTTTTCCCAGTATAACCAAGCATGTGGGCGGCTCCGCTGGACCAAGCCCTATACACACCACATGGTCTCGTTTTCTCTAAATCACTTTTGGGCCCACGGGAACCCAGCAGGAAAACCTACCCCACCCAAAAAATGCTAATTTTTCATGAAAAGGGGCGTTTTTTCCCCAATGTTCAGTACCACATTTCTCAATAACCAGAGTTTTCCCACTATAGCCGCTTATGCGGTTATGTAGGGCAGGGAGGGGCCTACCTTACCCACTAGGTGTCCCTTTCTCTAAATCACTTTTGCAGCCACAGGAACCCAGCAGGAACAGGCATGACACCCGGCTGAAATGGAGCGAGTAAGGTCCCTTTTCGCCAATTTCCCACCATACTAGAGTTTTCCCAGTATAACCAAGCATGTGGGCGGCTCCGCTGGACCAAGCCCTATACACACCACATGGTCTCGTTTTCTCTAAATCACTTTTGGGCCCACGGGAACCCAGCAGGAAAACCTACCCCACCCAAAAAATGCTAATTTTTCATGAAAAGGGGCGTTTTTTCCCCAATGTTCAGTACCACATTTCTCAATAACCAGAGTTTTCCCACTATAGCCGCTTATGCGGTTATGTAGGTCAGGGAGGGGCCTACCTTACCCACTAGGTGTCCCTTTCTCTAAATCACTTTTGCAGCCACAGGAACCCAGCAGGAACAGGCATGACACCCGGCTGAAATGGAGCGAGTAAGGTCCCTTTTCGCCAATTTCCCACCATACTAGAGTTTTCCCAGTATAACCAAGCATGTGGGCGGCTCCGCTGGACCAAGCCCTATACACACCACATGGTCTCGTTTTCTCTAAATCACTTTTGGGCCCACGGGAACCCAGCAGGAAAACCTACCCCACCCAAAAAATGCTAATTTTTCATGAAAAGGGGCGTTTTTTCCCCAATGTTCAGTACCACATTTCTCAATAACCAGAGTTTTCCCACTATAGCCGCTTATGCGGTTATGTAGGGCAGGGAGGGGCCTACCTTACCCACTAGGTGTCCCTTTCTCTAAATCACTTTTGCAGCCACAGGAACCCAGCAGGAACAGGCATGACACCCGGCTGAAATGGAGCGAGTAAGGTCCCTTTTCGCCAATTTCCCACCATACTAGAGTTTTCCCAGTATAACCAAGCATGTGGGCGGCTCCGCTGGACCAAGCCCTATACACACCACATGGTCTCGTTTTCTCTAAATCACTTTTGGGCCCACGGGAACCCAGCAGGAAAACCTACCCCACCCAAAAAATGCTAATTTTTCATGAAAAGGGGCGTTTTTTCCCCAATGTTCAGTACCACATTTCTCAATAACCAGAGTTTTCCCACTATAGCCGCTTATGCGGTTATGTAGGGCAGGGAGGGGCCTACCTTACCCACTAGGTGTCCCTTTCTCTAAATCACTTTTGCAGCCACAGGAACCCAGCAGGAACAGGCATGACACCCGGCTGAAATGGAGCGAGTAAGGTCCCTTTTCGCCAATTTCCCACCATACTAGAGTTTTCCCAGTATAACCAAGCATGTGGGCGGCTCCGCTGGACCAAGCCCTATACACACCACATGGTCTCGTTTTCTCTAAATCACTTTTGGGCCCACGGGAACCCAGCAGGAAAACCTACCCCACCCAAAAAATGCTAATTTTTCATGAAAAGGGGCGTTTTTTCCCCAATGTTCAGTACCACATTTCTCAATAACCAGAGTTTTCCCACTATAGCCGCTTATGCGGTTATGTAGGGCAGGGAGGGGCCTACCTTACCCACTAGGTGTCCCTTTCTCTAAATCACTTTTGCAGCCACAGGAACCCAGCAGGAACAGGCATGACACCCGGCTGAAATGGAGCGAGTAAGGTCCCTTTTCGCCAATTTCCCACCATACTAGAGTTTTCCCAGTATAACCAAGCATGTGGGCGGCTCCGCTGGACCAAGCCCTATACACACCACATGGTCTCGTTTTCTCTAAATCACTTTTGGGCCCACGGGAACCCAGCAGGAAAACCTACCCCACCCAAAAAATGCTAATTTTTCATGAAAAGGGGCGTTTTTTCCCCAATGTTCAGTACCACATTTCTCAATAACCAGAGTTTTCCCACTATAGCCGCTTATGCGGTTATGTAGGGCAGGGAGGGGCCTACCTTACCCACTAGGTGTCCCTTTCTCTAAATCACTTTTGCAGCCACAGGAACCCAGCAGGAACAGGCATGACACCCGGCTGAAATGGAGCGAGTAAGGTCCCTTTTCGCCAATTTCCCACCATACTAGAGTTTTCCCAGTATAACCAAGCATGTGGGCGGCTCCGCTGGACCAAGCCCTATACACACCACATGGTCTCGTTTTCTCTAAATCACTTTTGGGCCCACGGGAACCCAGCAGGAAAACCTACCCCACCCAAAAAATGCTAATTTTTCATGAAAAGGGGCGTTTTTTCCCCAATGTTCAGTACCACATTTCTCAATAACCAGAGTTTTCCCACTATAGCCGCTTATGCGGTTATGTAGGGCAGGGAGGGGCCTACCTTACCCACTAGGTGTCCTTTTCTCTAAATCACTTTTGCAGCCACAGGAACCCAGCAGGAACAGGCATGACACCCGGCTGAAATGGAGCGAGTAAGGTCCCTTTTCGCCAATTTCCCACCATACTAGAGTTTTCCCAGTATAACCAAGCATGTGGGCGGCTCCGCTGGACCAAGCCCTATACACACCACATGGTCTCGTTTTCTCTAAATCACTTTTGGGCCCACGGGAACCCAGCAGGAAAACCTACCCCACCCAAAAAATGCTAATTTTTCATGAAAAGGGGCGTTTTTTCCCCAATGTTCAGTACCACATTTCTCAATAACCAGAGTTTTCCCACTATAGCCGCTTATGCGGTTATGTAGGGCAGGGAGGGGCCTACCTTACCCACTAGGTGTCCCTTTCTCTAAATCACTTTTGCAGCCACAGGAACCCAGCAGGAACAGGCATGACACCCGGCTGAAATGGAGCGAGTAAGGTCCCTTTTCGCCAATTTCCCACCATACTAGAGTTTTCCCAGTATAACCAAGCATGTGGGCGGCTCCGCTGGACCAAGCCCTATACACACCACATGGTCTCGTTTTCTCTAAATCACTTTTGGGCCCACGGGAACCCAGCAGGAAAACCTACCCCACCCAAAAAATGCTAATTTTTCATGAAAAGGGGCGTTTTTTCCCCAATGTTCAGTACCACATTTCTCAATAACCAGAGTTTTCCCACTATAGCCGCTTATGCGGTTATGTAGGGCAGGGAGGGGCCTACCTTACCCACTAGGTGTCCCTTTCTCTAAATCACTTTTGCAGCCACAGGAACCCAGCAGGAACAGGCATGACACCCGGCTGAAATGGAGCGAGTAAGGTCCCTTTTCGCCAATTTCCCACCATACTAGAGTTTTCCCAGTATAACCAAGCATGTGGGCGGCTCCGCTGGACCAAGCCCTATACACACCACATGGTCTCGTTTTCTCTAAATCACTTTTGGGCCCACGGGAACCCAGCAGGAAAACCTACCCCACCCAAAAAATGCTAATTTTTCATGAAAAGGGGCGTTTTTTCCCCAATGTTCAGTACCACATTTCTCAATAACCAGAGTTTTCCCACTATAGCCGCTTATGCGGTTATGTAGGTCAGGGAGGGGCCTACCTTACCCACTAGGTGTCCCTTTCTCTAAATCACTTTTGCAGCCACAGGAACCCAGCAGGAACAGGCATGACACCCGGCTGAAATGGAGCGAGTAAGGTCCCTTTTCGCCAATTTCCCACCATACTAGAGTTTTCCCAGTATAACCAAGCATGTGGGCGGCTCCGCTGGACCAAGCCCTATACACACCACATGGTCTCGTTTTCTCTAAATCACTTTTGGGCCCACGGGAACCCAGCAGGAAAACCTACCCCACCCAAAAAATGCTAATTTTTCATGAAAAGGGGCGTTTTTTCCCCAATGTTCAGTACCACATTTCTCAATAACCAGAGTTTTCCCACTATAGCCGCTTATGCGGTTATGTAGGGCAGGGAGGGGCCTACCTTACCCACTAGGTGTCCCTTTCTCTAAATCACTTTTGCAGCCACAGGAACCCAGCAGGAACAGGCATGACACCCGGCTGAAATGGAGCGAGTAAGGTCCCTTTTCGCCAATTTCCCACCATACTAGAGTTTTCCCAGTATAACCAAGCATGTGGGCGGCTCCGCTGGACCAAGCCCTATACACACCACATGGTCTCGTTTTCTCTAAATCACTTTTGGGCCCACGGGAACCCAGCAGGAAAACCTACCCCACCCAAAAAATGCTAATTTTTCATGAAAAGGGGCGTTTTTTCCCCAATGTTCAGTACCACATTTCTCAATAACCAGAGTTTTCCCACTATAGCCGCTTATGCGGTTATGTAGGGCAGGGAGGGGCCTACCTTACCCACTAGGTGTCCCTTTCTCTAAATCACTTTTGCAGCCACAGGAACCCAGCAGGAACAGGCATGACACCCGGCTGAAATGGAGCGAGTAAGGTCCCTTTTCGCCAATTTCCCACCATACTAGAGTTTTCCCAGTATAACCAAGCATGTGGGCGGCTCCGCTGGACCAAGCCCTATACACACCACATGGTCTCGTTTTCTCTAAATCACTTTTGGGCCCACGGGAACCCAGCAGGAAAACCTACCCCACCCAAAAAATGCTAATTTTTCATGAAAAGGGGCGTTTTTTCCCCAATGTTCAGTACCACATTTCTCAATAACCAGAGTTTTCCCACTATAGCCGCTTATGCGGTTATGTAGGGCAGGGAGGGGCCTACCTTACCCACTAGGTGTCCCTTTCTCTAAATCACTTTTGCAGCCACAGGAACCCAGCAGGAACAGGCATGACACCCGGCTGAAATGGAGCGAGTAAGGTCCCTTTTCGCCAATTTCCCACCATACTAGAGTTTTCCCAGTATAACCAAGCATGTGGGCGGCTCCGCTGGACCAAGCCCTATACACACCACATGGTCTCGTTTTCTCTAAATCACTTTTGGGCCCACGGGAACCCAGCAGGAAAACCTACCCCACCCAAAAAATGCTAATTTTTCATGAAAAGGGGCGTTTTTTCCCCAATGTTCAGTACCACATTTCTCAATAACCAGAGTTTTCCCACTATAGCCGCTTATGCGGTTATGTAGGGCAGGGAGGGGCCTACCTTACCCACTAGGTGTCCCTTTCTCTAAATCACTTTTGCAGCCACAGGAACCCAGCAGGAACAGGCATGACACCCGGCTGAAATGGAGCGAGTAAGGTCCCTTTTCGCCAATTTCCCACCATACTAGAGTTTTCCCAGTATAACCAAGCATGTGGGCGGCTCCGCTGGACCAAGCCCTATACACACCACATGGTCTCGTTTTCTCTAAATCACTTTTGGGCCCACGGGAACCCAGCAGGAAAACCTACCCCACCCAAAAAATGCTAATTTTTCATGAAAAGGGGCGTTTTTTCCCCAATGTTCAGTACCACATTTCTCAATAACCAGAGTTTTCCCACTATAGCCGCTTATGCGGTTATGTAGGGCAGGGAGGGGCCTACCTTACCCACTAGGTGTCCTTTTCTCTAAATCACTTTTGCAGCCACAGGAACCCAGCAGGAACAGGCATGACACCCGGCTGAAATGGAGCGAGTAAGGTCCCTTTTCGCCAATTTCCCACCATACTAGAGTTTTCCCAGTATAACCAAGCATGTGGGCGGCTCCGCTGGACCAAGCCCTATACACACCACATGGTCTCGTTTTCTCTAAATCACTTTTGGGCCCACGGGAACCCAGCAGGAAAACCTACCCCACCCAAAAAATGCTAATTTTTCATGAAAAGGGGCGTTTTTTCCCCAATGTTCAGTACCACATTTCTCAATAACCAGAGTTTTCCCACTATAGCCGCTTATGCGGTTATGTAGGGCAGGGAGGGGCCTACCTTACCCACTAGGTGTCCCTTTCTCTAAATCACTTTTGCAGCCACAGGAACCCAGCAGGAACAGGCATGACACCCGGCTGAAATGGAGCGAGTAAGGTCCCTTTTCGCCAATTTCCCACCATACTAGAGTTTTCCCAGTATAACCAAGCATGTGGGCGGCTCCGCTGGACCAAGCCCTATACACACCACATGGTCTCGTTTTCTCTAAATCACTTTTGGGCCCACGGGAACCCAGCAGGAAAACCTACCCCACCCAAAAAATGCTAATTTTTCATGAAAAGGGGCGTTTTTTCCCCAATGTTCAGTACCACATTTCTCAATAACCAGAGTTTTCCCACTATAGCCGCTTATGCGGTTATGTAGGGCAGGGAGGGGCCTACCTTACCCACTAGGTGTCCCTTTCTCTAAATCACTTTTGCAGCCACAGGAACCCAGCAGGAACAGGCATGACACCCGGCTGAAATGGAGCGAGTAAGGTCCCTTTTCGCCAATTTCCCACCATACTAGAGTTTTCCCAGTATAACCAAGCATGTGGGCGGCTCCGCTGGACCAAGCCCTATACACACCACATGGTCTCGTTTTCTCTAAATCACTTTTGGGCCCACGGGAACCCAGCAGGAAAACCTACCCCACCCAAAAAATGCTAATTTTTCATGAAAAGGGGCGTTTTTTCCCCAATGTTCAGTACCACATTTCTCAATAACCAGAGTTTTCCCACTATAGCCGCTTATGCGGTTATGTAGGTCAGGGAGGGGCCTACCTTACCCACTAGGTGTCCCTTTCTCTAAATCACTTTTGCAGCCACAGGAACCCAGCAGGAACAGGCATGACACCCGGCTGAAATGGAGCGAGTAAGGTCCCTTTTCGCCAATTTCCCACCATACTAGAGTTTTCCCAGTATAACCAAGCATGTGGGCGGCTCCGCTGGACCAAGCCCTATACACACCACATGGTCTCGTTTTCTCTAAATCACTTTTGGGCCCACGGGAACCCAGCAGGAAAACCTACCCCACCCAAAAAATGCTAATTTTTCATGAAAAGGGGCGTTTTTTCCCCAATGTTCAGTACCACATTTCTCAATAACCAGAGTTTTCCCACTATAGCCGCTTATGCGGTTATGTAGGGCAGGGAGGGGCCTACCTTACCCACTAGGTGTCCCTTTCTCTAAATCACTTTTGCAGCCACAGGAACCCAGCAGGAACAGGCATGACACCCGGCTGAAATGGAGCGAGTAAGGTCCCTTTTCGCCAATTTCCCACCATACTAGAGTTTTCCCAGTATAACCAAGCATGTGGGCGGCTCCGCTGGACCAAGCCCTATACACACCACATGGTCTCGTTTTCTCTAAATCACTTTTGGGCCCACGGGAACCCAGCAGGAAAACCTACCCCACCCAAAAAATGCTAATTTTTCATGAAAAGGGGCGTTTTTTCCCCAATGTTCAGTACCACATTTCTCAATAACCAGAGTTTTCCCACTATAGCCGCTTATGCGGTTATGTAGGGCAGGGAGGGGCCTACCTTACCCACTAGGTGTCCCTTTCTCTAAATCACTTTTGCAGCCACAGGAACCCAGCAGGAACAGGCATGACACCCGGCTGAAATGGAGCGAGTAAGGTCCCTTTTCGCCAATTTCCCACCATACTAGAGTTTTCCCAGTATAACCAAGCATGTGGGCGGCTCCGCTGGACCAAGCCCTATACACACCACATGGTCTCGTTTTCTCTAAATCACTTTTGGGCCCACGGGAACCCAGCAGGAAAACCTACCCCACCCAAAAAATGCTAATTTTTCATGAAAAGGGGCGTTTTTTCCCCAATGTTCAGTACCACATTTCTCAATAACCAGAGTTTTCCCACTATAGCCGCTTATGCGGTTATGTAGGGCAGGGAGGGGCCTACCTTACCCACTAGGTGTCCCTTTCTCTAAATCACTTTTGCAGCCACAGGAACCCAGCAGGAACAGGCATGACACCCGGCTGAAATGGAGCGAGTAAGGTCCCTTTTCGCCAATTTCCCACCATACTAGAGTTTTCCCAGTATAACCAAGCATGTGGGCGGCTCCGCTGGACCAAGCCCTATACACACCACATGGTCTCGTTTTCTCTAAATCACTTTTGGGCCCACGGGAACCCAGCAGGAAAACCTACCCCACCCAAAAAATGCTAATTTTTCATGAAAAGGGGCGTTTTTTCGCTTTTCGACATTTTCCAAAACGGGTTTTGTATTTATTTATAGTATTCAAATTGTGTGCCAAAACTTTTGTGTACTCAGAAAATGATGACGCACAGGTATTCAGAATGTATCAATGCACGGCGCGTAGACTATCTAAAGTTTGTTCAGACTTCGTGTTCAGACTGCCTTAAAATGTATACATCGTAGTACATGTATTCTGGTATTACTGATTCCTGATATTGATCCTTTGATCTTGACATGTATTACAAACCTTCAATGCGTTTGACACCCAGCTATTGATTGTAGCAGAGAGCCCATAAGTCAAAACACCCAGAACTGGTCAATACAAAGAAAGTCTCTGGTGGTGATTTGGGCCACCTGCTAATGGTTAGCTCAGGTGTTTAAAGCTACTTACCAGTGTTCCAAGATCTATGGGTCACAAACATACGTGTTCCAGTTACACATCACCATTAAAATCGTGACTTCATTTCGAGTAAAATCAGTTAGGGGACATGCAGAGGTCTCGAAAATGTCTAACAATGAGCAACACAATTACTGTTGGCTCCAAGGTTATATTTTTCCATGCTCAACTCAACTGAGCATGCATTCCAATTGCTCATAAAACCAAATTGCTTAAAATGAAGCTTTTTTTCTTGCTTTTAAGCATTCAGATATAGTATTTATTACCCTGCCAATAATGATAAAATTTTAACAAATATTGGTGGCATTTTAATATTTATGAGTTCATGCGCAGTTGCGTTGAGCATAAAAAAGTTTTACAATACTACTATTTCAGTTTGAATGTCGGCGTATCGAGGTGCCTAGCACCAATGGCATATTGAAAACGCACGCTACTCCCAGTTATACGAGGAAATCTGGCTTCACTAAAATACACAATCTGCATCTCCAGAAGCTGGAGGGTACATGTAAATGGTGTTGAATCATATATTTTATAATAATTTACATATTCGTGAATAGATCTAGTCATTAGCTCGTTGTCTATTGTCTGTTTTCATAGATTGTGTATTATCATGATGGAAATCTATTCACAAGGTATTTTATTTTCTAATTTTCTAATTTACAAGCCCACTACTTTTATCTATCGTTTTTAAATTGATCTCAATATGTCAAGGGAAGGAACTCATGTATGAAAGGCCGATATCAGCCAGAACCAAATATTCCTGAAGGAACAGGCTATGAAAAATATCAACACTTTACATCGAAGTTCTGCCAACCACGTCGCTCAAATGCAGTTGTTATCTTTAAAAAAAGCGGGTCCTGCTAAAAAGACACACAGGCTGCAATTCGACAGCTCAAATGCCCTCGCCCCCTATCGGGGGTGGGATGGAGGTAACTCCCTATATATTACATAGTACGGATGTGAGTACCGAATAGCCCCTTTTTTCAGCGCTAGAAGTTGCTACGCCAAACGGTTTTTACAAGAAATGTGATGGACTGACTGACGTAAGGGCAGGCGGAGAGACGGACGACGGACTAACTTTGGTACACAATTGGTTGACTCTTTTTTTCCACAGAAAAAGGCGTATATAATTGTTGCTCATAAAATCAATCAATTGTGTGACGTTCGATCGGCCTACACAGTGTGGAGCTACTCCGGCCGTTCCTGCTGGCAAGATGAAACGTTCCAGCCGGATCCGGCTGTCCTGCTAACTTCACGGACGTAAAACCACCGCCTTATAACGCAGACTATTATTTCACAACTTACTCCCCTAGCTTTGGTCTGTTTGTGGTCATATTCATAGAAGAGGGAAACGCATATCGAAGAGAGAGAGAGAGAGAGAGAGAGAGAGGGGGAGAGAGAGAAAGAGAAAGATCTCCAATCCTACTTAATTAAAACTGTATAAAAACAATGATTAAGCCATTTTCCATTGGGTGAGCTCCCTTGAGTGTTAATATTTTTATTACATATACGCATGTGCGTATCGACTGCGTAATGGGAGCTACGTCAATGCTAATTATAAGATTTGCGTTCCACTAGAGAGCTGCACGTTGAGTTTACGCGTATGCGATGAGTATCCAAATCTTATGTGCCGGTTCATCACGTTTCTTGATTGATTTTTGACTCATATTGAGCGAAAGAATTATTAAATATATACACTTAAAGTATATAGACTCTCCATATTTAAACAATATATAACATTTTCTCGCCCAATATGTGTCACAAATGACGGACCCCTATATCCAAAATCAATAGTTACCGCATTGATCGCCTGTGTAGCCACTTGAACAATGACATTCATATGTATCTCCCAGATCAACGCATGTGCCATCAGCTCCACACGGGTTCGAGCTGCATTCATCCGTTGTATCTACTGAAATGAATATAATATAAGCCGTGTCATGTGATTTCCAACAATGTGACATTTTGATATGTGTAGACTCAGACGAGGCTCTGCAGCCCCCTTTAAGCTTAGAAACTCCAAATGGCGCTCAGTCAGTAGCTTAACAATCATAGAATGCTCAAGCGACTTGCAAAGGCTCTGATCAGTCTGCGCGTATGCGCAGGCTGATCTGAGGCTTTGCTGGTCGCACGTACCATATTGTTGGAAATCTCATGCACTGGCTCATAGATTAATTGAAAAGCACCATAACAATAAATGCAACGAACGAAGGGGGACTGGGGGCTGGGGTTCGGACCCCCTTCACCACACCTGGAAAATCACAAAGCTACCCAGCCAGCAATCAGTGGTGGGCCACCATCGGCCCGCCAGAGAAACGCCATTTAAATGACGCTTTGCTGGTGGGTCCATGGTGGCCCGCTTTGTGAGGGAAAAGACACAAAAAAATATGCCCCCTTTGCCGAAGTTTTCTGGATACGCGCAACTAAAAGGGCAGACATGTATTCGTGGTTCGCGAACAGCAAATGCGCTGACCAGCGTGCGCATCTGTGCAGTCTGATCAACGTTTTTGTAAGATAGATAGATAGATAGATAGATAGATAGATAGATAGATAGATAGATAGATAGATAGATAGATAGATAGATAGATAGATAGATAGATAGACAGACCCAAAGACAGACAGACAGACAAACAGACAGACAGATAGATACATAGATACATAGATAGAAAGAGACAGGCAGGCAGACAGACAGACAGACATACGGACGGACGGATAGATAGATAGATAGATAGATAGATAGATAGATAGATAGATAGATAGATAGATAGATAGATAGATAGATAGATAGATAGATAGATAGATAGATAGACAGACCCAAAGACAGACAGACAGACAGACAAACAGACAGACAGAAAGATACATAGATTTATAGATAGAAAGAGACAGGCAGGCAGACAGACAGACAGATGGACGGACGGACGGACGGACGGAAGGACGGATAGATAGATAGATAGATAGATAGATAGATAGATAGATAGATAGATAGATAGATAGATAGATAGATAGATAGATAGATAGATAGATAGATAGATTGATTGATGGATGGATAGATGGATTGGTGGGTGGGTGGGTGGGTGGGTGGGTGGGTGGGTTGTACTGTAAAAAGATCTTATATTTAATGTAAAT